>CM046657.1:37880701-38445701 GCA_025594165.1 Tamias sibiricus | reverse complement strand
TGGAAAATACAAATAAGCACTGATGATGTCGCTGATAAGCATTTTTCACAATATGAAATATGATGTGTGGTTTAAGGTGGTATTTTAATCAAATAAAGGTAGAAGATAGGGAAGAAACTTGAACATCTTATACCTTATAGAAAGAGGCCAATGAAGAGCAAGCTATTAAATAAATATGAAAAAGGGGTGGGGTGCAACAGTGCAGATAGTGCATGCTTCTAATTCCAGAGACTCAGGAGGCTGAAGTGGGAAGGATCACAAGCACTGTGCAGCTTCAGCAACTTAATGAAACCCTGTCTCAAAAAGTAAAAAAGACTTGGGATGTGGCTCAATGGTAAAACACCCCTGGGTGCAATCCCCAGTACCCACCCCCCAAAAAAACAAACACACACACACACACACACATACTCACATACATACCACATGGAAAAAGGGAGCTAGGTAGAGAGGAAATACACCAATTCTTAGCCTTAAAGAGAAAAAAGAAGTAATATTCTTCTGATTCTCAGAGAGTAGAGTGAAGGAAAGATGAAAGGGCAAAGGCACAAAGATTGTTGAGGTTCCAAAAAGAAATAGACCATAAGGCTGGGGTTGTGGCTCAGTGGTAGAGCAATTGCCTAGCATGTGTGAGGCACTGGGTTCGATTCTCAGCACCACAAAAAAATAAATGAATAAAATAAAAGTTCATCAGCATCTAAAAAAATATTTAAAAAATAAAGAAATAGACAATAGCATTAAATGTAAACCTGAATGTATTTTTACAAAGAAAAAAAAAACTTCAGAATACCAGAACTAAGGAGTACCTTAGGTATGAAAATATTAACGAAAGCAAATGAAAGAAAGAAAAAAAGTCATTCATTCATTTGACAAACATTTATTGAGCCCCTTCTATATTCTATATTCAAAATGTAATGATTAAAAAATAGAAACTTATAGCCCAGGTGCAAAAGCATGTGCCTATAATCCCAGCAGCTCAGTAGGCTGAGATAGGAGAATTCTGAGTTCAAAGTCAGCCTCACCAACTTAGTGAGGCACTGATCAACTCAGCAAGACCCTGCCTCTAAGTAAGATTAAAAAAGGGCTAGGGAGGTGGCTCAGTGGTTAACTGCCCCCTAGGTTCAATCCCCGATACAAAAAAAAAAAAAAAAAAAAAAGAAGCAGGGGAGGGACTTGTTCTCAAGGAACTCTGATAGAGAGATATACAAAAATAATTATTATATGATCATGTGCAATGATAGAGCTCTATAAAGAATATTACGTTAGCACAGGATGAGGTTTCTAATCCAGCAGAGGAAAATCAGGGCATCTTGGGAAGGTCAGACTTCCTGGAAAAGGAGACTTCTGGGCTGACTTAAAATCTTAAAAATTAAAACATTAGTGCCAGGCACAGTGGAACACGCCTGTAATCCCAGCACTTAGGAGGCTAAGGCAGGAGGATCATGAGTTCAAAGCCAGCCTCAGCAACGGCGAGGCACTTAGCAACTCAGTGAGATCTGTCTCTAATAATAAATACAAAAAAGGGCTGCGATGTGGTCCAGTGGTCGAGTGCCTCTGAGTTCAATCCCCAGTACAAAAAAAAAAAAAAAAAAAAATTAGTGAACTGAAAATTTAGGGAAGGGTACTTTAGAGGGAAAAAGAGCATAACCGAAGGCACAAATGGCAGAAATATAATTTTAAATGAGGAACTAAAACAGTTTAGGGAGGGTGGAGTCCAACATGGAAGAGGGGTGCAAGATGAGACTTAAGCAGACAAGTCTTACGGAATGTTTTATGGCATGTTAAGGAGCTTGAACTAATATTTGCACACATTCTGTTTTCTCATTTTGGACGCCTTGCCCTACACTCTATTTAGACATATTTAAACACTACATCAAATTCCATCTGTTTAGTAAAGCTTTTTTGATGAATCCATCTCACACAAACTTCTTTTTTAAACCAGACTTATTGTCCAGATCATGTGATTAGTACTTAATTGTGTATACTGCACCATTCTCTTATTACCTATTCTATATAACTTTACTTTTTTTTTTTTTTTTTTTTTTTTTTTTTGGTACATTGAACTCAGCGGCACTATAACTGGGCTCCCCAGCCCTTTTTTTGTATTTTAAGAGACAGGGTCTCACTGAGTTGCTAAGTGCCTCGCCATTGCTGAGGCTGGCTTTGAACTCGCGATCCTCCTGACTCAGCCTCCCAAAGTGCTGGGATTACAGGCGTGGTAATAACTTTACTTTTATTACATTGATTTATAATGCTGCCATAAATAATTTTTTTCTCAGCCCAGCATGGTAGCACACACCTATAATTCCCAGTGACTCAGAGGCTGGGCAGGAGGATTGCAAATTGAAGACCAGCCTCAGCAACTTAGCAAGGACATAAGCACTTAGCAAGACCTTGTCTTTAAAAAAAAATTTTTAAGAGGCAGGACTGGGGATGTGGCTCAGTGGTTAAGCATCTCTCCATTCAATCCCTGGTACCAAAAAAAAAAAAGTCCAAAAATATCAATTTTTTCATTAACTGTCTCATGTTTGTAAAAGGTTTATTAAGTTCCAAGTTGGGGGGGGGGACCTTGAAAATAGTGGACATTTAGACATTTCACAAATATTTTACTAAATTACTATACATTACATAAATTTTTTTATTTTTTTTAAATTTTTTATGGGGGGTAAATGTCCTATATTTATTGTTGAAATCAACATTTATAGGTTATCTTTCAAAAAATAAAAGTCCAGGGCTGGGGATATAGCTCAGTTGGTAGAGTGCTTGCCTCACATGCACAAGGGTCTAGGTTCAATCTCCAGCACCACAAAATAAATAAACAAATAAATAAATAAAGTACAGATGTTCAGCTTAAGAGTAGAAAAGGGTTTTTTCTTTCTTTTTTTTTTTTTTTTTTTTTGTGTGTGTGTGTGTGTGTGGTGCTGGGGATTGAACCCAGGGTCTTTTTTTTTTTTTTTTTTTTTTTTTGTGGTACCGGGGATTGAACTCAGGGGCACTCGACCTCTGGGCCACATCCCCAGCCCTTTTTTGTATTTTATTTAAAGACAGGGTCTCACTGAGTTGCTAAGTGCCTCGCCATTGCTGAGGCTGGCTTTGAACTCGCGATCCTCCTGCCTCAGCCTCCCAAAGTGCTGGGATTACAGACGTGCGCCACCGCGCCCGGCTGAACCCAGGGTCTTATAGCATGTGAGACAGGCACTCTACCAACTGAGCTACATCCCAGCCCCTAGAAAAGGGTTTTATAACAACATTAAATATTTCTTTCTGTTCTACAGTAAGTCAGGGAGTCATTCAATATTCATCTCACTTAAGGAGATAGGAATGATGAGAAACAGATGAGAAAACTGAGGCTCAGTCAGATGAAGTTAGTTGTCCAAGGACGCACCACTAGAAAGAAGTGGGCTATGATTCAGACCCAGGTAATCTAGTTACAGAAACCCTCCACTCTTAACTCCAGTGTTGTTCTTTCCTGGAGAGAATGAACAAGATACGTACAAGCTGTTTTAACAGGGAAGGTGGATAAAACAGTTCAGAAATAGTTTATTCCTGTTAAATCCAATCTAGTTGGTCCCTTTGAATACAGTGAACTGTCACTTGATTTGTAAGACTATAACCTACTGCTATAACTGACTATTGGCCAATCACAAGCAGCCAACCATTCAAATCATATTCAAATAAGACAGAAGTTGTAACCAGTTAAGCTATCTCTGTACCTCCCTTTGTTTACAATACATCACTTCCTTGTCTCTGGCTATAAATATAATCTGCTCATGTGGTGGGACGGAGTGTTCTTAACCATCTTTAGTTCAGACTGCTGCCTGATTCTAGAATCGAAGTAAAGCCAATTAACATCTACAAAATTAGATTTGCTGTAATTTTGCCTTTAACATGCCTATCTGGGGGCTGTCTGCACTATCAACATTTGGCCCACATTCCTAAAGCCTTCTTTGTTTTGTCTCAAGCTAAAGTCAGTGTCTGATCTTCTTTCAGGGAATACCCAGAAAGTTCTTATTTTTTCCCTCAGCCAGAAATTCCAGAGAACTCAAAGGAAAAAAATCTTTAAGAACCCATAAGTAACCAAGCAGCTAAAGCAGAATCCTTGGAGACCTCTCTCTGCTGGGAGATGATGAGGTGTTTGCAGCAGGGCCCTGGGGTGTCCAGTTTCGGTTTGTGTTGTTGTTGTTGTTGTTGTGTGTGTGTGTGTGTGAGAGAGAGAGAGAGAGAGAGGGAGAGAGAATAAGAACCAGGGCCGGGCGCGGTGGTGCACGCCTGTAATCCCAGCACTTTGGGAGGCTGAGGCAGAAGGATCGCGAGTTCAAAGCCAGCCTCAGCAATGGCGAGGCACTTAGCAACTCAGTGAGACCCTGTCTCTAATAAAAACACAAAAAAGGGCTGGGGATGTGGCCCAGTAGTCAAGTGCCCCTGAGTTCAATCCCCAGTATCACAAAAAAAAAAAAAAAAAAAAAAAAAGAACCAGGGATTCATTCAAAGTTGATGCAAGTGGTGGAAGCCACTGCAGGATACTTGGGAACAACCATCCTCATGGGGAGTAAGAAGCTCAGATATGTCCCACTGATCAGCTTCTGCAAAGACACTTCTCTCAGGAACTTTCTGGGCATTTTCCAGATGCAGGTGCAGTTTAGTTCAAGTTCATGTAATAAATCTAGCAAATTCCAGTCTTGTCCTTTGGAAACGTGTCTTCAGAGCTTTCTTCCCCAGTCTCAACATCTTGGAGACCTCATGTTGCAGATAGTATAACTACAACAAAGAGGAGGCTACCCTACCCATATTGGAATTTGCCTTAACAACAAATAGACATTTATTATGTTAAGCCTCTGAGATTTCAGAATGGATTTGTTACAGGAGCATAACCTAATCTATCTTGACAATACACCGATATTCCCTATGCAACAGAGATCCCAACCCTGATTTCAGTGCAGGACAAACTAATTGGCTAGAAGGTTATTGGGAACACAAGTTTCTGGGATGTACACTCTGAGTTTTGATGGATTTTATGGAGCTCAGAGATAAGGGAATGGAGAAGGGAACTATATTCGAGACAGATAACTTAGAACCTGCCGTGTTTGGTACAAAAAGGAATGAAAAATATCTACAGAAGAAAATGTAAGGTTTTTGTGATTGTTTGGTAAAACATTGGCGAAAAATTGAAAATAAAAAATGACCCACGCCTTCCAGTTCGAGACACAAAAATATAATGAAAACTGTGGGAATCTGCAGAGTTCATTTTTCAGAGCAAAGTGAGTTTTACTTTGGGATGCCACAGATTCAAGCTGAAGTGTATCTACATAGTTGAAAGTGTTGACTGGGCTACAAATGAAGACAGTTCTACAGATAAGAGGTAGGATGGAACTTCTGATGCTTTTGAGCTCCCCCAGGAGTGAGCACATGTGAGAGGGTAGAATTGCAGGGGAATGGCCTCAGCCAACACTCTGAGAAGGTGCCAGAATAAGAAGACAGTTGTCCCTCTGTAGCTAAGGGTGTTGGTTCCAGGAACCTCACAGCTACCAAAATCTGAAGATGCTCCAATGCCTTATATAAAATGGCATAGTATATGCATACGACTTACTCACATCCTCCTGCGTACTTCAGATTATCTCTGTATTACTGGTAACACTTAATATAACATAAATGCTATGCAAATAGTTATTATACTGTCTTGTTTAGTAAATAACAACAGGAAAAAAATCCATACATGTTCAGTACATTTTTTAAAAATATTTTTGATCTGTGGTTGGTTGGATCTGTGGATATGGAACCCACAGATCAGGAGGACAAACTATCAAGACAGCATCTGTGCCATCAATTAGAGAAAGTAGCCAAAGGTAGAGGAAGGCTGTGCAGAGGACATGGCTAGCCCTGCAGGCCCACACCTCTGGGCCACTGTAAACACAGCTCAGGAGCTCAGGCCAACCACTACACTATGGCCCTCAACTACTCTCCTCCTGCAGCTTTGGTCTAGCCCTTCCTCTCTTTATCCTCTGCTAACTTCACCAACGCTACTGAATTCCTGTCCCAGCCTCCTGTGAAGAATGCTTTCTCCTAGGCTCCTCTCTTCTCCAATCAAAGTCTAGAACAGGCTCCTTCCCATCCCTGAATTCTGAATAACCCTCAGAGTACTGTCTCTTGAGCTAATAAACATCTTCAGTTGTTTCCAGTGATTAGCATCTATCCTTCCTGCTAGGTAGGGAAAGAGAGACACCTTTACAAATTTATGCTTAGCTTTTAGGCATATTGAGGGAAGTCAAAGAACTTTTTCTTGTATCCACTTCTTCTCAATTGCCTTCAGCTCAAAATAATCCTTAATCCAATGTGGCACATTTGGGAGTGGTATATATTGCTGCCTGCTATGAAATGGATGTGGTTTAATTGTATAATTTTGTTTAATTGTATAATTTTGTCTTCCATGATTGAAGGGTTTGTCTGCAGCAGGTGCTATTGAGAAATGGTGGAACCTTCAGGAAGATGGGGCTAGCAGGTGGTCCTTATGTTACTGTGGGTTTGCCCACAGGAGGTAGTTCTTTTTTTTTTCTCATTTATTCTAATTATTTTGACACATCATACATAAATGGAGTATAACTTCTCATTCTTCTGGTTGTACATGATACAGAGTTACACCAGTTGTGTAATCATATATACACCTTAGGGTAATAATGTCCAATTCATTCTACTATCATTCTTACCCCCTACCCTCCCTTCACTCCCCTCAAAAGTACTTCACTCCCTTCAAAGTACTTCTATTTTTCCCTAGCCCTCCCCTTTTACTGTGAATTAGCATCCTCATATCAGAGAAAACATTTGGTCTTTGGTTCTTTGGGATTGGCTTATTTTGCTTAGCATGATAATCTCCAGTTCCATCCATTTACCAGCAAATGCCACAATTTCATTCTTCTTTAAGGCTGAGTAATATTTCATTGTGTATATATGCCACAATTTCTTTATCCATTCATCTGCTGAAGGACACCTACACTGGTTCCATAGTTTACTATAGTGAATTGAGCTGCTATAAACATTGATGTGGCTGTGTCACTGTAGGATGCTGATTTTAGTCCTTTGGGTACATACCAAGGAGTGGAATAACTCGGTCAAATGGTGGTTCCATTCCAAGTTTTCTAAGAAATCTCTAAACTGCTTTCCAGAGTGGTTGCATCAATTTGCAGTCCCAACAGCAATGTGTGAGCGTACCTTTTCCCCCACATCCTCACCGTTTGTTGGTTTTTTTTTTTTTTTTTTTTTTTTTTTTTTTGGTACCAGGGATTGAACACAGGGGTACTCCACCACTGGGCCACATCCCCAGCCCTTTTGTGTATTTTATTAGAGACAAGGTCTCACTGAGTTGCTAACTGCCTCGCCATTGCTGAGGCTGGCTTTGAACTCGCGATCCTCCTGCCTCAGCCTCCCAAATGCTGAGATTACAGGTGTGCGCCACCGTGCCAGGCTTTGTTGCTTATGTTCTTGATAATTGCCATCCTGACAAGAATGAGATGGAATCTCAGTAACTTAGTTTTGATTTACATTCCTCTAATTGCTAGAGATGTTCAACATTTTTTTCATGTATTTGTTGATTGATTATATTTCTTCTTCTGTGAAGTGTCTGTTCAGTTCCTTAGCCCATTTATTGATTGTTCTTTGTTGTTGCTGTTGGGTTTTTGTTTTGTTTTGTTTTGGGGTGTTTTATGGTGTTAAGTTTTTTGAGTTCTCTATATATCCTGGAGATTAATGCTCTATCCGATGTGCATGTGGCAAAGATATTCTCCCATTCTATAGGCTCTCTTCATGTTATTGTTTCCTTTGCTGTGAAGATTTTTAGTTTGATTCCATCCCATTTATTGATTCTTCATTTTCCTTCTTTCACTTTAAGAGTCCTCTGCACTTTAAGGAAGTCCTAAGTTGACATTTGAGCCTACTTTTTCTTCTACTAGGTGCAAGGTATCTGTTATAGTGCCTGAGTCTTTGATCCACTGTGAGTTGAGTTTTGTGCAAGGTGAGAGACAGGGTTTAATTTCATTTTGTTCCATGTGGATTTCCAGTTTTCCCAGCACCATTTGTTGAAGAAGGTATCTTTTCTCCAATGAATGTTTTTGGTGCCTTTGTGTAGTATAAGGTAATTGTATTTATGTGGGTTTGTCTCTATCTCTTCTATTCTGTACCATTGGTCTACATGTCTGTTTTGGTGCCAATACTATGCTGGTTCTGTTACTATGGCTCTGAAGTATAATTTAATTTCTGGTATTGTGATGCCTCCTGCTTCACTTTTCTTGGTAAGGATTTCTTTGGCTATTCTGGGTCTCTTATTTTTCCAAATGAATTTCATGATTGCTTTTTCTATTTCTATGAAGAATGTCATTGGGATTTTAATAGGAATTGTATTAAACCTGTACAACACTTTTGCTAGTATGGCCATTTTGACAACATTAATTCTGCCTATCCAATAGCATCTTTCCATCTCCTAAGGTCTTCTTCTATTTCTTTAGTGTTCTGTAGTTTTCATTGTAGAGGTCTTTCACCTCTTTTGTTAGATTGATTCTCAAGTATTTTAACATTACATAAAATTTTGAAAAAACAATTTGAGTTTCTTGAAAGAGATTACTCTATTATAAGTAAAATATTCTCTACTCACAGTAAAATTTCTCTCTTAAAAAAGGAAGATGTTTTATATTTGAATTTTAGAACTTTAGAAATATTTACACATGAATGGCTTCAGATGTGTGAAGAGAATTGAAACCTATTCCCATAAAAGGATTATTATGAAACCTTAATATGAACTAAACTAATAAAGGTACAACAAATTCAACTGATCTAAAACAAGAGAGACCTTTGGATCAAGTACATTAAACACTAATTTTGGCCACCTTACAAATAAAATATAGGAAAGTTAGTCAAAGATTTCTTAAAACACTTATAAACTTTATAACTCCAAAATTTTCCAAATAACAAGAAAAATATTGCCAAAATGACTAACACAACTAGAAATGTATTGCTCGCTGAACTTATGTTGAAAATAAAGTTGTAGTTTTATATGAAGTTAATCAGTACCAGAGAATTTCATTAAGGCTTTTCTAACCCAGAGCCTCGTATATGCTAGGCAAGCAACTCTACCACTGAGCTAGATCACCAGCCCTTTTTTATTTTATTTTGAGACAGGGTCTCACTAAGTTGCCAAGACTGGGCTCAAACTTGCCATCCTCCTGCCTCATCCTCCTAAGTAGCTAGAATTACAGGCATGTGCCATTGCACCTGGCAAGGCTTTTCTTAATTAATGGAAACTCTTCATGGGTCATAAGTAAATTAAGAAAGTTGAATGGCTTCATGATCTACTTCTATGTTATACTGACATTAATTTTTTAAAAATGGAATATAAAAATTATGTGAGTAATTTAAAATAAAAAATTATCACCTAACTGTACATTACAACAAAAACATTTTTGCCCTAATTACTGACATGATCATTTCCCAAAGTATATTCTCAGGGGCACAAGGTCCACAGATATATCTCTAAAAATAGTGCCACAGTCAAATACATCTGGAAAATGCTGCATCAACTTCCTACCATGAAGATCAGCAGTTCCACTAGCACAGTGAGACCCTATTTAACCCACATTTCTCAAGTTTACCTTGACTATGAAACACTTTTTTTTTTCCAAGACAGACAAATATTCTGGGAAACATGTATCCCAAAGAACATATCTAGGAAATTCTAATATACAAAATTGTTCTGTTCTTGCTAACTACTAAATATTAATAAAAGAAAGAAAGAAGTTGGAAACAACTTAAATATCCAGTAACAGAAAAATAGTAACCAGCAATAAATACCAAGTAACAGAAAAAGTTACTACCTGGTAGAATAATACAGCCACTTATAATAAAATATTTGTTAAAGTACTTAATTACATGAAAGACTCTCTTCTAAAATTTTATATCTAGTTCTCCAACACCACTGTTTCCATTCAACTGTTACCAGACTGACATAAAAACACAATCTGTCAAAAAAGATATTTACCATTAAAAATTGATTCCTTTGACTTCAGCCCCTTCTATAGTCTCCTAAAGTATGGTCCACTAATAAATAAGAAAATAAGACACCATAGTCTAGTACAGTAGAACTATAGGTTGTGACTCATTTGTGAGTCAAAAAAATCAATCCCAGCCAGGCGTGGTGGCACAGGCCTGTAATTCTAGCACTTGGGAGGCTGAGGCAGAAGGATTGCAAGTTCAAAGCCAGCCTCAGCAATGGCGAGGCACTTAGCAACTCAGTGAGACCCTGTCTCTAATAAAATACAAAAAAGGACTGGGGATGTGGTCCAGCGGTCAAGAGCCCCTGAGTTCATTCCCCAGTACAAAAAAAAAAAAAAAAAAAAAAAAAAAAAATTCAATCCCAGCAGCTCCAGAGGCTGAGGCAGGAGGATCGTGAGTTCAAAGTCAGCCTCAGCCACTTAGTGAGACCCTATCTCTAAATAATATATGAAAAAGGGCTGAGAAGGTGGCTCAGTGGTTGAGTGCCCCTGGGTTCAATCCCTCGTACAAAAAAAAAAAAAATCAATATAATGAATCTTGACCAGAAAGATTATTTTTAACGTAAGGCTAGACTAGAAAAAATAAAATAAAAAATATGAGTACATCGCTCATGCTAAAAGTATTACCTCATGTCTCATGTTTTTATTTCAGGTATATACATATATTTATACTGGTCTGCATGTAAAATGTATTTCTTTATTCTTTTTTTTTTGGTACTGGGGATTTTGAACCCAGGGCACTTTACCACTAAGCTACATCCCCAACCCTTTTTAGTTTTTATTTTGAGACCGGGTCTCAGAGTTGCTTAAAGCCTTGCTAAGTTACTGCGGCTGACCTTGAACTTTTGCTCCTCCTGCCTCAGTCTTCTGAGTCACTGAGATCACAGGCATGCGCCACAACACACAGGCAAAAATGTATGAGCTATATGGAAAAAATAAAGAATACTAAGAGTTCAAAAAAAGTTGAGTTAAACATGTTCCTTTGCTGCAGGACGTCTTAGAGTCTTTAATGAATTCCAAGAGCATTTCTGGTCACGGAACTTTTTTTTTTTTTTTTTTAATTCAAGTATTTCATAGGACTAGTACTCCTTGGAACACAATTTAGGAATACTGCCTTTTGGCAACCACAACACACACACACATATTATATAAAACATTGAGGCACACTATATAAAACCAATGTTCAATTTTTACCTGCTTTCTCATCTTAACTGTGGGTCTTTCAAAACAAAGTAACTTAACAATAACTTTAATTTTAGAATGAATAGTGATTAAGCACCTAGGTTTCAATCTGGTTCTGCTACTTATTGATTGTGTAGTTATTGGCCTTGGATGTGTTATTTAAAATCTCTTTCCCCAGTTTCTTCACATTGTATAAGGAAAATAGAAGGAATACCAATGTCACACAATTTGGGGTTAATTTAGGATTAAATCAGATAATATACATAAGTCATTTAGTCCAAGTAATGGCATCGTAAAAAGCATTCACCTTACAATATCTATTTATCAGAATACCACTATCACAGCATCAGTATCCTTATAACGAGATCCACAGAACTAAAGAAACTAAAAAAACACTATGCTGCCGCCTAGTGGGCATTATGATTTAAATATCTATAGAGTAATCCAGTGTCTTCCTGACACTATGGTATGAAGCAAGAGAAAAATTAAAATGTTTGCTTAAGCTACATTAGCACATGTTATAAATTACCAAAGTAGCAAATATAAGTTTTCGAAATTCAGCAACTAGCTCAGGCCAATCCTGAAACCTGGAATTGTTATCACCAACACTCAAATTGGCTCAAAAAATAGACCTAGAAAAGAATCATGAAGGATTAGAATA
This sequence comes from Tamias sibiricus, assembly GCA_025594165.1. NCBI lineage: Eukaryota > Metazoa > Chordata > Mammalia > Rodentia > Sciuridae > Tamias > Tamias sibiricus. Next base: position 38,433,830 of record CM046657.1, on the reverse strand, counting down.
AATTCCACCACATAGTATTTGCTGATTTTCAGGTTGTAATATTTCAATAAGGGCTTCTCTTTCAAGGTACAAAACTATGAAAGCCATTGGCATTTTTCACGACCAAGGCAAAATAGCAAATAATCAAATGTTAGAGAGTTTCTAAGAATTTCATAGAATTTCTAAATGGAAGAGTCTTAGTGGAATGTTTACAGTCTTTCTAAACTGAGCATAGTTATTATAAAGGTTCTCATAAATACCTTAAGAGTTATCACTGATTTTTTTCCCAAAGCAAAGTGAAGTGGAAGATTGAAGCAATGATGCAAATAATTTAAATCTACATTTAAGAATTATTTGGAAGCCGGGCGCGGTGGCGCACGCCTGTAATCCCAGCACTTTGGGAGGCTGAGGCAGGAGGATTGTGAGTTCAAAGCCAGCCTCAGCAATGGCGAGGCACTTAGCAACTCAGTGAGACCCTGTCTCTAATAAAAACACAAAAAAGGGCTGGGGATGTGGCCCAGTGGTGAACTGCCCCTAAGTTCAATCCCCGGTACCACAAAAAAAAAAAAAAAAAAAAAAAAAAAGAATTATCTGGATTAGCAAGACAGACATTTTATTCCCTGGGAAATTCCATTTAACTTTGCTTGTGCAATGCACTTCTAAAGAATAAAACTGCCAGAAGAACAAAGAAAAATCTACAAATTTCCTTGGGTATTCCCACACTTCCATGACTAAAAGAATTATTCAAGAATAACTTTTACGCTATAGTTAAAACATTTTGCAAAGTAATATCCGTGGACAAAATTCAAGTTTCACTAACAAAAGTTTAAAAGTTGCTGCATGCCTGTAATCCCAGCGGTTCAGGAGGCTGAGGCAGGAGGATCCGAGTTCAAAGCCAGCCTCAGCAATGTCAAGTCACTAAGAAACTCAGTGATATCCTATCTCTAAATAAAATACAAAATAGAGCTGGGGTGTGGCTCAGTGGTCAGGTGTACCTGAGTTCAATCTCCGGTACCAAAAAAAGAAAAAGAAAAAAGTTGCTGCAAACTTTGAGCAACAGACATTTGAAAATCTTCACAAAAATGACCAACATTTATTATATATATATATATATATATATTTTTTTTTTTTTTTTTTTTTTTTTTTTTTTGTGGTACCAGGGATTGAACTCAGGGGCACTCGTCCACTGGGCCACATCCCCAGCCCTTTTTTGTATTTTTTATTAGAGACAGGGTCTCACTGAGTTGCTAAGTGCCTCGCCATTGCTGAGGCTGGCTTTGAACTCGCAATCCTCCTGCCTCAGCCTCCCAAAGTGCTGGGATTACAGGCGTGCGCCACCGCGCCCGGCTATTTATATTTATAAGGCAAACACGGGGTATAAAACAAAACACACATCCTAAGGCAAACGTATAGAACGTGCTTTTCTATTAAAATTAAGCAAGAACGGAGCCAGGCACGGTGGCGCACGCCTGTAATCCCAGCACTTGGGAGGCTGAAGCAGGAGGATCACGAGTTCAAAGCCAGCCTCAGCGAGGCACTTAGCAACTCAGTGAGACCCTGCCTCTAATAAAATACAAAAAAGGGCTGAGGGGCTGGGATGGTGGCTCAGCGGTAGCGCACTCGCCTAGCATGTGTGTGGCCCGGGTTCAATCCTCAGCACCACGTAAAGAATAAATACAATACATTTTGTACAACTAAAACAAATAAATAAATATTTTTAAAAAAGGGGGGGGGGGGCTGGGGATGTGGCCCAGTGGTCGAGTGCACCTGTATTCAATCCCCGGTATTTAAAAAAAAAAAAAAAAAAAAAAAAAAAGATTAGGCAAGACCTCCATTTCCAACCCGCAGCCTACACTGGGTATGATTTACAGTGGAAGATTCTAGACACAACCTGACAGGAGTCGGCCTACGTTGGTGTTCACTGCCATGGAAGACTCTAGACACGATCAGACAGAAGTCTCCAGGGCAAGGAGACCCTCGAAAGCCAGAGCTTGGAACCAGTAGGACAGACAGCCAGAAGTGCAAGACTAACCTTTAAGAGAACCGTGGAGCAAAAGACTAGGACGGCTTCCTACACAGCCCACCAGAATGCTTTCCTCAGCGAAGGAATCGGCACTTCCGGTTCATGGTTCCCTAACCAGAGCACTTCCGGTTCTCCTTCTTCTGCCTTTCGGTTCTGGTTTTCCGGGTTGAAGATCCACAGTCAAAATTGAATGGGTAATTTTAAGAACCCGGGGCAAAATGTAATTGATTTTATTATTATTATTTTTTTGGTGGTGGTAATATACAAGCTCCTAGAAAGATACCTCTGGATGTTCTGTGTTTTTCTTTAAATACAACGTCTATTGATTTGTGTATGTTTTTTTAAAAAGTCTTTGGAAGGATTAGAAAATTTGTGTTACCTGTTGGCAGCAATAGGAACTGTGAGGATGGGAAACGGGAGAGAGGGGAGACTTTTCACTGAATACCTTCTTATACGGTTTGAGTCATGTGAGTGTGTTATACATCCAAAAATTAAGTGTTGCTTTTTTTCTTTTTTTCTTTTCTTTTTTTGCAGTGCGAAAAAACAATTGCACCCAGGGCCTCATGTATGCCAGGCAATACTCTACCACTAACCCTCATCCCAAGCCCTAAATGTTGCTTATTTTTTAAAATGAAATATTAAAAAGCAAAGAAACCAAAGTTCTTATAACTGACAATCACACCTATTCCAGCACCTAACAATATGTTTCAATACGTTATGTTGAATATTCGTTCGTAATGAATACAACATGTTTCAGGCCTACATAGTTTTTGCATGCTACCAAAATCTGAAGTGGTCTCTACCCTCAAATTTTTAATCATATTTGCAAGTAAAATTTCTGAAACTCTTTACTCCCTCCCTTCCTTCGGGCATTTGCCTAAATGTCACTATACTAGGAAGACCATCTCTTGACTACCCTGTATACACACACACCCTATCTTTATTTTCCATAAAACAGTCACCATCCAATTTGACATATTTCTTTATTGTGTTTATCCTAGAATACAAGCTCTGTGAAAGCAGAGTTGAATTTTGTTCACTTTTGCTTACCAAGTTCTGGCATAATACCTGGCTTATAAATGTCAAAAAATTGAAATGAATGAATGAATGAAATGTTATATATTAACCATAACAGCAATCATTTAATAATAAGTAATGTTTACTGATAATTTACTATGTGCCAAATAATGAGCTGAGTGTTTTACACATATTATCTTATTTTGGTCTTTACAATGACCCTATTGCTATATACTTTATGCCTGTTAGGAAACTAAAGTATACAGAATGTAATGAGTTGGACTTAATGACTTCTGGATCCCCTTCCAACCCTATTGACTTTTCCCAAGGTTTAGCACTTGGTTTGAATGGTTTTGTCCACTCCAAAATTTATATTGAAAATCTGAAATGCAATAGTATTGTGATGTGTGCACATTATGAAGTGATTGAATCATGAGGGCAGAGCCACCATGAACAGGATTAAATGCCCCTTTTTTTCCTTTCTGTCTCTTCTGCACTGCAAGACACTGTGTTCCTCCCCTCAAGAGGGTACAGTAACAAGGCATCATCTTCGAAGCAAAGAACAGCCCTCATTGGACATACAACCTGTTAGTGACTTGATCTTGAACTTCTCAGCCTCCATGACTGTGAGAAATAAATAACTATTATTTATAGGTTACCTAGTCTGTGATATTTTTATAACAGTACAAATAGACCAGTTGGTAAAGATAAAATAATTTGTTTCTAAAAGAAAGATTTAAAGTAATTTTCAGAATTGTATTTTGTTCCTGTTCAGTGAAAAGAACCTTGTTTTCAGTTGTTGTGCCTGTTTTAAAACTGAGTTTTGTGGCCGGGCGCGGTGGCGCACGCCTGTAATCCCAGCACTTGGGAGGCTGAGGCAGGAGGATCACGAGTTCAAAGCCAGCCTCAGCAATGGCGAGGCACTTAGCAACTCAGTGAGACCCTGTCTCTAAATAAAATACAAAAAAGGGCTGGGGATGTGGCCCAGTGGTCGAGTGCCCCTGAGTTCAATCCCTGGTACCTCAAAAAAAAAAAAAAAAACTGAGTTTTGTGCCAGGTGCAATGATGCACTCCTACAATCCCAGTGACTCAGGAGGCTGAGGTAGGAGAATCACAAATTTGAGGCCAGCCTTAGCAACTTAGTAAAACCCTGTCTCAAAATTAACAGGACTGGTATACAGTGTAGTGGTAAAGTGCCCCTGGGTTCAATACCTAGTACTGCAAAAATAATAAATGAAACCAGAGTTTTGTTAATCACTTTTTTAAAAAAATCATCATGTATTAACAAAAGCAATAAGACTAAGCATATATTTTGCCTAGTAATCCCACTTTCAAGAAACATTCCAAGGGGAAAAAAAAAGCAAATGAAAACAGATAGAAATATTATATACAAGGGTGTTTATAACAGTGCTATTTAAAATAGTGAAATTTTTTAACTCTTCTGAAATAGTTTTGTGTTGAGGAAACTGTTGCATATCAATAAATTCAAACCCTTCATAAATTTCAGGTATACTCACATAAAAATGTAAGTAATCTCAAAATTTAAAAGCTAGGATTCAAGGTACACTGTTTATAAATGCGTAATCCCAGCACTTTGGGAGGCTGAGGCAGGAGGATCACGAGTTCAAAGCCAGCCTCAGCAATGGTGAGGCACTTAGCAACTCAGTGAGACCCTGTCTCTAATAAAATACACACACACAAAAAAAGCGCTGGGGATGTGACCCAGTGGACGAGTGCCCCTGAGTTCAATCCCCGGTACCACACACACACACAAAAAAAAACCTATAAATGCATTTTTGATGGATCAGGAAGAACTTCAGAATGATGTAAGTGATCATTTAAACTCATGGAATTTGTTTTAAATTGTTGAATTATTCAACAGAACTTAATGAAGTCTTAGAGTGGGGTATAGGTCAATGGTAGAATGCCATGCATGAAGCCCTAAATTGAATCCCCAGCACTGGGGTGGGGGGGGCGCTTGATAAATTCTAAAGCCTTATATTTTCAATTTATAGCTATGTACACTTGTTTTGGCCATATTTGAAATTTCTATTTTACATACAATGAGAAAACCTATGAAATGACCATCCTGCAATTCCTCAAGGAATGACAAATCAAAATAAACTTGAGTTAGTATTTTACTTCCATTAGATTAGCAAAATTATTATTAAATTGTAATACCCACTACTGGTGAGGAGATAATAAAAATGGTACTCACATACTTTTGGTGCTTTTCTGAATAGTACATCCTTTTTAGGAAGGAACATGGTAAAACACAAGAAAACTATAAAAAATTTTTTTCTCTTTTTTGCCCCTTCATTCCTGGGAATTTGCATGAGGAAATAACATGAGAAAAAAATATACAAAAGGTACTTACAACATTATATATTATAAAACAAAATTGGAAAAAAGCTAAATATCAAGATAAAAAATATGATTGAGTAAGTTATGGTGCACTAAAGTGATACTTTTAAAGATTACTCAAAAGTAATGGAAAAATTGTGAAGAAACAAACATCTATTGTAATTATAACATTCTCATTATATAGAATTTTATTTATCACGTTTATTATATTGTCTTAATGGATTCACACTGAGAACAGTACTGCCTACCTTCTGTACCTGTCATCAGTTTGTCAACTATGTAGGGAAAAAGAGTAAGGATGAAGCTGAAGACTAAAAGGGGAAAACCCTAAAGGAAGGCTTTATCATCCAACCTAGGCCAGGATTCTTCACAGAAGGACTATGGAAGTCAGAAGCTCTAAGTGAGTATCCATTTTAAAGTAGACATCCTTACCCCATTTCGAGGGCCAGCCATGGGCTGTGTGTGTGAACTATGAGCATTTGAGCATATGGGAGGACTGACCTGATGTTGCGTGCTCTTTGGGCTGTGCAACACACGTGGGCACTTTCCTCTTGCTCTGCCTTTGATCCCACAAAGGATCAAAAAGATGAGTGTGGCCTTCCAAGATGTCAGTCTGCTGACCACAAGACATCATAAAGCTAGACTCAACCTCCTGAAACCTGACCCTTTGCCTTATTTGGAAAGAACATTCCATCGAACCTCCCTTTGTGTGCCCCCTATAAAAATAAAGAATAGGTGGCTCGCCCTTTTTTTTTTTTTTTTTTTTTTTTTTGTGGGGGGGGGGATACCGGGGATTGAACTCAGGGGCACTCGACCACTGGGCCACATCCCCAGCCCTTTTTTGTATTTTATTAGAGACAGGGTCTCACTGAGTTGCTAAGTGCCTCGCCATTGCTGAGGCTGGCTTTGAACTCGCAATCCTCCTGCCTCAGCCTCCCAAGTGCTGGGATTACAAGCATGCACCACCGCACCTGGCTCGCCCTCTCTTTTCTAATGGACCCCTAAGGTTGAGAGCCTTCCTGGAATTTGAAAAGGCATTTCTGTGTCTTTGTGTGTTTTCTTCGCCATTTTCTCAATTATTGATGTAGCCAGATTTTGTGAACCCAGCACAGGTCGCCAGGCTGGTTTGCTGGCGATACTCCATGGAGCTTTGTCTTACAATGCTGTGTCATGTGTAGCCTTTTTTTTTTTTTTTTAATATTTATTTATTTATTTTAGTTGTACACAATGCAATGCATTTTATGTTTCGTGGTGCTGAGGATCGAACCGCGGCCGCGCACGTGCGAGGCGAGCGCTCTACCTCTGAGCCACAACCCCAGCCCCATGTGTAGCCTTAAGACGTGTTGCCTACCTTGTTTTTCCTTCTCTGAACATCAGAATTTTTATTCTAGTAGCCAGATAGAAAACATAGTCCAGTTATCTATGCCAACATAAAAGAATTTTAATATAGGGCAATAAAATAGAAATTAACATTTTTTAAAATGTTCACGTGTACAATGACCTAAAAGTGATACCACCCAAAGTGAAAATAGTAGCTGGATAAGTCCTTTAATTTTAAAAATTTTTATTAAAAGTCATTACATTTGTATAGTGAATTTTGTTTAGTGGATTGGCTGTTCTCCCTTTCTCCTCCTTTTCTTTTCTTTTTTCCTTTTCTTTTTTCATCCAGGGCTTCAAGTTTGCTGAACAAGTTCTCTAATACTAAGCTACATGTTCCCTGCAGCCCTGTTTTCCCTTTGAATAGTTAATGGAGACCTACCCTATCAAAAAGAATAAACACACTATAAATCTAGAATTCCATACATCATCTTCCACTTGACTGACATATCCCTGTAGTCCTCCTTTTCCTGCCCTCCCTCCCCAGGATGTTACCCAAAACCTCAATTCCCTTAGCCTTTGCACAGACTGCTCCCTCTACCTAGAATGTTCTTTACTGTCTCTAGGCCTGCCTAAAAAACACCTTCCCATCCTTTAAATTCTAGTTCACAGGTGTCTTCATTTTATCAACTCTTCGCTCCCATCATTCCTTCTTAGTGCAATCACTGTATTCTATACATCTTTATTGTTGTGTTTATCATATTGTATTATAACTATTTGCATATACATTCTCCTAATAGTCTGTGAATTCTTTGAGGACAGGGACCTTGTCATATTTACTTTTTTTTTATTTGCTTTAGTTGTACACAATGCAATGCATTTATGTTTACGTGGTGCTGAGGATCGAACCCAGGCCGCGCATGTGCTAGGTGAGCGCTCTACCGCTGAGCCACAACCCCAGCCCATCATATTTACTTTTAAATCCTCAAAAGCTAGCACAATGGGTGGCATACAGCACAGTGGTCAAGAACAAATCTTGATGGCCATTTACTAGCTGATGACCTTGGGTAAGGCATTTGACCTCTGTGCTTCAAAATCCACATTGATAAAATGGGAATAATGATAGTCCCTATCTCTAAGATACAAAGATGATAAATAAAGGGAACAAAGTACACCTGTAGACTGTGCCTGTTAGAAAAGCATTCAATAAATGTTAGTTGCTATTATTGTTCATTATATTTTAAGGAATTCATTAGGTATTAATTGAACGAATTAATAAATGAAGCATTAAACATATTTGAGGTGGCTACACAGGCATCTAAATCCAAGCTCAGATGATGGAAAGTTAGTCCTCTTCTGTATTCTCCTTCTTTCCCCTTTTATTCTCTGTCCCCATTTGTCCCTCTCAATTAATTTGGTGTAACTTTACATATATGCACAGTAAAAGCTTTCTTCAATACAAAGTCTGTTTTCTTTTTTATGAACAGAATGTGAATCTTCATTTTAATGTAGAATTATTTTATACTTGATATAGATAAAGCCTCAGAATGTCTTATTGCAGTCCTAACCATAATTGTCAAAGAATGAAAGTATGTCATTTTTATTTGATGTAATAAAGGGAGTAAGAATATTTACATGTCTCCCAAACTAGATTCTTTCTAACAACATTATTCATATCCTATATTAATAGACCTTGAGCTAGTTAGAATTTGTTGTGAATAAACACAATGACTCCCTAAGAGAATAACAGGAGATAATATCTACGTCAAAAAATAATAAATACACAAAGTAAATGAACAGGTTTCTACAGCCTACTTACATGCCGTAGTGAAAACAAGTGCTTATAACTTGTTATGGTTATAGCACTTACCACATTTCACTATAGTTATTTGTTTCCATGCTTGTCAGAGATTTAGGACAGGGTCTCAGTGTCTTTCCCAGATTGGTCTTGAACCCAGGGGCTCAAGTGATCCTCTTGCTTAGCTTCAGGCAAGAGTTATGAAGTGTTTATAAATTAATACTTAAAGTCAAAATTGCTAGCCAGGCGCGGTGGCACACTACTGTAACCCCAGCACTTGGGAGGCTGAGGCAGGAGGATCACAAGTTCAAAGCCAGCCTCAGCAATGGCGAGGCACTTAGCAACTCAGTGAGACCCTGTTTCTAATAAAATACTAAAAAGGGCTGGGGATGTGGCCCAGTGGTCGAGTGCCCCTGAGTTCAATCTCGGGTTAAAAAAAAAAAAAATTGCTTATAACTCAAAAGAATTGGTAGTACTGTGAAATTGGTAGGAATCTCTCTAAACTTTGCTGGACATATTGGATTTTCACTCTATATTATCACTCTAATGCATATAATGAAACATGTCAATTGGCTATTGATTTTTAAGTGTCAATACCAGGATGAGTGATTAATCAACATTATCTAGAAGATGTACTACATATGCCATAAATTCACTATTTTTGAATTTATGATTAATTCACTTTATTAAACTTTATATATAGTATGCATGGGAGAAAAAAAATCAGAAATTATTCCCAATAGAAATTTTTTATTAAGGATATTTTTCCTAAGTTTTTTTCTGTAATAGATTGGCTTGGTTTGTTGTTGTTGTTTTTTTTTTTTTTTTTTTTTTTTTTTTTTTTTTTTTTTTTTTTTTTGGTTGTTTTTGTTTTGTTTTGCTTCTAATTCAAACTTTAATGAAAGGCAAGAAGGCAAACTCAACAAGTTTATTAAATTTATCATGTTGGCTTTCTAAACTAAATCCTCTTCCTGACCCCTTTATTTTTGTCAATAGCATTATCCTCCCTGGTAATCAAGATGGAAAATTCATAGTATAATGGACTTCTCTTTCTCCCCTATTTCTCCAAGTTACAGAACTTACTCCTCAGTGCAGAACTTACTGATAGATTTTGGATGAAGTAGGTAAAGGAAAATGAAATAATGACTCCTAGGGTTCCTACTTGAGCAATTGACTAGATGGTATGGCCATTTAATGATATGGAGAAGAAAAAAAGGCCAACATTTCAGGGGTAAAAATTGTTGTCAGGATGCCTGTGGTGGCAAATAACAGAAAAATTCAATTTGAGTTAATCAATAAGGAACTACATTATTTCAGAGATCGCAAGTCAAGAAATGGCAAACTCCAGATGTGGTTAGTAAAATATCTACTTCTCGTTGATTCTCTGTTTTGCCATCTCCTGATATTGGTTCTATCCTCATATTGGTAGAAAGATAGCTTTCAGTTCTGAAGATTGCACAGATATTGTACCTCTATATCCAAGTACAGTAATATCAAAAGGGAATAAAGTCTATACTGGCTGAAGGGGAGAATCTCTGTCTACACTAGGTCAAGGAGAACAAGTATCCATCTACAGTGACTGAAGGCAAATGAGTCCCCATCCATACCAGCTCAAGGTGAGCAATCTCTACACTGAACAGGAGAGGGAGCCACAGTGGTCCAGGACTTGGAGAAGATGACTGCTGGCTCCTACCCTTTTCCTGAGGCTTCTTTCCTTTCCTTCTTTTTTTCCTTCTTTTTTTCCTAATCTGCCTTTTTGTTTTTTTAATCTTTGGAACATCAATTTTATTATACAATTGTGAGAAACAGAAATTTGTTAAGAACAATCTCTGCTATCCCAGAAGCACAGAACAATGGAATATGAACAACACCCAGATTCCAGACATCTACCAGGGGGCCCTCATATTCTTTCCACTGTATGATTTCAGTGACAAGGTACAGGAGAGTGCCCCAGTACTTGTTCAGCTTCTACCCAGTGGTGAACCTGGTACTCAGGCCAAAGTCAATAGTTTGATGTTGCCTCTGACATCCACCAGGATGTTCTCGGCCTTCAGGTCTAGGTGCCCAATGCCTTTCTCATGGCAGTAGTACAGGTCACTCACGATCTGCCTGAACTGGCCTCCTCTTACATGCCACTAGCTTCTGGGCTGCAGTGCCATATCTGTCCCACACCTGCATGTTCCATGACAATGTAAATATTTTAGATGGTCTCAATGCCCAAAAGAGCTTGATTACATTTCAGTGTTCCATTACCATCATCATATCTGATTCAGATAGTACGGGCATGTTCCACTCTACCTTTGGCAGAACTTTCACTGCCGCTTCTGTCCTGTGAGATGACAGGTTAGTTTCATCTGGGTGAAGCCCCACTGTCTGATGCCCCTCAAGATCTGATAATGGTCCACGAAGGTGGTTTTATAGCAGAAACTGGACCCCTGCAGTGCTACACTACTCTGACTATTCTCACTACACATCCTAAGCCAGAACACCAACTAAGGATGCTAGTTAAAAATGAATAAATAAGTAACAACAAGAAAAAAAAAACTGCCGGGCGCGGTGGCGCATGCCTGTAATCCCAGCACTTTGGGAGTCTGAGGCAGGAGGATCGCAAGTTCAAAGCCAGCCTCAGCAATGGCGAGGCACTAAGCAACTCAGTGAGACCCTATCTCTAAATAAAATACAAAAAGGGGCTGGGGATGTGACCCAGTGGTTGAGTGCCCCTGAGTTCAATCCCTGGTAACACACACACACACACACACACACACACACACACACACACACAAATAAATTTTTTAAAAAAGAAAAAAAAAAAAAAACCCCACAAATCAAAAAACTAATATCAGAAGACCACAGCTAACAACCACCAAATGTGCTATCTGAGAGTCCAACAGGTCACCATAAATAGCTTCCTGTACTTATGGACAAAAGCCCAGTCCCAGCTACCCTCTTATATAGCCTGTGTTTTAAATTCCCTCACAGTGGCTCCTTGTGCGGTCAGAGCAAACAATGGCCAGTGGTCATCTCTTGACCTCCAGAACTTTTCGACTATCACAATAAGATAAGAAAGGACTCCGGAAACTTTTTGCTTCAATGGGCTATGGAAACTGATTTTCATTTGTTTAGAAATTAAAATTTGAGGATACTTAATAATAATAATAATAATAATAATAATATCATCAAGAGGAAAGGAAAGGTTCCACTGTCTAGTGACTACTTAGAAGAAAGAAAAACCTTTTCCAGAAGCAGACATCTTATTGTATCTCATTGGCTCAAACTCACTCACATGCTTGTCTTATAGTGATGGCACTAAAAGAGGAATGGAATAATCATGATTGGCTTAGATTCATCAAGGTCTACACCTAGAAAAGGACCGAGTCATTTTACCCTGGGCCACAGGATAGGGATGGGTATGAGAAAAACTAACAAAATTATAACTCTGCCAATGAGAAAAATGGAATTCATAGTAATCAATAGCATCTGCCACAACAATCAATAGTTCTGTTTTTGCAGGTGTTAAGTTTCTGATATCTATGAAACATTCACATGAAAAGATCAAAAAGGCAAATGGAAATGTAAATCTGAAGCTCAGAGAAGGGTCTCAGCTGTTATAAATTTGGGAGTAAACAGCATTAAGTGTTTAGATCATGAGATTAGATTTAGATCAACCACAAAGAGAAGGTATGGAAGAGAACTTTAAACTGATCATCTCTTAAAGCAGAGATAATAAGAACACATATTTTATTGGATTATTATCAATCAATTGAGATGAGTATAAGGCATTGTATACACAGTGAACACTTGATATCTATTAATTATAAGCAAACTAATATCTCTGATGACAAACTTCATTCATAATAACATCCCAATCGCAAAGATATTTCAATATATTCCAAATATAACACTTTATAGATGTTATATTTGATATATATAGATGTATATATTGCCTATTGTACAAACAACTTATTGTTCTCTTTTTCTCTGGTATGATTAAGACATGGAATGTACTTAATTCAAAATTCTGTTTTTAAATAATTACTAATATGAATGCATGACCAATTTTTGAATACCATAAAAATATGCTTGTTATCAAAACACACCACCTATAATTTAATTTTATTTAGTGAATCAAAAATTTGTCACCATGTTGATTGATATCTCTGTCTTCATTTATATCACCAATTGTGGGAACATTGGTTAGTATGACATATACCATTATATTAAGATTGTACACTTCTGATTCATTCATATCCCCCAACTCATGTCCTTTTGCCTTCTGCCATGGATTGACAACAGCAAGAAGGACCTTGCCAGAAGGCCTTTTCCAGAAGCAGACATCTTATTGTATCTCATTGGCTCAAACTCACTCACATGCCTGTCTTATAGTGGTGGCACTAACAAGAGGAATGGAATAATTGTTGCCGCCTCCTACAAATAATCATGATTGGCTTAGATTCATCACCTTGGTATTGGGCTTCTAAGCCTCCAGAACTATGAAGAATAAATTTATCTTCTTTATAAATTAAAAATAATAATAATAAGATTGTACACTTCTGAACTGGGGATGTAGCTCAGTGGTAAAACACTTGCCTTAATACATGAGGCCCTAGTTTAAATTCCCAGCACCAAAAAAGAAAGAAAAAAGATTTTAAACTTCCATAAAGAAGTGATAGATGATCAGAGAGAAAGCTATATATCAAAAAATAAAAGCAAGTTACAAGCATCACCAAGTAACTGATGGGCTTACATATATGTAGAATTCTTCCTCACAAAAATGCATCCTATGGGGCTGGGGTTGTGGCTCAGCGGTAGAGCGCTCACCTAGCACGTGCACGGCCTGGGTTCGATCCTCAGCACCACGTAAACATATGCCTTACATTGTGTACAACTAAAGCAAATTAAATAAATATTTTTTAAATGCATCCTACTTTATAACATAACATATTGATCTAGCTGGACATGATAGTATACATCTATAATCCCATTAACCTGTGAGGTCAAGAAAAGAGTTCAAGAGTCAGGCATGGTGGCACACACCTGAAATCCCAGCACTTTGGGAGGCTGAGGCAGGAGGATTGCAAGTTCAAAGCCAGCCTCAGCAATGGCGAGGCACTTAGCAACTCAGTAAGACCCTGTCTCTAAATAAAAAATACAAAAAAAGGGCTGGGGGTGTGACCTAGTGGTCAAGAGCCCCTGAGTTCAATCCCCGGTACCACAAAAAAAAAAAAAAAAAAAAAGAAAAGAGTTCAAGGCCAGCCTGGGCAATTTAGTGAAACCATGCCTCAACATAAAAATAAAAAGGGCTAAAGGTGAGGCTCAGTTGTAGAGCGCTTTCCCAGCATGTGCAGGGCCCTGGGGTCAATTCCCAGAACTATAAAAAAATTTGTTCTAACCAAGCAATTCCTGGTGATTATTAAACTGAAGTTTGTGAACCACTCACTCATACCTACTACTCTGAAAGAGAACTTCTTGCACATGACTATTATAATTTTAGATCATTCCCTTTTCTGAAACTTCATTTACCATAAAAACTTTTGTTCCTAGTTTATCTTCCCCAGCAGACTAATGCACTAAAGAGCATGAACCTCTTATTGAATATTAACAAATCACTTATCGATTTAGTTCATATGATTGGAATCTTTAGTCAAATTAATTCTCTGTGAGGACAAATAAAATTGGATTTTTGCACCTTTAATTTAAGTACTAGCCGGGCGCAGTGGCGCACGCCTGTAATCCCAGCACTTGGGAGGCTGAGGCAGGAGGATCACGAGTTCAAAGCCAGCCTCAGCAATGGTGAGGCACTTAGCAACTCAGTGAGACCCTGTCTCTAATAAAAAATACAAAAAAAGGGCTGGGGATGTGGCCCTAGTGGTCCAGTGCCCCTGAGTTCAATCCCCGGTACCAAAAAAAAAAAAAAAAATAAAAAAATTTGTTCTAACCAAGCAATTCCTGGTGATTATTAAACTGAAGTTTGTGAACCACTCACTCATACCTACTACTCTGAAAGAGAACTTCTTGCACATGACTATTATAATTTTAGATCATTCCCTTTTCTGAAACTTCATTTACCATAAAAACTTTTGTTCCTAGTTTATCTTCCCCAGCAGACTAATGCACTAAAGAGCATGAACCTCTTATTGAATATTAACAAATCACTTATCGATTTAGTTCATATGATTGGAATCTTTAGTCAAATTAATTCTCTGTGAGGACAAATAAAATTGGATTTTTGCACCTTTAATTTAAGTACTAGCCGGGCGCAGTGGCGCACGCCTGTAATCCCAGCACTTGGGAGGCTGAGGCAGGAGGATCACGAGTTCAAAGCCAGCCTCAGCAATGGTGAGGCACTTAGCAACTCAGTGAGACCCTGTCTCTAATAAAATACAAAAAAAGGGCTGGGGATGTGGCCCAGTGGTCCAGTGCCCCTGAGTTCAATCCCCGGTACCAAAAAAAAAAAAAAAATTTAAGTACTAGACATGGAACGTTGTATATACCCATCCAATTGCAGCTATCCTATTTGCTGTGACTGAAATAGTGTGTATAAATTGATTATCTGGATAATATAATGTGATAAAACACTGCAGATTTTTATCTATATATTTGAAGATTAGCCTGCTAATCATAAATGACTCTCTTTAATTAAAACTCAAATATGTGATCATTTGTGGATAATTCATTAAACCTGGTATTCTTGTAAAATTGAAGGATATCATTTCTTATTACTTTTTATTCATGGTAAACAATTTTCTTTACTAACTTGAACTAGTTAAAATGCCATGGAGTGTCAGGGGATTAAAATTAGCTTCACTTACATTAGCTGCCAGTTGAAACTACCTTTTTCCTAGAACTTCAAATACTGAACTATTCCTCTGTTCAATACGCCAAGTATTTCCCCAGATATAGTAGATGGATTGCCCTGAGCCTTCTGTACTCTACTCGTTCTTTTTCTACCATACTGTGATGAAAGAGTTAGTCCATAACCTCAAAACAAGGTTTACTTAAGTTCTATTTGAATGCCTTTGATTAATAAAGTAGGGATGTTCCTTACCCAATAATTATGTTAAGATTTAAAACAGACTCCATTTATGCCAAAGTATGTAATAAATGCTTATCTCTGCCCAACCCTCTATTTCAAAATTAGTATGAAATACCAATAAAACATCTGTCTTTTTTTTTCTGATTCAAACAGCAGGATCAAAGAGTGGATATAAAGACAAATCTTCTTAAAAGAACAACAAATCATAAGGAATAAAGTAGCTCTGTCCTTACAATCATTGATACACTAATGCAAACATACAGAACCTTATGTCCAAGAAAAGGCACTTCTATTATTCAGCCTGAGTAGCGAGCTTCTTCCAATATTTTCTCATGGTAAAGTGAACAATAAGATGGTTACCTAGATAATTCTCTTCAGTTTCTTAAATAAACATATCTTCAATATTGTATTTTATTTGTTCATGTTAATGTCATCTAAACTTTTACATATGTTAATAAACATGCAATGCCATTTTTTAAGCCTAAAGACTACTTACAAGCTTTCCAAGGGCATAGAGTCTTCTTTCAATTATAGTAAATCCCTGTAACATCAGTAGGAATTACACATAAGTAGAAAAAGGATAAAAGAACTCTTAAAACTTATATTTCGGGCTGGGATTGTGGCTCAGTGGTAGAGCGCTTCCTAGCACATGCGTGGCCCCGGTTCCGATCCTCAGCACCATGTACAAATAAACGCATTGTGTACAACTAAAGCAAATAAATAATTTTTTTTTAAATCTTATATTGCTGTGAGAGCTGCGGTTGTGGCTCAGTGGCAAAGCACTCGCCTAGCACATGCGTGGCCCTGGGTTCAATCCTCAGCAACACGTAAAAATAAATAAATAAAATAAAGGTATTGTGTCCAACTACAACTAAAAAATAAAATATTAAGAAAAAAAAACTTGTACTTCTATGAAATACCCAGAATACTTATTGGACCCCTTAGTTCATAGAGTTCTATAAGTCAAGTGTAAGAAACTGTACACAAAGTGTGGATCTAAGTTAAAACACACACACACACACACACACACACACACACACACACACACATGCATGTACACACAAAGCAAATTCAAGATAATTTTATATAAAAAAATTCTTAAAGCCGGGCATGGTGGCGCACCCCTGTAATCCCAGCACTTGGGAGGCTGAGGCAGGAGGATCGCAATTTCAAAGCCAGCCTCAGCAATGGTGAGGCTCTTAGCAACTCAGTGAGACCCTGTCTCTAATAAATACGAAAAAGGGCTGGGGATGTGGCCCAGTGGTCGAGCCCCTGAGTTCAATCCCAGCTACCAAAAAAATAAAAAAATTCTTCAATCTGAGCATGATGTCACACACCTGTAATCCCAGCACTTGGGAGGCTGAGGCAGAAGGATCATGAGTTCAAAGCCAGCTTTAGCAATTTAGGAAGATCCTGTCTCAAAATAAAAATAAAAAGAGCTGTGTATGTGGCTTGGTTGTCAAGTGCCCCTGGGTTCTATCCCTGGTACCAAAAAAAGAAAAGTTTTTTCAGACCAGATTTGTCCCCCTGCTGCTAACCAGCTCTCTCAGCTACCACATGCTTCTGTGGGAGTTTCACTGTAGCTGAGGCTTCAGTACTGTACCCAAGTTTAACATTAAAGAATTTTAGGGCCAGAGGAAATAAAATTCTTAATTCAAGCTACAATGTCAATAGTGAAAGAATCAGAAGGTCAGAGATTTCGAATACTTTTTCCAAAGTCAAGTAAGCTAATAATTCTGACTCTGAGGTTCATTTTGTGCCTTCTCATTGCCCAAGACCCATTTTTTGAAAGTCCTCTTTTCTTGCTATGAAGTAGTAAACTAATTTGACCCAAGATAATAAATGGTGTTTAGCTCACATTGTCCTATGTGAACTTTCTAACTATTTGTATAATCCATGCTGTGAGCAGAAAACCAATTAAAGAAGGTTTAAAATGCAAGCTTATTTTCATTATGTATTGTAGTTATCTATATCAAGCCAGAACTTCTTAAAATAACACTTTAATTTCTATTGGTTTCTGTTAATACAGAGGAGAAACAGGATAAACCATGAAGGAAAAAACAGTCTTCCCAACTAGACTTTTTCTAGGTACTTAGCTTCCCAAAGTACAAATCCCAGAACTTGCCATGAAGGCAGAATGATCAGGGAATTTTCTGGAGACCATGCACTGTGGAGCCAGAGCCTATAAGGAAAAAGGATGGCACAATTGAGAATTCTGATATATAGATATAACATGGGGTCCAGGCCAACAAAATTCAAAAAAGTCCTCATTCTTTCTGGTAGTAACCCCTGTTGATAACCAATGACATGCAAATAAAGAAAAATCTCTGGACCTGTTTCAGTCTGGTAAACGTAGTGAGACTCTGTGTCAAAAAGTAAGCATTCTAAAATGCAAAAATAAGAAACCACCTAGTGTTAGAAAATGCTGAACACAGTTAACTTAGCCGGGAACACCGTGTTAGTGAAATAAAAGGGTTTATTGGGGTGCCACATGGGCAAGGGTAGGGAAAGGAAGGGAAGGGAAGGGGGATAGGGAAGGGACAAACGGGAACAGGGACAGGCAGGAACAGAGAGAGGTTTTAGTCTGGGGCTGGCTTAAATAGCAGAGTGCTGGTCAGGCAGACCCCTGGGGGCGAGTGTCTCCATAGGCTCCATAGGTCAGGGGACAGTTGCGAGGGCACCTGGGAAAGGTAGTCTTTTTACAAAGTACCTGGGGAGGTGTGGCCTTCTGCCTGGGAGGTGCGGCCTCCTGCCAGGAATCCAACACCTAGAAAAGGGGCCAACAAGCTTTTTCTGTAAAGGGCCAGATATTAATCTTGAATTTTATAGGTCACAGAGTTTCTGCTACAACTCTGTCCTACAGTGTAGCAAGAAAACAACGGTTATAATCTTTACTGTGTTAAAAAAAAAAAAAGAAAAAGAAAAAAAACCGTAAAGATGCAGGGAGAGGATGGATGCCCGTAAATCCCAGTGACTCCAAAAATTAATTAATTAATTAAGATCTGGGAATGGCCGGGCATGGTGGCACACACCTGTAATCCTAGCACTTGGGAGGCTGAGGCAGGAGGATCGTGAGTTCAAAGCCAGCCTCAGCAATGGCGAGGCACTTAGCAACTCAGTGAGACCCTGTCTCTAAATAAAATACAAAAAAGGGCTGGGGATGTGACCCAGTGGTCGAGTGCCCCTGAGTTCAACCCCGGTACAAAAAAAAAAATTAAAATAAAAAGTTCTGGGAATGTAGCCCAGTAGTCGCACACCCCTGGGTTAGTCATTCCCCAGTATCGCAAAAAACAAATAAATAAAAATGTGTTGACCTTCTCTATAGATCTTAGTCAAAGTCTCATTATGTGGCTTAACTTCAACCAATATGGTAGAGGGGTTTTTTTGTTGTGTGTGTGTTTTTTTTCTCTTTGGCAGTAGGGATTGAACCCAAAAGGCACTACCCCTAACCACATCCTTTTTATTTATTTATTTATTTATTTTCATTTTGAGATAGGGTCTTGCTAGATTGCTGAAGCTGGCTTTGAACTTGTTATCCTCCTGTCTCAGTCTCCCAAGCCACTGTGATTACAGGCATGTTCCATCATACCCAGCAGAGATGCTTTCCTGTTTAATGGAAAATTTAAATGTCATGAGTGTACAGGACAATTTAGGGATCGAAATACAGTGTTTCAACAGTGGTAAGAGTAGGGGAATTTATATTCTTTTGGTTTGGGCTTTTTTTTTTTTTTTTGCTTTTGAGAAAAAGGAAAAAGAAATCATATTGCTTTGCTATCAAAGGAGAAACCTAAGGGACTCCTGTCCCAGAGGCTGCTAATTCTGTCCAACAGCAAGAACAGGGGGCTTTTAAAGAGGTGATTCAAAGGTTACATTCCACGCATTCTCTTTTGAAGTTGTAATTCACTTGTTAATCTGGGAGATAGTCATTTCTGAGATCTTCTGGTACCATCCCCAAAGTCTGGATTACTTCATTCTTATGGTGGGTGTGTACTCAAGGACAGGGAAAACTTCCTAGGATGGGGAATCTTGCTTTCCCTAAAATTAGGGAGGGGGAGAGATTAGGGAGGAGCAGGAAGAGAGGAAGAGAAAGAAACATGTCCATTTTATTTTTTAAGTATTTATTTATTTGCTTTAGTTGTACACAATGTGTTTATTTGTACATGGTGCTGAGGATCGAACCCGGGCCGCGCACATGCTAGGTGAGCACTCCACCGCTGAGCCACAACCCCAGCCCAAACATGTCCATTTTAAAAATAAGTTGTAGTGGCAGAACAGCAAAGGCTACATTCAAAGCATAAAGGGGACCACTGTTATATTTCCCCACTATCAATTTCTATGTTCCGTTTATATGGAAAATGGGCCATGATGAAGCCAGATTTAAAGATAGGTAGTAAACCGGGCACAGTGGCGCACACCTGTAATCCCAGCACTTGGGAGGCTGAGGCAGGAAGATCGCAATTTCAAAGCCAGCCTCAGCAAGGGCGAGGCACTTAGCAACTCAGTGAGACCCTGTCTCTAATAAAATGCTAAAAAGGGTTGGGGATGTGGCCCAGTGGTCAAGTGCCCCTGAGTTCAATCCCCAGTACCAAAATAAAAGATAGGTAGCGGGTGTAGTTAAGTAAATCAGGTCTAATATCGCATCTAATAAAGAAAATGGAGTCCAGAAAGAAAATGGAATCTATCTGAGCCTGGGAAACCAGAACAATACCTGAGAGATTGAAATGTTAATGTCCCCAAGGTCCCGGCCCATCCTAAAGAGCTGTTAATGAAGCTACTCCCAGCAAAACAGATATGCTAATCAAATTACCTTAGGCCCTTCCGGCCCAGATCACTCCTCCCCCACCCCAAGGGCCCACCTTTCTCCCACCTTTAGCCTTTCCCATCACAAGCAGGATAGAGAGATAAACAAAATCAAGGACAGGAATGTGAGAAGACAAAAGAAGACCTTAGACATAAAATGGAGAAGACCTCCCCTACCCAGGATTCCCAGGGTCCCTGGGCAGAAGTCTTTTCTGCTGTCCTTTAATAAAGCTTTTCACTCCCAACTCTACCCTGGCCTTGGGGGCTTTTTCGGTGTTAGACTTCAACATTCTGGGAAGCAAGGACTCCTCACGCTAAAAGGCGGTAACAATGACATCTCCAAGATACTTCCCCTGAAAGAGGGTGAAGTTGGGGGAAGTTACCCAAAGTTCTTGTTCTCTATCACGTGGAACCTGGACAGTTAAGGGTATTCAGCATCAGAGCAGTCCAGATGGCCATAGTGGCACATGGCAGGTGACAAATGGCCAAGGGTGTCACAACTTTACTGAGTTCAGTTTCCTTTGTCAGAGGCTCTCCTGAACAGGAGCTACGCACACATCTTTAAGTCATGAGTAAGGAGGTACTGAATTGGCATTGCACCCACTGAGATGCATGTGGACTTACCTCTGCTCAGCCTGGGAGGAGCATCTCTGGGATTGGGCGTCACCCAATGGGGCTGAGTTACACCCACCTGTTTGTGTAATACTACCCCTTGCCTTTTTTGGATGGAACATTCTATCAAATGGCTCCTCTCAATAATAGGCTTCAGGGGCTGGGGACATAGCTCAATTGATAGTGTTTGCCTCACATGCATGAGGCCCTGGGTTCAATCCCCAGCACCACAAAAGTAAATAAATAAACAAATAAATAGGCTTCAGGATGTGCCCCCCTTTCCCTCCAGCCTTCCATGTTTTCTCTTGCCGCCCTTGTGGGAGCTTCCATCTGAGGCGGAGAAGCCATTCTGAACTGCCTGAGAAAAAGGTATTTTCTGTGTGTGATTATTTCATGTCAGCCCAAATTCACCCGAGTGACCCTAGTTCAGTAGCCCACGCTGGACAGGGGCTACAGTTGGCGCCTGAACAGGGACTCTTCCTCACAAAACCATGGACAGACATTTCTGAGAACTTCTAAGAACTGAGTGAGCTGGGCTCTCCTAATTTCTTTCCCTCTACTTTTCATTATGGTCTTCAGGGTTGTGAAATAGAATGCCTATTCCGAAGACTAAGAATTCCGCATTCCGCATGTTATTGATTAGCGTCTACTGACTTTCTGCCTTCAATCTTCTTCCTTTTACAAACCAAAATCTTCTTCCTTTTACAAACCAATCCACTTCACTCTTAAATTCTTTTTTTTTTTTTTTTTTTTTTTTTAGGTACTAGGGATTGAACTCAGGGGCACTTAACCCCTGGGCCACATCCCCAGCCCTTTTTTGTATTTTATTAAAGACAGGGCTCACTGAATTGCTAATTACCTCGCCATTGCGGAGGCTGGCTTTGAACTCGCGATCCTCCTGCCTCAGCCTCCCAAGTGCTGGGATTACAGGCGTGTGCCATCATATCTGGCTTCACTCTTAAATTCTAAGTATGCTAAACCAAAGCCAAACCCACGAAATTCACACCAAGTGGTCCCTGTTCAGGCGCCAACTGTAGCCCCCGTCCAGCGCGGGCTACTGAATTAGGGTCACTCGGGGGAATTTGGGCTGGCATGAAATAATCACACAGTGACACAAAAAATACCTTTTTCTCAGGTGGTTCAGGACGGCTTCTCTGCCTCAGATGTAAGCTCCCACAAGGGTGGCAAGAGAAAATACGGAAGGCAAGCAAGAGAGGGAGAGAGGGCACATCCTGAAGCTTATTTATTGAGAGGAGCCATTCAATAGAATGTTCCATCCAAAAAAGGCAAGGGGTAGTATTACAACAAACAGGTGGGTGTAACTCAGCCCCATTGGGTGACGTCCAATCCCAGAGCTGTACCTCCCTGGCTGAGCAGAGGTAAGTCCACATGCATCTCAGCAGGTGCAATGCCAGCTCAGTACCTCCTCACTGAAGACTCAAAAGATGTGTGCATAGCTCATGTTCGACATTCCTTTTCCTCAAAGTAGACCATGATAGAAAACCCATATCCTAACTCTTGTGCAGTTGGCTCTCAACAAGTTTGCCAGCACCTTGAATCATGGAAGGGGGGTTCCTTGGAAAGCCAGGCCTGCCCAAGAAAGCTGTAGCAGGTGCTGCTCTCAGGTCCCATCTGGGGTGCCAAATTTGTTGCCAAAAGTTCAGTCCCAATAATGAGGACGTGGTTTTGAGAAAAAAGAAAAAGAAGTTTAATTGCTTTGCTAGCAAGGGAAAAACACAGGGGACTCCTGTCTCAGAGGCTGCAATTCTGCCCGTCAGCAGGAACAGAGGGCATTTAAAGAGGTGATTCAAAGGCTATATACCATGTGTTCTCTGTTGGAGTTGTAATTCACTTGTTGGGAATCTGTATTCTTGCAAACAATTGAAATAAATCCTGGTTCACATAAGCCGAAGAGGAATCTATTGGAAATACATTGGGCAGCTTACAAAATCAATAAGAAGTCTAGAGAGGAAGATTTAGAAAAATGGCAGAAGCAAAGGAAGCTTGAGTAGCAGAAGCAACAACCCAGAAAATACTAGGGAAACATTCTAGATAGAACATGAGGAGGTAAGGGTGGGGAGCTGGGGTGGGTAGGATCATACCACAAGACATGACTGACAGCAGAAATGCAACACTATTGTAGATTCTTGCTATCTTTGCCACTACAAGTAATTTCTAAATTCTTTCTGCATCTGTGTGTCACTCCCTGGGCTGGAGTGTCCAAATCTGGGAACCCAGAAAAGGTGATTTTACTCAGGCTGTCTCAAAAACAGGGAGGAAAAGGATCACCCTTCTTTGGTTTCAGTAGCAGAAAGAAGGCCCTGTGTCCGCTAGAGTTGTACATAACAGGGAATTGCCCTAAATAAGAAGGAAGGTATAAAGAGGAGGAACATGTGTATTTCAGTGGCTTTGGGGGGGGGGGGGGCACTAAATGTTCATGACAGCCAGGCGCGGTGGCGCACGCCTGTAATCCCAGCACTTTGGCAGGCTGAGGCAGGAGGATCGCGAGTTCAAAGCCAGCCTCAGCAATGGCGAGGCACTTAGCAACTCAGTGAGACCCTATCTATAAATAAAATACAAAAAGGGCCGGGGATGTGGCCCAGTGATTGAGTGCCCCTGAGTTCAATCCCTGGTACCACACACACAAAAAAATGTTCATGACAAAAAATTACCATATGATCATGACTCAACCCTTCAATTTTAATATTCTCTTTTAAATAATAAGAACAATATTTTCGCCAGGTGCAGTGGCACACGCCTGCTATTCCAGCACTTGGAAGGCTGAGGCAGGAGGATCACAAGTTCAAAGCCAGCCTCAGCAATGGCGAGGCACTTAGCAACTCAGTGAGACCTTGTCTCTAATAAAATGCTAAAAAGGGTTGGGGATGTGGCCCAGTGGTCAAGTACCCCTGAGTTCAATCCCTGGTACCAAAAAAAAAAAGAACAATATTTTCTCCTACAGGCTTCATTGATATGTTGTAATGATAAATGATTTAGCACAAACTACACTCAATATCTTGGGAAAAGGAAGCACCCATCGTATATACAAATTATTCTAATTAAGGAAATTGTAATTAGTAAAGATTGCAATAATAGCTGCTGTGCTTCAGACATAGGTAATATTTAAATGTTACTAAGTCAAACATACTGAAAACTGCAGATATTTTTGCACTAACTACATTACTATATATGAGCTTGAGTTTTAAAACTGCATTAATTTTTAGCTAATTTTTAAACTTTGTTTATATAAAAATACAGTTCCAAGGCTTGGAATTGGAGAGGGGAAGAAAGATGCATAGACAATTCAGTTGGTTGGATCTGTTACATTAATTTCACAATCTGTGAAGGAGTGGATTGCTCCTTGAATGGTAATGGAAAATTAGTTTCTTTATTTCTTCATTAAGACTGTGGGAGGAAAATTAATACTCTCTTCAGCTTTTCCAAATTAATAGAATATATCTTTATTAAAATGATGAATGTACATGCCTACTTTCTTTTTGGTTGAGAGGCTTTCTAACACATAGAATGACTCAACTTAAAGCTAAGCCTTCACAAGCATCTTGTTAGGAAACTGAGTTTCAGTGAGGCTAATTTATTTACCGAAGGTCACACAATTAATTAAAGACACAGCAAAACTAGAAACTTGGGCTTTTTTTTTTTTTTTGTGTGTGTGTGTGTGTGTGTGTGTGTGTGTGTGTTTCCCCATAGACACTTTCTCCCAGCTCTTTTTACTCTTTATTTTGAGACAGGATCTCACTAAGTTGACCAGGCTGACTTCAAACTTTCAGACCTCATATCTCAGCTTCCCAAGCCACTGGGATTACAGACACGTCCATTTCACCCAGCTCTGATTGTTATAATCCAGTGCTCTTGCAAATTCACCAAGCCCCTTAGAGGAAGACAAAGGAAATTCATTTATTGTAATTTCCCATCATTGGTGTATATAATACTTCAGTTTTCTGTGCTCTGAGAGGTAATCAAACCCTCTATGCAAAATCATAAAAGGAAATATGTAATTTTCTCCATTTTCTTTTGGTGAGGTTCAGATGGAAAGAAGTAGAACCACTGTCTTGAAAACGGCCAATCTTATGTAAAACCATGAAGTCAAGTCTTTCTTTAGTTGCTTCTTTCTCCATTTTAAACTCCTATACAAACTTAGTTCCCAATTAACTCATTCCCCTCCCTAGCACTTGTCTTCATTAAAACTCCTCTGAGATTTTATTTTACTCTTTCATGCATAAATGGCATATGTTTAACACATACATCACCATACATGTGTGCACATGCACCTGGGTGTGCCTACCACCCATTTTAGGAAATAAATCATTGGAACCTCTTCTTTATCTATTCCTGATTACATCTTCTGTCCACTGCTCAAAAGCAACCAACCACTCTCCTGTCATTTCTATCTATAATTTCTTTGTTTTCTTTATAGTTTTATTACATATGAATATATCCCTATGCATACTTTCAAACTTTATATTATTGGCATAAACATACATGTAACTATCACTTTCTTTTTTCCCTCAACATTTCACTTGCTAAAAATTGTTATATAAGTTTGTGATATTGTGATATGTATTTCTTGGTTTGGGGCCATGTTTCCTGGCTTAAAACTCTCTCCCCAAAGAAGACCATAGAAATTAGAATTTCTCTTTCCCAAGGCAGGTCATGGAAACTCTAATCTTCCCCTGCCTCTCTGTCTTGAGCTGGCCCTATATAAATTATATCCTTGGTCTATCCTTGCTGAATGTAGGTCATAACACCCTCCTCAGTCCAGAAGTTCCTATGGGTTCCCAGGAGGAAAGACTGCTACAGAGAGAAGCCAAGCAGAATCTGAACAGACAGACCTTTCTGGGTTTTCTTACTCAGTCTACTAACATTAGATCATACACTTTTTGTTTGATCACATTTTGAATGGGTGTCCGTGATTTAATTATGCCTATGCAATTGAAGTTTCCATAAAAGACCCAAAAGAACAGGGTTTCTTCTTTACAATTGCTAGAAGAAAACATAGGGTCAACACTCCATCATATAGGTGCTGGCACAAACTTCCTTAACAAGATTCCTAAGGTGCAAATTATAAAACTAAGAAGCAGTAAGGGATGCCATCAAACTAAAAAGCTTCTACACAACAAAGGAAACAATTCAGAGTGTAAAGAGAGAGCCTACAGAATGGGGAAAAATCTTGGCCAGTTACTCCTCCAATAAGGGATTCATATCCAGAATATTCAAAGAACTCAAGCACTATGCTAGGCATGCCTGTAAACCCAGCAGCTTGGGAGGCTGAGACAGGAAGATCACAAGTTCAAAGCCAGCCTCAACAACTTATCAACACCTTATCTCAGGGGCTGGGATTGTGGCTCAGCGGTACAGAGCTCGCCTAGCACATGCGCCACCTGGAATCAATCCTCAGCACCACTTAAAACAAAGGCATTGTGTACAACTAAAGCAAATCAATAAATAAATATACCCTATCTCAAAGTAAAAAATTAAAAAATAAATAAATAAAAGAGCTGGGGTTGTGGCTCAGGGATTAAGCACCCCTAGGTTCAATCCCTGGTACCAAATAAACAAACAATAAACAACTTCACACCAAAATACCAAATAAATGGGAAAAAGAACTAAACAAACTTCTCAATAGACAAAACACAAATGGCCAACAAATATATGAAAAAAAATGCTCAACATCTCTAGCAATCAGAGAAACGCAAATCAAATCTGCAAAAGATTTCATATCACTCCAGTCAGAATGTCAATGATGGAGAATACAAACAGCAATAAACGCTGGCTAGGCTGTGAGGGCAAAGATACAATTGTACATTGCTGGTGGGACTACACACTAGTGCAACCACTCTGGAAAGCAGTACAGAGACTCCTCAAAAGAGGATGGGGCTCAGTGGCTGAGTGTCCCTGAATTCAATCCCAGTACCCAAAAACAAAACAAAACAAAACCTAAGGATGGAACCACTGTATGAACCAACTATCCCACTCCTTGGAATTTTCCCCAAAGATCTGAAATCAGCATACTACAGAGATACAGCCACCTCAATGTTTATAGCAGCAAAATTCACAATAGCTAAATTATGGAATCAACCCAGATGCCCATCAATAGATGAATAGATTAAGAAATTGTGGTATATATACACAATGGAGTTCTACTCAGTCATAAAGAAACACGAAATTATGGCGTTTGCTGGCACATGGATGAAAATGTAGAATATCATGCTAAGTAAAATAAACCAAACTCAAAGGTCAAATGTTTTCTCATATAAGCCGGGCGCGGTGGCGCACGCCTGTAATCCCAGCACTTTGGGAGGCTGAGGCAGGAGGATCGCGAGTTCAAAGCCAGCCTCAGTAATGGCGAGGCACTTAGCAACTCAGTGAGACCCTGTCTCTAAATAAAATACAAAAAAGGGCTGGGGATGTGGCCCAGAGGCCGAGTGCCCCTGAGTTCAATCCCCGGTACCAAAAAAAAAAAAAAAAAAATGTTTTCTCATATAAAGGAAAGGGGGAGGGAATGATAAAATAACATAAAGAACCAATCAACTATAAATTAACAGATGAGTGAAAGGAAATCTAGTAGAGTAGAAGAAGGAGAATGGGAAAGGGGACAGAGGACAGAAAGGAAAGAAGGAAGGGAAAGGGAGGGATCATGAATTGAAATCTATTTCTGTACATTTATGAGTTTGTCGGATGAACCCAACTATGTATAATTATAAAGCTCTCATTAAAAAGAAGAAAAAGAAACAGGGTTTCTGGAGATTCGGGATAGCTGAACACAATGGAGGTTCCATTCCACATGGTGCTCCCAGAGAGGGCAAGGAAGATCTGTAACCTTTCTTTCATATTATCCTATGCATCTCTAGTCTGTATCCTTTGTACTTCTTTTGCAATAAACTGATAGATATGAGTTCCTGAATTCTGTGACTGAAGCAGATTAATGAAATGCAAGAAGGGGGTTGTATGAACTCCAATTTATAGCCAATGGGCCAGAACCACAGGTAAAACAAACAGGAGCTTGAAGTTGGCTTCTAAACTGTAGGGGCAAGGGCAGTCTTGGCAACTAAGGCCTCAACCTATGGGTTCTGACATAATCTCCTGTTAAATAGTGTCAGAATTGAATTGCTTGAGAGGATACCAGTGAGTTGTCTGCAAAATTCCTTGTTTACTTGCTAGTGGGGAGAAATCCCCACATCTCTGAGGTCACAGAAGTCTTCTGTATTGATTGTGGTGTGAAAGGAAAATGAAGAAAGTTTGTTTTTCACCAGTGTTGATGCATGTTGTTTTAATGTTTTCAGTACTGTCTTGGCTGTCTATATTTTTAAAATATATTTATTTGTCTATTCTTCTGGTGATTATTGATGCAATTTTTTTTTTCAATTACAACCAATGTTTCCAAGAATATTCTTGTACCTGCCTCTTGTTGCAGGGGAGAGAGAATGTTCCAGTAGCAAAATTGCTGAGTGGTCAGGTATGGGTACCTAATAATGTCAGCTTGTTTTCTTTAGATATTTTTACCTATCACTCCACTTTCACTCCAATCCAGAAGTAAATATTAGTTCCCATTTATCTATATCCCAAACACTTGAAGTGCCAGGGTTTTTCATTACTTTCAATTTTGAGTTTTATTTTTACATTCATCTGATTAACTATGACATTCAACATATTGTCATATATTTATTGTCCATCCTGATATTTCTTCTAAACATTTTTTATGGGGTTATTTGTCTTATCCTGCTTGATTTGTTTTTTTCAATTTTTTATTCTAATTTGTTATACATGCTTGCAGACTGCAATTCATTTCATATTACATATAAAGAGCACAATTTTTCAAGTCACTGTTTTTTTATATATTTATTTATTTGATTTAGTTGTACACAATGCAATGTATTTATGTTTATGTGGTGCTGAGGATTGAACCCTGGCCGCACACGTGCTAGGAGAGCGCTCTGCTGCTAAACAACAACCCCAGCCCAAGTCACTGGTTTTACATCAAGTATTTTCACACCATTTGTGTCTTCATACATGTATTTAGGGTAATGATGTCTAACTCATTCCACCATTATTTCTTCCTCTTGCCCCCTCTCCTTCTCTCCTCCCCTTTGTTTTTTTTTTTAAATTCCTTCATTCCTCTCATCTTCCCTCCCTTGCCATTATGAGTCAGTATCTTCAAAACAAAGAAATCATTCTGCCTCTGGTTTATTTTGGGATTGGCTAACTTCACTTAGCATTATTTTCCCCAACTCCATCCATTTACCTGCAAATGCCATGATTTTATTCTCTTTTAGTGCTGAGTAGTGTTCCATTGTGTATATATACCAAGGTTTCCCTATCCATTCATCTACTGATGGGCATCAGGGTTGGTGCCACAATCTAGCTATTGTGAATTGAGCTGCTATAAACATTGATGTGGCTGTGTCCCTGTAGTAAGCTGTTTTGAAGTCTTTTGGGTATAGACCAAGGAGTGGGATAGCTGGGTCAAATGGTGGTTCCAGTCCAAGTTTTCCTAGGAATCTCCATACTACTTTCCAGATCGGCTGCACCAATTTTCCTGCTTGATTTTTAAAGAGTTGTTTATATATTCCAAGCATCAATTGTTTGTCAGTTATCTGTTTTAATAATATTTCTTCCCCTTTTGTGAATTATCTTTCAAAATTTCCATTATGTCTTTAGCTAAAAAAATTATCTTATGGGCTAAGGTTTTAGCTCAGTGGTAGAGCACTTGCCTCCCACGTATGAGGCACTGGGTTTGATCCTCAGCACCATATAAAAATAAATAAATAAAATAAAGGTATTGTGTGCATCTATAACTAAAAAAAATATTTCAAAGAAAATTATATCATTTACCAATATTCTTTTTTGGGATGTATTTTTAATGTCTTATTTAAGAACTCTTTCCCTTCCACAGGTATTCTTCATACTTGTTTCTAAAATTTTTAAGCTTTTGCTTTTTATATGTAAGTCTTTAAACAGCCTAAAATTATATAAGTATATAAAGACTGAATTTTTTTCCCCAAATGGATTTATAAATTGTCCCAGAATGATTTCGTGAAGAGTCCTTTAGTCCTGGTGATTTGTAATATCAAATCAATTCATATGCAGTATAAGTTTATAAAAATTTCCCATGTTTCTGATGCCAGCTTCTATCTTCTGTTCCATTGCTATTTTTTAAAATATTTATTTATTTTAGTTGTACACAATGCCTTTATTCTTATGTGGTGCTGAGTGAGGATCGAACCCGGGCCATACACGTGCTAGGCAAACACTCTACCACAGCCACAACCCAGCCCCATGTTCCATTGCTTTTAATAGTCTAATATTGTTGGGGCTGGGGTTGTGGCTCGCCTAGCACGTGCGCGGCCCGGGTTCGAGCCTTAGCACCACGTAAACATAAATGCATTGCATTGTGTACAACTAAAGCAATATAAATAAATATTTAAAAAATAGTCTAATATTGCACTATCTTTTTTTTTTTTTTTTTTTTTTTTTTTTTTTTTGGTACCAGGTATTGAACTCAGGGGCACTCGACCCACTGGGCCACATCCCCAGCCCTTTTTTGTATTTTATTTAGAGACAGGGTCTCATTGAGTTATAAGTGCCTCACCATTGCAGAGGCTGGCTTTGAACTCGCAATCCTCCCGTCTCAGCCTCCCAAGTGCTGGGATTTATAGGCGCACACTACCGCGCCTGGCCAATTTGCAACATCTTAATCACAAAAGCTTTATCAGTCACATGATTATCTGGTAGGAAAACTATCCCTCCACCATATCCTTCTTTAGGAGTGCCATTTTTTAAAAAATTTATTTATTTTTTATTCTAAGTTGTTATAAATGACAACAGAATGCATTACATTTCATATTATACTTATAGAGCACATTTTTATATATCTCTGGTTGTATGCAAAGTTATATTAATTTCCACACCATTCGTGACTTCATACATGTACTTGGGTAATAATATCCCTCTCATTCTACCATCTTTTTTTTTTCTTTCTTCTTCATCCTTTTGCCCCCTCCCTTTCCACCTCCTTACCTATTGGCCATTCTAGTGTTCCTCTCTAATCCTCCTATGCTCCCCATCCCAACCACTACTGTGAATCGGCCTCTTTATATCAGAGAAACCATTTGGCATTTGGCTTTTTGGGATTGGATAACTTCACTTAGCATTTATATTCTCCAACTTCATCCATTTACCTGCAAATGCCCATGATTTTATTCTCTTTTATTGCTGAGTAATACTCCATTGTGTATATATTACCACATTTTCTTTATCATTCATCTACTGAAGGGCATCTAGGTTGGTTCCACAGTTTAGCTATTGTGAATTGTGCTGCTATAACATTGATGTGGTTGTGTTCCTGTAGTATTGCTGTCTTTAAGTCCTTTGGGTATAGACCCAGGAGTGGGATAACTGGGTCATAAGGTGGTTCCATTCCCAGTTTTCCAAGGAAATCTCCATACTGCTTTCCATATTGGCTGTACCATTTTGCAGTCCCACCAAGCAATGTATGAGTGTGCCTTTTCCCCCACAACTTCACCAACATTTATTGTTATGTTCTTTTTTTTTTTTTTTTTTTTTTGGTACCAGGGATTGAACTCAGGGGCACTCGACCACTGGGCCACATCCCAGCCCTTTTTTGTATTTTATTACAGACAGGGTCTCATTGAGTTATAAGTGCCTCACCATTGCAGAGGCTGGCTTTGAACTCGCAATCCTCCCGTCTCAGCCTCCCAAGTGCTGGGATTATAGGCGCACACTACCGCGCCTGGCCAATTGCACCATCTTAATCACAAAAGCTTTATCAGTCACATGATTATTGGTAGGAAAACTATCCCTCCACCATATCCTTCTTTAGGAGTGCCATTTTTTAAAAATTTATTTATTTTTTATTCTAAGTTGTTATAAATGACAACAGAATGCATTACATTTCATATTATACTTATAGAGCACATTTTTATATATCTCTGGTTGTATGCAAAGTATATTCCACACATTCGTGACTTCATACATGTACTTGGGTAATAATATCCCTCTCATTCTACCATCTTTTTTTTTCTTTCTTCTTCATCCTTTTGCCCCCTCCCTTCCCCTCCTTACCTATTGGCCATTCTAGTGTTCCTCTAATCCTCCTATGCTCCCCATCCCAACCCTACTGTGAATCGGCCTCTTTATATCAGTGAAAACCATTTGGCATTTGGCTTTTTGGGATTGGATAACTTCACTTAGCATTATATTCTCCAACTTCATCCATTTACCTGCAAATGCCATGATTTTATTCTCTTTTATTGCTGAGTAATACTCCATTGTGTATATATACCACATTTTCTTTATCCATTCATCTACTGAAGGGCATCTAGGTTGGGTTCCACAGTTTAGCTATTGTGAATTGTGCTGCTATAAACATTGATGTGGTTGTGTTCCTGTAGTATGCTGTCTTTAAGTCCTTTGGGTATAGACCCAGGAGTGGGATAACTGGGTCATAAGGTGGTTCCATCCCAGTTTTCCAAGGAATCTCCATACTGCTTTCCATATTGGCTGTACCATTTTATTTGCAGTCCCACCAGCAATGTATGAGTGTGCCTTTTCCCCACAACTTCACCACATTTTATTGTTATGTTCTTTTTTTTTTTTTTTTTTTTTTTTTTTTTGGTACCGGGGATTGAACTCAGGGGCACTCGACCACTGGGCCACATCCCCAGCCTTTTTTGTGTTTTATTACAGACAGGGTCTCACTGAGTTGCTAAGTGCCTCGCCACGGCTGAGGCTGGCTTTGAACTCACAATCCTCCTGCCTCAGCCTCCAAGTGCTGGGATTACAGGCGTGCGCCACCAAGCCCGGCTTATTGTTATGTTCTTAATAGCTGCCATTCTAACTGGTGTGAGATGAAATCTTAGAGTAGTTTTTGATTTGCATTTGTCTAATTGCCAGAAATGTTGAACATTTTTTCAAGTATTTGTTGATTGATTGTATATCTTCTTCTGAGAAGTGTCTGTTCAGTTCCTTGGCCCATTTATTGATTGGGTTATTTGCTTTTTGGTGTTAAGATTTTGAGTTCTTAATATATTCTAGAGATTCATGCTCTATCTGATATGCATGTGGTAAAAATTTGTTCCCAATTAGTAGGCTCTCTGTTCACCTCACTGATCATTTCTTTTGCTGAGAAGAAGCTTTTTAGTTTGAATATATCCCATTTATTGATTCTTGATATTAATTCTTAAGCTACGGGAGTCTTATTAAGGAACTTGGGGCCTAATCCGACATGTAGGAGTGTCATTATTGTTCTTGCTCTTTTGCTTTTCCAAATCAATTTTAGAATTATTTTTGCCAAGTTTTTATAAATAATTCTGTTGGAATGCTTATTCTATGGTATTGAATTAGATTATATTAGGAAGAATTTTTAAAACACTATGTAGGGGGCTGGGGTTGTGGCTCAGCGGCAGAGCGCTCGCCTCGCACGTGTGCGGCCGGGTTCGATCCTCAGCACCACGTAAACATAAATGCTATTGAATTGTGTACAACTAAAGTAAATAAATAATAATAATAAAAAAAAGACTTGTTTTCTTTAAAAAAAAAAAAAAAAAAACACACTATGTAGGCCTCCAGCTTCAATCATCCATGAATAATTTAAAGTAATGAAAAGTGAAATGTTGGGACTTTTTGGACGCTGTCTGACAAGGGGATGAGCTCTGGTTGCTTACCACACCCTTTTGAGGACCGGGGGCCTAAGCAAGGGGGGTGTGGCTATGACGTATCGTGAGAGTCCGAACCGCCCGTGCAGGTCGCGGATTGGTTATTTCTGGGCCTATATAAGTGCATTCATTGTTATATAAATTTGAGTTTTGGCTCTTGCTTTCTACAAAACTCCCCGGGTGTGGTGTGGTGTCCGTCGATCAGGCGGGGGGAGAGACGCCTGGCGATTTTTGCCCGCTAAGCCTATCTTCGCCAGGTAAGTTACTTTCTTTCTGCTGGCAGAAAGAACCCCCTTTTTAGGGCCCAAAAAGGGGGGTAGCTTTAGACCTCGGCCCCATTAATAACACAGCAGTCCCAGCAGGTTGGCGCCCAAGTGTGGGGCACAAAAATTATCAGTAGGCTTAGCACGGTTAGAGACGCAACGTCTCTCTGGAAAAAGTATCCTCTAATATGGGGAAAGCATTAATATTTAAGAAATCTCAGGACCCAGCCCTCGAGGCATGGCGGTGTATTTTAAGAAAGCAAGGTCTCCAAATTTCTGATACTCAAGCTGAAAAAATTTGGAGCTCACTAATACGGGCGGCTCCCTGGCTCCCAAAGGCTGATTATAATTCCTGGAAAACATGGCACCAAGCGGAACAAATTTTAAGGGAGAGAGAAACGAAAATGGGGAAATTCCACCTCCGGGAGTTTATCCAACATTATCCGCCCTAAAAACATGCTCTCTCTTACAACCAATAAAAGAATCTGCAGAGGCCACAGATCAGGCACCTCAAATTATAAGAATTGAAGTAACGGAGCAGGCCCTACGAAAAAATAAAATATCTGAACCTAATCTCTCCTGGTCTGGAGAATTAAACAGCCCCTCCCAGACCGCAGATTTGGAGAAGCCTAACCACTCCCTAGAAGTAGAGAAATCCCGCTCCAGGGAATTAGGAAAAACTAGCAATCAAGAAATTACAGCCCCTCCCTTAGAGAGCTTTAACAAATTCCCTGAGGACAAAGGCCATCGGCCACATGGCTCACCACCCTGTGAGCGGGATCCACCATTTTATGAGCCCGCCCCTTCCGGGCCTTCTTCCCCACTGCTTTACCAAGAGGCACCAATTTCACAACAGCTGCTAGCGCCCCCTGGTGGGCTTTCACCTGTAATGGCGTTTCCAGTTAATTTAAATCCGGGAGGAAACAGGCTGGGTATTTGGTACCCCTGGGAGACTCAAGAGTTAAAAGAATTAAAAAAAGCTGTGTCAGAAGACGGTCCCAACTCGCCATGGGCAGAATGTATTTTATCAAGCCTAGCCCATCACGCCTGCACAACTAAAGATTAGAACGATTTAGCCAAAGCCGTGCTTCCGAGACCTTTATTTATTAAATGGTGTGCATATTTTTCTGATGAATGCCATATGCAGGCTGAGAGGAACCGATCTGCGAATCCTCCCATACCAATAACCTTCGGAATGCAGGCAAAAATTAGTGACCAATATGCCACAGGCATTCAACAGGCAGCAATACCAGCCCCTTACCGAGAGCAGGTGCGAGCTTTAGGGCTGACAGCATGGAAAATGCTAGAGGAAGGCCCTACAGAGCCTCCTATAGCTAGAATCACTCAGAAAGCTAATGAGGATCTGGCCACATTTATTGAGAGAATGGAAAAAAAGCCTTCAAAGGAAACTTCCACCTGGTACGATGAGGGACCAGTTTGCAAAAATGCTAGTTTGGGAAGGGATAACCACAGATCACAAGCTGGCCTGTGCCAGGTTAAAGGATAGATCTATGGGGAGATGGATTATTGCCACCAAAGATGTGGGTTCAACAACTCACCAATCTCAAATATTAACCACTGCCCTTAAGGCCCATACTGAGGTATTAGCAACAGTTTTAAATGGAAAAGGGACCTGTTTTAAGTGTGGACGACAGGGCCATTTTTAAAAAGACTGCCCCAATGGCCCTGGTCGGCCTCCAGAATGCTCCCCTGGCCAGACTCAAAGTCCAGCTGCCCCTAGAACACTTTGTCCTAGGTGTAAAAGAAGATATCATTGGAGAAAAGACTGCAGATCTAAATTTGATATTCAGGGGAAACCTTTAAACTCCTAAAGGGGCATCCTCCAGCCCCATTACACCAAGGAGGTTCCCCTGCTCACAGTCCCCCTAAGGTCCATTGGACAGTTCCTATTGTTCCAGGGATTAGACCAAAGATGGATATTTATATATCAGGAAAGAAATTTCATTGCCTAATTGATACTGGGGCAGATCATACTATACTAAGGAAGGAAGAGATTCCACCCCAATGGGAACTAATTCCAGGGCCCCAGTTACTTGGGGTAGGTGGGAACACTCATTCAGAAGAAACCAGATTGGCTTAGATGGAGAGACATAGATAGAAATCAAGGGGAAGTTCGTCCCCTTGTGGCCTTTGGATTAACCTCTAATTTATTAGGCCAAGACATCTTAGGAGAAGCTGAAGCTTACATTACTACAACCCATAGAGAGAGCTTAAAAAAAAATGATATATTAACTAAAGATACAGGGAGAAAAACTTCCAATCATCAAATAGGGTCTCACCCCCAATCCTAAGGGCCACTGCTCCCCAAGTTCCTGCCATTCAATGGCGAGATGGCCCCCCAATCTGGGTCGAGCAGTGGCCCCTTCCTACTGAAAAAACTAAGCCATTTGAGGGCAATTGTCCAAGAACAGTTAGCCCTAGGACACATTAGACCTTCTCTTAGCCCATGGAACAGTCCTGTTTTTGTTATACAAAAGGCCACAGGGAAATGGACAATGTTACAAGACCTCCAAAAAATTAATGATAGGATGTTCATTGTTGGCACACTCTCTGCGTGGCCTCCCCTGGATCCCTTCTATCTCAAGAGATTTAACCTTAATTGTTATTGATATTAAAAATTGTTATTTTTCAATACCTCTTCATCCAGATAATTATGAAGTTTGCATTCTCTATCCCCTCAGTTAACTTTCAGAAGCCAGATGAGCGATATGAATAGATAGTTCTCCCTCAAGGTATGGCTAACAGCCCAGCTTTTTGTCAATATTATGTTTCATGTCTTCTGTCACCATTAATGAAAAAAATCGCAGCTCACCCTATATGTTTATATGGATGACATCATCCTGAGAGCTGCTGATGTCCAGCAACTGGGCTCAGCTTACCTGACCCTTCGAGAGCTCTTAGAAAAAGGAAGATTACACATATCCAATGACAAGGTCCAAACTATTCCTCCCTCCAAAATATTGGGGACAAAACTTAGCCTAGACTCGGTTTGTCCTCTCAAACCTCAACTAGTCATTCAAAAATCTTATTCCTTGGCAGAGTTACAGAAGCTATTAGGAGAGCTAAACTGGTTAAGACCATGGCTTCATATCTCTACTGAAGATTTATTACCTCTCTTTGAATTGCTACGGGGAAAATCCCCCCTCTGATATGATTATACTAGAAAAAGGTCATCTGTCGATATTACAAAAAGTCCAAGATGCCCTCAATTCAGCCCAATTAGCTCGATACCAACCAAAGCAACCTCTATATCTGTGGATTTTCTCAGGTGCTAAGCTCCTGACAGCTGTTCTCACCCAGATGGGTAACCCCTTACAGTGGATACATTCCTCTGTGGGAGGAGCACCTCGAGTTTATTCCCAATTAGATCAATTAGCAGATCTTGTAATAAAAGGGAGAGATACATCACTGAGGCATTATGGAAAAGACCCAGATATTTTAACAATTCCTTACCGTTTGTCAGACTTTGAGTGGATATGGAGAAACAACCCTAGAGTCGCCTATGCTTTAGAAGGATTTCTAGGAAAAGTTGACTGTCATTACGGGCCAACCAAATGGACCTCTTCTTTTCCCAAACTGGAGTGGACTCCCCCCATCCTTTTTTCCATCAAGCCACTCCCCAAGGCAGTAAATGTCTTCACAGATGGAGGAAAAGAAGGGTCAGCAGTTGTAGTTTTTCACCCATCCTCAGGCCAAAGGACATAATACTTTGAAGCAGTTACTGGTTCTGCTCAATTTAAAGAATTATATGCTGTTGCATTAGCCTTGACCCATGTCCAAGAGCCTATGAATCTTTTCTCAGATAGTTTATATGTAATTAACCTATTACCTACTCTAAATGCCTAATATATAAAGATAGATAATAATCCTGTAACCCCTCTGATGATTCAGGTTCGATCCCTGTTAAAGGGGCGTAATGAACCTGTTTTCCTCCAACATCTTAGGGGACATCAAGGCTTATCTGGGCCCCTCTCTGAGGGAAATCAGGCTGCTGACCGTTTGGCCACCACAGGTGTATTAACAGTTACAGTCCCATATCAACAAGACCTTCAGTTAGCCAAGGTCTTCACGACCTTACTCATTTAAATTGGAGAGGACTACATCATAAATTTCCTTTAGTTCCTATAAAAGATTTAAAAAAGATTGTTAGGACATGTAAGTCCTGTTTGCCCTTCTTACAGGTCCCACCTCTCCAGTCCCCTGGGGTAAATCCCAGAGGCCTATGGCCCAACGCTGTCTGGCAGACTGATGTAACCCATTATGTGCCATTTGGAAAATTAAAATATATATTTATGTCCATAG
This sequence comes from Tamias sibiricus, assembly GCA_025594165.1. NCBI lineage: Eukaryota > Metazoa > Chordata > Mammalia > Rodentia > Sciuridae > Tamias > Tamias sibiricus. Next base: position 38,395,609 of record CM046657.1, on the reverse strand, counting down.
ATACTTATTCACATGCTTGTTGGGCCATGGCACACTCTGGAGAAAGGGCTAAACATGCTGAAAGTCACTTTTTACAATGCTTTCCTATTCTTAGATTGCCAAAAAACAGGTTAAAACCGATAATGGACCCTATTTTGTACGCAAATCATTACAAAAGTTCTTCCAAACTTGGCATATTAAGCATACCACAGGGATCCCATATAACCCAAAAGGACAAGCCATCATAGAAAGACATAATAAAACCCTAAAGGACCAATTAAAAAAAACAAAATGGGGGAAGCAACCCCATGACCAGTTGAAAACAGCTATGCTTACTTTAAATATTTTAAATTTTTCCAAACAGCAGCCTCTGTCTGCGTTTCAAAGACACTGGTCTAACCAAACGCCTTATGTAAAAGTTGAGGTCCGATGGAAAGACCCATTAACTGGATTCTGGAGAGGTCTCGATCCATTAATAAGTGCTGGCAGAGGTTTTGGATGTGTCTTCCCAATGGGAGAATAAAACCCTATATGGGTGCCTGCCAGAGATCTCAAATACTGCCAATCCGACCAAAATGACTACCCAGGAGCACAAGCTCTTGAGGGGTGATCCTTTCTTTTTTTCCACAGAAATGAAAACACCGTGACAAATCTCCTGTCCTGTTGTGATTAAACTTCTCATCACATCCATTTCAAAATTCATCAGAAAACACTATCTTGGACTCCTTCTTTGTCAGTATCTCAACCCTCTGCGATGAGAGAAGAGGGACTGTACCATTCCTGTGACAATTATCTGGACTTTGTGCTAGACGGCTTCCTTTGGACTCTGAGAGAAGAGCTCTATATCTGTGACAATTGTCTGGACTTTATGCTAGAGAGAAGAATGCCATTCCTGTGACAATTGTCCGGACTTTATGCCAAAAGGCTTCCTTTAGACTAAGCTGAATGGGTGGACTTTCTCCCTTTGGTGAAATCCCTGCTAAATGGGTGGACTTTCTCCCTTTGGTGAAATCCCTGATTGTCATTGTCTTTGTGTTCACTTTTTGGCCCTATATAACTAACCAGATTTATACAGCTTGGTGGTCTGCTGTCATGCTGAGCTAAAGCCCTACAGGCTTGGCCACGGTCCTTAACAAGATGCAGAGGTTTGCCATCCAGTCAAGCCTTCCCAAAGGTGACTGTCCTGTCCCGTGTCCTCCCCTTGGCCACTTGCTGGCCCTGGGTATGTCCACCTGGCTAGGGTGGTAGCCAATGACGGGTAAGATTTTTCCCAGAGAGGAAAAATCAACCTAGACAGGCACACTCTCGAATGAGTTGGACACCCTAATAAATACAAGATGGGACATCCCATTTTTGAAATATAAAATGGAGAGGCCCCATTTTGAAAAAAATGAAAAAGGGGAATTGTTGGGACTTTCTGGATGCTGTCTGACAAGGGGATGAGCTCTGGTTGCTTACCACGGCCCTTTTGAGGACTGGGGCTAAGCAAAGGGGTGTGGCTATGACGTATCGTGAGAGTCCGAACCGCCCTGCAGGTCGAGGATTGGTTATTTCTGGGCCTATATAAGTGCAGTTCATTGTTTAATAAATTTGAGTTTTGGCTCTTGCTTTCTACAAAACTCCCAGGGTGTGGTGTGGTGTCCGTCGATCAGGCGGGGGGGAGACGCCTGGCGATTTTTGCCCGCTAAGCCTATCTTCGCCAGGTAAGCTACTTTCTTTCTGCTGGCAGAAAAAAAAACCCTTTTTAGGGCCCAAAAAGGGGGGTAGCTTTAGACCTCAGCCCCATTAATAACACAACAGTCCCAGCAGTGAAATACCAGGTTTCAGCCAACAAGTAAGTTAGGACTTCAGGAAGCACAAAGAAAGCAGGCCACTAGGATGTCCATAACAAAAACAAAAACAAGACAGACAGGAATAAGTGTTGGCAAGAGTGTGGAGAAATAGAAAAAAATATTTAAAAGGGGGTTGGGGGGACTGTCTTTGAAAAAAAATTGCCCTAAATTGTTTTCTCATCTACTGCTAATCTTTTCCCCACATCAATTCATTCTGTGTGCTACTGTCAGATTAGTCTTTTTATAACAGGGATCTAGCCAGGCACAGTGGCACACATCTTGGGTTCAGAAGCTGAGGCAGGAGAATCGCAAGTTTCCTAAGCAACTTAGCAAGATCATGTCTCAAAAAAAAAAAAAAAAAAAAAAAAAAAAAAAGATACAAAGGGCTGGGGATGTAGCTCAGTGGAAAAATGCCCCTGGGTTCAATCCCCAGTATTAAAAAAATTTTTTTTTAAATAATAATATTGGAGCCGGGCGTGGTGGCGTACGCCTGTAATCCCAGCACTTTGGGAGGCTGAGGCAGGAGGATCACGAGTTCAAAGCCAGCCTCAGCAATGGCGAGGCACTTAGCAACTCAGTGAGACCCTGTCTCTAAATAAAATACAAAAAAGGTCTGGGGATGTGACCCAGTGGTCGAGTGCCCCTGAGTTCAATCCCTGGTACCACAAAAAAATAAAAATAAAAATAAATAATAATAATAATAAGAAGAATATTGGGGCTCCATGACATTGTGCCCCTGTGTAAAAATATTCAGTGACTCCTGCCTACTGAATTGAGAAGACTCTTCAATCTGTTATATAAGACACTCTGCAATATGTTCTCATACCGTATTCTCATCTCAACCTCCAGTTTCCTACACATACCCTATGACCTAATTTAAATCATGTAGTCATTCTTTTCTAAAACATGACCCACAATTTCTCATCTCTGTGTCATCATCCAGTGATGGAATATCATGAGTGCTACAAATCTCCCCTCCTGTGCCTGTGGCAGATATTCCTTATTAATCATCACACTCTTTCCTTTTGAGCTGGGATACAATGTCTCAATACAGTGCTACACACAGCCACTACCAATTAAATGGAATTGGCACTTGAGGTGAAACTAACTTGCCAACCTTGTAATACTTCTTTCACCTACTTGGCCTTCACCCTAGCTCCTCTTCTTGAGTTTGTTCCCATCAATTGAGATTCACTTCAAATGCTAATTCCTTTAGAAAGGCTTTCTTATTCCATGCTGCACCTCCAATTCTCTCAGCACATTACATGGCTCCTCTATTTCTAGTTTCATTTGCCGTTTTTTTTTTTTTTTTTTTTTTTTTTTTTTTTTTTAATTTGTGTGCTATCTTCTGTCCTTTTTAGACCATCAGGGTCTTAAGGCAATAAGAGAAGTAAAATATCAGATTCTGGAACCAGAATACCTTAATTCAATCTTGGATCTGTCCCAACTAGCAATGAGCTCTTGAGCAAGTTGTTTAACACCTATAAGCATCAATATTGTATTCTGTAAAATGGGCATGATAATTAGACCTACTGCAGAAGGTTGTGAGGATTCGATGAGAAAATGCAAGTCAAGTGCTTAGCCAAGTGCCACACAAACATTAGGCCTTCAAAAATGTAAACATGGAGTTACATTGACCTAGCAATTTCATTCCTAGATACAAACACAAGAAAATTAAAATATATGTTCATACAAAAACTTATATATGAATGTTTAGAGAGCCACACTATTGATGATAGCCAAAAAGTGGAAACAGGCCAAATGTCTGTCAACTGATGAATAAAAAAACAAAATGTGGTATAACCACACAATGGAATAATAGTCAGCAATAACAAGGAACAAAGGAACCTTGTAAATAATGCTAAGTGAAAGAACTCATACCACAAAAGACCACTTGTTGTACAATTCCATTATTATGAAATGTACTCAAAAGGTGATTTTATAGAGAGAGAATATTGATTGGTGGTTGCCAGGGGCTAAAGGGAAGGAGACATAGGGAGCAACTGGTTGATGGGTATGGGGGATCTTTTTGAGGTGATGAGAGTGTGATACTGGTGATGCTTGCACAACATTATGAATCGACAAAAAAACCCATAAAATTGTACATTTTAAAATGATTAAAATGGTGAGTTTCGCCGGGCGCGGTGGCGCACGCCTGTAATCCCAGCACTTTGGGAGGCTGAGGCAGGAGGATCACAAGTTCAAAGCCAGCCTCAGCAATGGCGAGGCACTTAGTAACTCAGTGAGACCCTGTCTCTAATAAAAATACAAAAAAGGGCTGGGGATGTGGCCCAGTGGTCAAGTGCCCCTGAGTTCAATCCCCAGTACCAAAAAAAAAAAAAAAAAAAAAAAAAAAATGGTGAGTTTCATGTTATGTGAACTTTATTTCAGTTTTTAAAATGTTATTTATGCTGGATGTGGTGGTGCATGCCTATAATCCCAGCAGCTTGGGAGGCTGAGGCAGGATGATTTTGAGTTCAAAGCCAGCCTCAGCAAGGTAGCAAAGCTCTAAGCAACTCAGTGAGACATTGTCTCTAAATAAAATACCAAAAAGGGCTGGGGATGTGGCTCAGTAGTTAAGTGCCCCTGAGTTCAATCCCCAGTACCCCCACAAAAAATGTTATTTATATTACCATCCATCTTTATGTAGCTGAGAATGCCCAAGGAGATACCATTAAGAAGAGGGGGAAAAATATTTTGCGTGGTTTTAATTTATTTTTGCATTTTTTATTGATTCTTTTTAGTTTTATATTACAATAGAATTTGTTTTCACATAAATATAAAAGTATGGAGCGGAGCATGGTGGCACACGCCTGTAATCCCAGCACTTACGAGGCTAAGGCAGGAGGATCACAAGTTCAAAGCCAGCCTCAGCAATGGCGAGGCACTTAGCAACTCAGTGAGACCCTGTCTCTAAATAAAGTACAAAAAAGGGCTGGGGGGGCTGGGGTTGTGGCTCAGCGGCAGAGCACTTGCCTCACACGTGCGCGGCCTGGGTTCGATCCTCAGCACCACATAAACATAAATGCATTGCATTGTGTACAACTAAAGTAAATAAATAAATATTTTTAAAAAAAAAAAAAGGGCTGGGGATGTGGCCCAGTGGTCGAGTGCCCCTGATTTCAATCCCTGGTACCTGCCCCCCCTCCAAAAAAAAAAAGACTGTGGAATGTAATTTGTTCTAATTCAGTCTCCAGCACTTCCCCTTCTCCTCCCTTCCTCCCACTCCCTGTTCCCTTTCCTCTACTCTACTGATCTTTTTTTTGGGGGGGAGGGGGCAGAGTGGGTACCAGGATTGAACTCAGGGGCACTCGACCACTGGGCCACATCCCCAGCCCTTTTTTGTATTTTATTTAAAGACAGGGTCTCACTGAGTTACTAAGTGCCTCGCCATTGCTGAGGCTGGCTTTGAACTCGCGATCCTCCTGCCTCAGCCTCCCAAATGCTGGGATTACAGGCGTGCACCACCGCGCCCAGCTTCTACTTATCTTTTTGCAATTTTTTGAAATTAGTGTCTTGTGGATGTATGAAGGAGCCTATAATCAAGGAGATAGCTAAAGATTGCGGTTAGCTGAGAGCCATAAAAGATGTTCTAGTTTCCACCTGATAGTAATACATTATCCAAAGAATCTTTGTATGCCCGTGAACACTGCGTGACGCACCTGTAAGCTCGAGCTGTAAGCACGTGTCCTTGTTAAAGCGATATGTATATAACTGGGTGAGTTTGGTTAGTGTGTGTGGGAAGAAGAAGAAGGTGGTGGTTGGAGTTAGAGCGTTTGGAGTGATTGCTGGAGCCGGAGAGAGAAGAAGAATAAAAGACCTTTTTTCATTTTCATCCTGCCTCCGAATTTTCCTGCGGCGTTCGTTGCTCCAAGGCGGTTTCCGCTTCAGGCAGCAACAGATGTATATGATGGTGAGATTTACTGTGGCATATTCATGTATGTACATATGAATGTTAAGTTTAGACTCATTCCATTATCTTTCCCTACCTCATTCCTTCTCCCTTCCTTTCATTCTCCTTTGTCTACTCTACTGATTGTTTTTAAATACCCACTCCTCTTATTTTGGATTAGCTTCCACATAGCAGAGAAAACATTTGAACTTTGACTTTTTGGGATTGGCTTTTTCACTTAAGATGATAGTCTCTAGTTCCATTCATTTACCAGCAGAAATGCCATAATATCATTCATCTTTATGGTTGAGTAATATTCCATTGTGTATACAAACCACATTTTCTTTATCCATTCATCTTTTGAAGGGCACCTAAGTTGGCTCCATAGCTTGGCTATTGTGAATTGTCCTGTTATAAACATTATGTGGCTGTGTCACTGTAGTATGCTGATTTAAAATCTTTTGGATATATACCAAGGAGTAGGATAGTTGGGTCATAAGGTGGTTCCATTCCCAGTTTTCCAGGGAATCTCCATACTGCTTTCCAGAGTGGTTGCACCAATTTGTAGTCCCACCAGCAATGTATGAGTTAACCCTTTCCCCAACATCCTCACCAACATTTATTGTTACTTGTATTCTTTTTTTTTTTTTTTAATTTTTGTAGTAGTTGATGGACAGAATGCCTTTATTTTATTTGTTTCATTTTTATGTGGTGCTAAGGATCAAACCCAGTGCCTTAACCATCCAAGGCAAGTGCTATTGCCCCAGCCTGTTACTTGTATTCTTTTTTTTTTTTTTTTTTGTACTGGGGATTGAACTCAGGGGCACTGGACCACTGGGCCACATCCCCACCTCTTTTTTGTATTTTATTAGAGACAGGGTCTCACTGAGTTGCTAAGTGCCTCGCCATTGCTGAGGCTGGCTTTGAATTTGCGATCCTCCTGCCTCAGCCTCCCAAGTGCTGGGATTACAGGCGAGCACCGCCTCGCCCGCCTCTGTTACTTGTATTCTTGATAATTGCCATTATGACTAGAGAGATATGAAATCTCTATGTAGATTTAATTTGCATTTCTGAAATTGCTAGAGAGGTTGAACATTTTTATATGCCAAACATTTTTTCATATATTTATCAATATATGAAATGTATTTCATGTATCAATATCAATGTATTTCTTCTTTTGAGAAGTGTCTGTCTAGTTCCTTTGCCCATTTATTGATTGGGTTATTGTGCTTGTATGTGTGTGTGTGTGTGTGTGCACGCACGCGCGCACACACGTGCATGCATGTGTGTAAGAAGTTTTTTTGGGGTTTTTTTTTTTTTTTTTTTTTTTTTTTTTTTTTTTTTTTTGGTACCGGTGATTGAACTCAGGGACACTCGACCTCTGGGCCACATCCCCAGCCCTTTTTTTGTATTTTATTAGAGACAGGGTCTCACTGAGTTGCTAAGTGCCTCGCCATTGCTGAGGCTGGCTTTGAACTTGTGATCCTCCTGCCTCAGCCTCCCAAGTGCTGGGATTACATGCGTGCGCCACCGCGCCCTGCGAGAAGTTTTTTGAGTTCTTTGTATATCATAAATGTTAATGCCCGAACCGACGTCCAGAGCCCAGGTGGCGGTGGCTGCGGCGCGCGCGGAGCGGCCTCGCTGGGCGAGGAGGCCCGGCTGGCGCGGGGCCTCAGCCGGGAGCCTGAGGCCGGGCCTCGCGCAGAGGCGCTGAGCCGGCTGGGCCGTGGGCTGCCTGCGGCCTGGGCGACGAGGCCTCCTCCTGGCTGGCGGGCCGCAGTGCCCTTGATGAGGGTGTGGGCTTCGCGGAGCAGGACGGAGACTGGGCCCGGGCGCGGGCCGGATAGGAGGCCGGTAGGCCCGCTCGCCGGCGCAGGTGGATGCGGCGCCGGCGCCGGGGCGATGGACGCCCTAGAGGAAGAGAGCTTCGGGCTGTCCTTCTCCTCTGCATCCGATGCAGAATTTGATGCTGTGGTTGGATATTTAGAGGACATTATCATGGATGACGAGTTCCAGTTATTACAGAGAAATTTCATGGACAAGTACTACCAGGAGTTTGAAGATACAGAAGAGAATAAACTCATCTACACGCCCATTTTTAATGACTATATTTCTCTGGTGGAAAAATATATTGAAGAACAGCTGCTGGAGCGGATTCCTGGATTTAACATGGCGGCTTTCACAACTGCATTACAGCACCATAAAGATGAAGTGGCTGGTGACATATTTGACATGCTACTCACATTTACGGATTTTCTGGCTTTTAAAGAAATGTTTCTGGACTACAGAGCAGAAAAGGAAGGCCGGGGACTGGACTTAAGCAGTGGCTTAGTGATGACTTCATTGTGCAAATCATCTTCTATGTCAGCTTCCCAGAACAATCTGCGGCACTAGGTCCCACTTCCAGGCACTGAACAGTGTTCATTCTGGATGTCACTAGTCTGATAGAGAGACTTCAGCTAATGACAACAGAAGAGTCCATCTCAGAAAGACTCTGTTCTGCAGCCCTTGATTTGTGTTAAGTATTGACAGGTCAGGAACAACATGACCTGACCTTTGGACCCATTTCTCCTGACACGCCATCTTGTATTAATGTTCTTTCCCTCCCCACCTCATCACCTCTCAGGTGCTGAGTCAGGCCCCTCTGATCAAGCCCAGGTCAGCCATTCCACCTGGGGTCCCTTCCCCAGTACATGTTGGTGTGCATAACCACAACCACGAACCTTCCTCTTCCCAGCAGGCTTTGCATGAGTCCTTTGTGCACTCACCACTCTTATTTACATGGGTCAGAGTTTCAGTCCTTCGCCTTCAATGGGGTTTTTGTTTGGGAGTATTTATCTAGGGAGCTACTGGAGCCAGCTGCCTGTCCTAAGATTTCTGTATCTCCTCTGATCACAGCTTGTGCGGGCTGTGGGGATCAACCAAGAGAGATGTCCTTTACCTAAAAGCTACGTCTGAAAATCAACTCCCAGTCTTAAGGTAGGCAGTCCTTGTAACACTGTCTTCTGTTGGTCCTGATGTAGTCCCACTGTTTCTAGAAGTCTCTTTCAAGCATTATTTTTGAAAAAATATTTTATAGATGAATACTCAGGCAAACAGTGGATATGATCTTGGAACTTCTATGATTATCCACCTAAAGATCAAAGTATTATATGCTATGTGCTTTTTAGTCCTTAGTGCTGTAAAGGTAAAAACGCTTTCCACGTTGGTGCACCTGTTTTACCAGCACCAACGTATGTCTGCTGTGTGCTGGAATAGGCAAAGGTACCCGCTGTCATAGCATGTCAGGTGTGTTTTCATGTTTGCTTAAAACCCTTTCTGTGTAAACCAGTTGTTTGGGTTTTTTATTGGGGCAGGTAAAGACTCTGTGATTTCTTCTTCCTATCATCTTCTCTCCTGCCAAGATGGTGTTCACTGGTCTAGCTCAGCATGAGTAGGAGGCAGTGGACAGCTTTACTGGTCATCTGTCAGCTTTGGTTTACTACAATGTTTGGTTTAGTACTGACCAGAAAACTTATGTATGTCACATCCCTGGAAAGAAGAAAAAAACAGTTCAATTCCCAATGTGTACTTTTTTAATTTTACTTTTTATAGCAAAACTAAGAATCTGTGCTGACTTTTCACTTGTCTGTTCTGGTTTTAAAGGATGAGCTATAAGCTGTGTTTTTCTGTACTAATGTGTCATTTATTACTTTTTGTACCATGAGTAAAATTTGAGGTGTTTTGCAAGAACCATCAAAAAAAAAAAAAAATGTTAATGCCCTACCTGAGGAGGAGGTGGCAAAGATTTTCTCCCATTCTGTAGGTTCTCTTTTCACACTCTTGATTGTTTTCTTTGCTGTGTAAAAGCTTTTTAATATGATGTCATCCCATTATTGATTTTTATTTTACTTTCTGTGACTTAGGAGTCCTGTGACTAAGGAAGTCAGTTCCTGAGCCAAAATGTTGGAGTGTTGGGTCTACATTTTCTTCTACCAGGTGCAGAGTTTCTGGTTTAATTCCTAGGTCTTCGGTCCACTTTGTGTTGGGTTTTGTTCAGGCTAAGAGTTAAATTTCATTTGACTACATATGGATTTCCAGTTTTCCCAGCATTATTTCTTACAAAGGCTATCTTTTCTCCAATGCATATTTGTAGCACATTTGTCTAGTATGAGAATTCTGTATTTATGTTGGTTTGTCTCTGTGTCTTCCCAGTATTGTGATACCTCCTGCTTCACTTCTCTCACTAAGGATTGCTTTGGCTATTTGGGGGCTCTTATCTTTCCAAATAAATTTTTTTTTTTTTTTTTTTTTTTTTTTTTGGTTCCGGGGATTGAACTCAGCGGCACTAGACCACTGGGCCACATCCCCAGCCCTTTTTTGTATTTTATTAGAGACAGGGTCTCACTGAGTTGCTAAGTGCCTCGCCATTGCTGAGGCTGGCTTTGAACTCGCGATCCTCCTGACTCAGCCTCCCAAAGTGCTGGGATTACAGGCGTGCGCCACCGCGCCCGGCTTCCAAATAAATTTTATGGCTGCTTTTTCTACTCCTGTGAAAAAGATCATTGCAATTTTTTTTTTTTGTGTGTGTGTGTGTGTGTGTGTGTGTGTGAGTGTGTGTGTGTGTGTGGTCCCAGGGATTGAACTCAGCGGCACTGGACCACTGGGCCACATCCCCAGCCCTTTTTTTTAATTTATTTAGAGACAGGGTCTCACTGAGTTGCTAAGTGCCTTGCCATTGCTGAGGCTGGCTTTGAACTCGTGATCCTCCTGCCTCAACCTCCCAAAGTGCTGGGATTACAGGCGTGCGCCACCGAGCCCGGCAATCATTGCAATTTTGATGGTAATTATACTGAATCTGTCTAGTGCTTTTGGTAGTATGGCCATTTTGGCAATAATAATTCTGCCTATCTAAGAATGTGAGAGGTCTTTCCACTTTCTAAGGTCTTCTTCAATGTCTTTCTTTAGTGTTCTGTAGTTTTCACTGTAGAGGTCCTTCACCTCTTTTGTTAGATTTATTCCCAAGTATTTTTTTTTTAGGCTATTGGAAATGGGATAGTTTTCCTTATTTCTTTTTCAGCAGATTCATCACTGGAATATAGGAATGCAATTGATTTGTGGGTGTTGATTTTGTATCATGCGACTTTGCTGAATTCATTTATGAGCTCTAGATAACTTCTGGTAGAGTTTTTTGGGTCTTCTAAATATAGGATCATGTTGTCAGCAAACAGATAATTTGAGCTCTTCTTTTCCTATTCATATTCCTTTTATTTCCTTCTCTTGCCTAATTGTTCTCACTAGAGTTACAAGGACTATGTTGAATAGGAATAGTGAAAGTGGGCATCCTTGTCTTGTTCCTGTTTTCAGAGGAAATGCTTTCAGCTTTCTCCATTCAGAATAATGTTGGCCTTAGGTTTGTCATATATACCCTTTATGATGTAGAGGTAAGTCCTTCGAGCCCTAGTCTTTCTAGTGTCTTAAACATGAATAGGTACTATATTTCCTCAGGTGCTTTTTCTGCATCTATTGAGATAATCATCTGATTTTTGTCTTTGAGTCTTTTATATGGTGAATTACATTTATTGATTTCTGTATGTTGAAGCAATCTTGCATCCCTGAGATGAAACCCACTTGATCATGGTGCACTATCTTTTTAAATGTGTTTTTGCATGTAGTTTGCCAATATTTTGTTAAGAATGTTTGCATCTATGCTTATCAAGGATATTGATCTTAAGTTTTCTTACCTTGATGTGTCTTTGTCTGGTTTTGGTATCAGGGTGAGACTGATACCATAGAATGAGTTTGGCAGAGTTCCTTTCTTTTCTATTTCATGAAATAATTTGAGGAGGATTGGTATTAGTTCTTCTGTAAAGGTCTGGTAGAACTCGGCTTGGAATCCATCTGGTCCTGGGCTTTTCTTTGTTGGTAGGCTTTTTTTTTTTTAATTTATTTGCTGTAGTTGTACACAATGCGTTTATTTTTACGTGGTGCTGAGGATCGAACCCAGCCAAGCCACAACCCCAGCACTGTTGGAAGGCTATTGATGGCTATTTCAAATTCGTTTCTTAAAACTGATCTGTTTACATTTTCTATATCATCCTGGTTTATTTTGGGGAAGTCATATATCTCTAGGAATTTGTTCATATCTTCAAGATTTTCTAATTTACTGGAGTATAAACTTTCAAAATAGTTTCTGATGATCCTCTGGATTCCAGTAGTATCTGTGGTAATATTTACTTTTTCTTCTAGGATTTGATCCTTTGAGTTTTTTCTCTCTTTCTTTTGGTTAGTTTGGCCAAGGATTTATCAGTTTTGTTTATCCTTTCAAAAAAACCTAACTCTTTGTTTTACTGATCTTTTGTATTTATTAAAATGTCAACTTTGTTGATTTCTATTCTGATTTTAATTACTTCCTACCTTCTACTGATTTTTTTTTCTTTTTTCTATAGCTTCAAGATGTATGGTAGATTATTTATGTGGTATTTTCTTTTCTTTTCTTTTCTTTTTTTTAATGTATGAGCTCAATACTATGAACTTTTCTCTTAGAACTGCCTTTATATTGTCCCAGAGAATTTGATATGTTGTATCACTATTCTCATTTACTTATGTTTTTTTTTAAGATGGGTGTGGTGGCGCTCGCCTGTAATCCCAGCACTTGGGAGGCTGAGGCAGGAGGATCGCGAGTTCAAAGCTGGCCTCAGCAATGGTGAGGCACTTAGCAACTCAGTGAGACCCTGTCTCTAACAAAATACAAAAGAAAGGGCTGGGGATGTGGCTCAGTGGTTGAGTGCCCCTGAGTTCAATCCCCAGTACAAAAAAAAAAAAAAAAAAGATTTTTAAATTTCATCCCTGATTTCTTCTGCTACACATTCATCATTCAGAAGTGTTTTATTGCATTGTTGGTATAGTGGTGAGCACAGTTGCCTTCCAAAAGTGTAATATTTAATCTCCATTTGTTAAAGTGGTTCCGGATTTCAATTTTATTCCATTAAGATCTGATAATATGCAATTATCTCTACTTTTTTTTGTATTTACTAAGTTTTGTTTTGTAGTCTACACTATGGTGTTCCATATGCTGCTGAGAAGACAGTGAATTCAGTCATTGGTAGATGAAATATTCTATAGGTGTCTGTTAGGTCCACATCATTAATTGTATTTTTTAGTTCTGTAGAATCCTTAGGGGTTCTTTTTGTTTGTTTTTTGTTTTTTGTTTTTTGTTTTTTTTTTTGGGGGGGGGGGGGGTTGGTACTGGGGATTGAACTCAGGGGCACTCGACCACTGGGCCACATCCCAGCCCTTTTTTGTATTTTATTTAGAGACAGGGTCTCACTGAGTTGCTAAGTGCCTCACCATTGCTGAGGCCGGCTTTGAACTTGCAATCCTCCTGCCTCAGCCTCCCAAGTGCTGGGATTACAGGCTTGCGCCACCACGCTCAGCTCTTACTTAGTTTTTGTTTGGATTATTTATCCAGTGATGAGTGAGGCATGTTAAAGTCACCCAGTATTATTATATTGTGGTCTATTTTGGTTTTTACTATTGAGAAGGGTTTGTTTGATGTATGTAGATACTCCAGTGTTTGGGGCATAAATATTTATGCTTGTTATTTCTTGTTGTTGAATAATTCTCTTGAGCAGTATGAAATGACCTTTTCTTTTTGTCTCCACTTGGATTTCACTTTATCTGAGAAGAGAATAGAAGCCTGTTGCCGCCTAAGGCAACTATACCGTGGGAAAGAAATCGGAGGCAGACTGGGAATGAGTGGTTTCTTTATTCTTGCTTCTTCTTCTCTCCTTTCTCTCTCTCTGATGACCCCCGGCCTGGTTAAATACTCTTCACCCATTAAGCATACATGTGTACAGGTGCGGCACAGAAAGATTCTTAGTCAAATTCGTTAAGGTCAGGTGTAAACAAGTAAACGCCTCCTTTTGGCTCTTAGCCAGCCGCCATCTTAGCTACTTCCTCATTAAAGATGCTTACATTTCCTCCCGTTTGTTTTAAAAGAGGGAATAGCTTAAATGGATGGGTGACGACCCTCACCACATCAGGATCGACTGTGCCTGTCTTAGGCGTCTGCATGTGCAACTGACATTCTTACCCGTCATCGGATAATCAAGGTCATACCCTTGACTCCTATCTTAAGTTGATATGTTGGTCACATGAGACTTTCCCGTCTTTGACTACAAGCCGTCCAATCGAGCCAACCAATCATGAGGAGTTGCTCCAGTTCTAAGGCGGCAAGCTTTGCGCTGACGAGCCAAGTTCCATTAAATAGCATACTAAGTTCCTTAGACAAATCAGCTGCCCTATTAGGGTTAAGAAAAGGGATAGCCAGGCGCGGTGGCGCACGCCTGTAATCCCAGCACTTGGGAAGCTGAGGCAGGAGGATCGCGAGTTCAAAGCCAGCCTCAGCAATGGCGAGGCACTTAGCAACTCAGTGAGACCCTGTCTCTAATAAAATACAAAAAAGGTCTGGGGATGTGACCCAGTGGTTGAGTGCCCCTGAGTTCAATCCCCGTACCACAAAAAAAAAAAAAAAAAAGAAAAAAAAGAAAAGGGATACCCGTAAGGTATTGTCCTGTGTAATGTCCTAAACATCCTATAGTAGAAAGATCTGCCAAAATGTCCACTTGCTCTTGGAGAAGATCAACACGTTGATTGACAATTTCAAAATGTGGTGCTGATCTAGGAGGCCCTGTGCATGCAGAGCAGAGGCCATACTGCTGGTGAAGTTGTTTAATACTTGAGCAGTAGGAATGCTTGTAGCGATTGCGACCCCTGCAGCTGTGGCAGCAGCCGTCTCTTTTATGTCTAGACAATGCCACTGGCAAATCTTCAGGGACCCCTAAGACTGGCATAGGGATATACCTAGAAACTCAAGCAACGATCATTAGAGGAAAGGCAGTGCCATTCCAGCACTGAGTCAAGAAGCGAGTTATAGGAGTGCAATTCAAACTAAAAAATAGAACTATTAGATCTTAGGTCAGGTGTTTTAGTTCTGAAGTTGGTCTCTGCTCACATACATTGCTGCTTGAGCTCCCATGAACATTAGCTGGCAAAATATCACATTCAGAATGGATTAAAGAAAGGCTGAGAGTATTTAGCTGACAAAATATTACATTTAAGATAGATTAAAGAAAGGATAAGAGCATTTTAGAAAAATATTTTGTTAGCTGGAACTTTTGAGCCTCTGCATACACAGCAACCTTTTATGAATATACCTGTTGAAACAATTTAACTTTGTAAATTAATAAATAAAGTTAGTTACAAATAAATAATCCCATGTCAAATACCAAAATATCAGGCTGAACAGTATTAGTCATATTCCTTGCTGAAGAGAAGTCCTAGAGATACTTATAAATTAAGTTTGAAGGTACCTTCATTTTTTATTTGTTTACCCAATTGAATATTTTTTACTTAAATGAATTAAAGGTATTTGGATCCATTTTTTTTTAATTAATTTTCATGAGCGCTCAGTTTTTGTTATTTGTGACGTCACACTTACATGAAATCTGGACAGACGCACAGACATAAAGACATATATAAAAAAGAAAAACACAATTGTGCACACACTAAAGAGAGATCCTCTCGTCCTGGCCGGGAGGAATCAGACTTAAGTTGTGAGTTTATTGAAGGAAAAAGCGCGCAGCTTAAAAGTTTCTTAGCTGAAAAGGCAAAGATGAGGTTCCCTTGTCGGAAAAGAGACAAATTCGCGCAGGTGCGCCGATTGATAACAAATTACCTCTTTTCCACTATGTAAGAGGGGGATCCGCAACAACTTCATCTTGGCCCTTTTGATTTGGCACCTGTTTTATTAATCTTTTTTTTTTTTTTTTTTTTTTTTTTTTTTTTTTTTTTTGGTACCGGGGATTGAACTCAGGGGCACTCGACACTGGGCCACTCCCCAGCCCTTTTTTGTATTTTATTAGAGACAGGGTCTCACTGAGTTGCTAAGTGCCTCGCCATTGCTGAGGCTGGCTTTGAACTCGCGATCCTCCTGCCTCAGCCTCCCAAAGTGCTGGGATTACAGGCGTGCGCCACCGCGCCCGGCTGTTTTATTAATCTTGATGGTATCCATACCAGCGAGGACTCGTGCTGTGGAAAGACACAAACAGATCCTCTCCCCCAAATTAATACTGGGTCTGGGCCCTTCCATGTGCCTGAAAGAACATCCTTCCAGTAAACCAAAGGTTTATGTTGTTGATGTGGATTCCAGTGTCTGTCTCCAGCTGAATATCCTTTGGAATCCAAAGTTAAAAATTTAAAGTAAAAAGGGCAACAGCTAATCTATCTTTAGGAGTCGTCCAATCTCCTTCTTTTTGTTTCAAAAGCATAAGTTTGAGTGTACGATTAGCTCGTTCAATTATACCTTGGCCTTGAGGATTACACAGAATACCAGTCTTATGAAGTATGTTGAATTTGGAGCAAAACTGTTTAAAAGATGAGGACGTATATGCAGGGCCATTGTCTGTCTTAAGCATTTTGGGAATGTCCAATGCAGCAAAAGCTTGTAGACAATGAGAAGTAACATCTTTAACTTTTTCTCCAGCATGTAAGGAAGCAAAAATCATGCCTGAGCATGTATCTATGGTCACATGAATAAATCGCAATTTTCCAAAACTTGGCTCATGAGTGACACCCATCTGCCATAAATGATTGGCATTAATCCTCTTGGGTTAACACCATAATGAGGATTGGGCAAATGTGTCACACAAAATTGACAAGACTTCACAATTGTTTGAGCTTGATCTTTAGTTATTTTGAACCTTTGTTGTAAAGTAGTACTATTAACATGAAATTGAGAATGGAACAAGGTAGCTTGTTGGACTGCTGAAAATATAAAGATTGTTTGAGTAAGGGCATCGGCCTTTTGATTACCTGCATGGAGAGGACCAGGCAAATTAGTATGAGCTCTGATATGTCCAATAAACAAAGGTTCTTTGCGTTCCCATAGAAGGTTTTGAATTTGAAAAAACAATTTAAAGGCTGGAGTATGAGGTGCTATTGGACCTGCTAGCTCTAATTTAGGGACGGCATGTACAATATAGTGGCTGTCTGAGAAAATATTTATGGGCTGTTCTCTAAAACTTTCAAGAGCTATAATAACAGCTCCTAACTCTACCAATTGAGCTGATTTATGGGCAGTAATATGAATCATATTTTCTTTTTGAGTGACTACTGCAGAAGTACCACTAGAGGACCCATCTATAAAGACATTTAATGCCTTAGGAATAGGTTGATTTTTTATTACCTGTGGAAATATAATGGGATGATTGATACAAAAAGATAGTATAGGAGACTTAGGAAGATGGTTATCAAACTTTGCAGAAGTAGAGCATCTAGCTATAGCCCAATCATTATCATTGAAGCATAAATATTCAACTTGTGATGATGAGTAGGGAGTAATAATAGTAGTGGGGTGAATGCCAAATATTTTAATAGAAGACTTAAGTCCTTGGAGAATAAGTTTGGCCACCATGGAGGTATAAGACTCAATTGTACTGTTAGGAGAGACGGGCAAATGTATCCATAGTAAAGGCCTCTGTTGCCAAAATACTCCTGTGGGTGTATATTGTGAAGAAATAATGATCAATATCAGCGGCCGAGTAAAATCAATTCTATCACAATGGGATCCTTCGATGAACTTTTCTACCAACTTTAAAGCTTCCCTAGCATCAGGAGTCAATGTTCACGGTGAAGATGGATCAGGGTTCCTGTGAAGGATATCAAATAAGGGTTTTAATTGGCCAGTAGTGAGGCCTAGTGTAGGGCAAAGCCAATTAATGTCTCCTAGCAATTTTTGAAAATCATTAAGAGTGGCTAGATGTTCCTTATTTATTAAGATTTTTTGAGGCCTAATAAAAGTATCCATAATCTGGAATCCTAGATATAATATTGGAGATCTAGTTTGAAACTTTTCTTCAGCAATGTTTAGTCCATATCATTTCAAGTTTTCTGATATATCACTAAATATGGTGAATAAGACTTCTTGATTAGGATGAGCAAGCAGAACATCATCCAATTAATGGAGGCACATAAGCTCTGGGTATTTGTTCTTGATAGGCTGAATAACTTTATCTACATAGATTTAACACATAGTGGGGCTATTAGCCATACCCTGGGGTAAAACTTTCCACTGAAATCTTTGGTCAGGTCCATCATTATTAACAGAGGGAACTGAAAAAGCAAAAATGGGGGCATCCAGAGGATGTAAAGGAATGGAAAAAGAAAAACAATCTTTTATGTCAATGGCTATAAGATGGAAATTTTTAGGAATAGCTATAGGATTAGGAAGCCCAGGTTGGTTAGGGCCCATAATTTGCATAGTTTTATTGATTTCTCTAAGATCATGTAACAATCGCCATTTTCCTCATTTTTTCCTAATCATGAATATGGGGGAATGCCAGGGAGAGGTAGAAGGTTCTATATGTCCTGCCTCTAGTTGTTCTTGGACTAGTAAGTGGGCTGCTTGTAATTTCTCTCTAGGTAGGGGCCACTGAGGGACCCAAACTGGCTTATCAGAAAGCCATGATATTTTCAAAATTGTTTTCTCAGTGGCCCCTAAAAAAAATATCCTATACCTTTTTGATGACGATTTCCTTTAAGCTCAATAGGGTTAGGATCACCTTGTAGATTTTTTCCTAGTCCTTTACCTGGAATATATCCCTGTTTTTCCATGAGACTCTGGTTTTTATTTGTAACACCTACAGGTTTGGTTGCGAGGTATACTCCTATTTGTTTTAATATATCTCTTCCCCATAAGGTAACTGGCAAGCTAGACAGAACATAAGACTGATATGTTCCTTGATGCCCTTCATCATCCTCCCACTTTAAAACTGTTGCACTTTGGCCGGGCGCGGTGGTGCATGCCTGTAATCCCAGCACTTTGGGAGGCTGAGGCAAGAGGATCGCGAGTTCAAAGCCAGCCTCAGCAATGGCGAGGCACTTAGCAACTCAGTGAGACCTGTCTCTAATAAAAACACAAAAAAGGGCTGGGGATGTGGCCCAGCAGTCAAGTGCCCCTGAGTTCAATCCCCGGTACCACAAAAAAAAAAAAAAAAAAAAAAAAAAAAAAAAAAAAACTGTTGCACTTTGTTCTGGGCTATCAGAATATCCTAAGCCTCTCAAACTAGTTGAAGCCTTATGTAAAGGCCAATGTTTGGGCCATTGTCTGAAGTTAATAATAGAAGAGTTAGCCCCAGTGTCAATCAACCCTTCCATCTCTATTCCCTGAATTTTTATTTTGCACATAGGCCTCTGTGAACAATCCTGAACCCAGCAAGCCATAGATCCCGAGCCAGTGGAACCAAATCCCCTATTCTTCCTATTTTGAGGCATACATTTAAATGAGTCATGTAGACTGGAAAGAAGAAGCAGCTGAGCAATTCTATCACCTTGGTTAATAGAGCTAATGCCTCGAGGTGAACTGAGCATAATCTTGATTTCTCCTCCATAGTCAGAATCTATCACACCTGGAGTAACTTGAAGTCTGGATAAGCTTTTAGAACTTCGCCCCAGGATAAGTCCTACAGTCCCCAAGGGAAGAGGTCCCCTGACTCCCGACTCCCGTGGGAATCAGTTGAATCCCCATCTCAGGTGTTAGCACTATTCGGGCGGTGGAACAGAGGTCCAGCCCTGCACTTCCTTTTGTCCCTCTGACAAGGGAGTTAATGGGTAAAAGGGATTGTGTCGAGGAATCATCTGGATAGGTGTTTGAGGATACTCTTTCTCTAATGCCTCGTATATTTGTGGGCCCCAAGGCATTGGGCCCCTTGCCCCATTTTTTGAATTGCTGGACAAAATGTTACCATAAATATCAGTTTGGGATCTGCACTCACTAGCCCAATGGTTTCCTTTTTTACACCTGGGGCAGCAGCCTGGGGCACGAAATGAGCTTGGTTTTATTTCTATTGTCTCTCGCCTTCTTTGGGGATATTGTTTTCTAAAATAACCTGATTGCCTATACTGATAATAACTTTTAGGTCGAGCCCTTTTTGTAAAATTAAGAGAAGCACCTCTCATGGCTGCTGCGATTACACTACCTGTAATAAATGCATCATTTATGTCCCTGAAAAGCTTTATATAGACAGAAAGGTCCCTTTTAGATTTCCAAGGTCTGATAGTGTCTTGACAATATTTGTTGGCATTTTCATATGCCAGCTGAACAACTAATGGCATGGCTTGATCAACATCTCCAAAAACCCTACTTGCTGTCTGCAAAAGACGATCAACGAATTCGGCATATGGTTCATTGGGTCCCTGAATTACCCTAGACAAGCCACCCTGTAAGTCACCAGATCCTTGTAAAGTTTTCCATGCCTTAACAGCTGTGGCGTATATTTGAGCGTAAACTCCAGGATCGTACTGAATCTGACCTGTAAATCAGCATATTGCCCTTCTCCAGTTAACATGTCTATGTCACGACCTGGAAATCCTGCAGCCACATTTCTTCGAGCTGTTTCAACACAGAACTCTTGAAATTGCGACCTCCAAACTAAATATTGTCCCCCACTCAATACTGCCTTACATAAGCAGTATTTGAGTTAAATTTGAGTTAAATTCAAAGTATTAAGAGATTCTATCATACTTATAGTGAAAGAAGCTTGGGGCCCATATGTCATGGTTGCTTCTTTAAAATTTTTTATAACTTTGAAATCTAGATATTGATGGTATCCTTGTTCATTTTGATCTTCAAACTCTGGCAGATCCCATAGTTCCTGTGAATTTTGACACTCAGGGGCACGCAAGCGCCTAGAAAGACCCCTAATAGTCTCTACAATTGATTCATGCCATGGGGGAGCAGAGGACACAAGTGGTTCCTGTCACTGCCTGCAGCAATTGCCGCTTGCAGCAACAATACCACGGGGGAAAACTCAGAGGAAGACTGGAAATGAAAAAGTTCTTTTATTCTTCTTTCTTCTAACTTCTCTCTCCGGCTCCAACAACCTCTCCAACTCCAACCACTCCAACTCCAACCACCCCTCTAACTAACCTTACCCGGTTAAATACATTTTGCCTTAACAAGGACAAGTGCTAACAGCTCGAGCTTACAGGTGTGTCACACAGTGTTCATGGGCATAAAAAGATTCTTAGATAAATGCATGAATATCAGGTGAAAATATTTGAACACTTTTATGGCTCTCAGCTAACCGCCATCTTAGCTATCCTCAATTAGGGCTCTTACAGGTTCCTCCACTTGACGGTCCTCCATCCTGGTCCTTCTTAATTCCCTTTTGCTCATTTCATCGGAGACTGTGCTCCCAAGATCACTTTCACTTAATTCCTCCTCACTAATACTACTCTCACTGGTCCTATCTGACTCAGTAACACTTTCTTGAACCCCAGGTCTAGTTGAGAGCAGGCATTCTTTAACTATGTATAACAAATCTTCAATCGCCTTGATAATTCGGATCTTTGTCATTTTTGAACCCATTTTCCCTCGCTCTTAGCTGCTCTGACTAGAGACTCTTGCAAGGTTCCTCAGTTCTCTTACCTGCCGTGCTGTTCCCTATATGGGCCACCACTTGTTGCCGCCTAAGGCAACGATACCGCGGGAAAGAAATCGGAGGCCGACTGGGAATGAGTAGTTTCTTTATTCTTGCTTCTTCTTCTCTCCTTTCTCTCTCTCTGACGCCCCCTTGCTTGGTTAAATACTCTTCAACCATTAAGCATACACGTGTACAGGTGCAGCACAGAAAGATTCTTAGTCAAATTCATTAAGGTCAGGTATAACAAGTAAACGCATCCTCTTGGCTCTCAGCCAGCCACCATCTTAGCTACTTCCTTATTAAAGGCTCTTACAGAAGCCCCTGCTTCTTTACAAGATCCATGCAAATGGTATGTTTTTTTCCCCCATCCTTTCACCTTCCATCTATGAATATATTTTCCTGTGAGGTGAGTCTCTTGCAAACAGTATATTGTTAGGTCCTGCTTTTTAATCCAATCTGCCAACCTATGGCTTTTGATTGAAGATTTTAGACCATTTCATTCAATGTTATTATTGAGAGATGATTTTTATTTCCTGCCATTTTGCTATATTTCTAGTGTTTAAATTGGGCTTGATTCTCCTTTGATTGAGTATTCTTCTGGTATAATTCCTCCCTATGGTGGTTTTCATTTTTTCTTCAGGAAATAGTTTGTTGAATATGTTTTGTAGTGCAAGCTTTCTAGTTATGAATTCTTTTAGCTTTTGTATATCATGGAAGGTTTTTATTTAATCTTCAGTTCTAAAGCTTAATTTTGTTGGCTCTAGTATTCTTGGTTGGCATACATTTTCTTTCAGAGCTTGGTATATATTATTCCAAGTTTTCCTAGTTTTTTTTTTTTTTTTTTTAATGGACACAATACTTTTATTTTATTTATTTATTTTTGTTTGGTTTTTTTATGTGGTGCTGAAGATTGAACCCAGGGTCTCATGCGTGCTAGGCAAGCGCTCTACCACTGAGCCACAAACCCAGCCCAGCCCTCCTAGCTTTTTTTTGTACCAGGGATTGAACTCAGGGGCACTCGACCACTGGGCCACATCCCCGGCCCTTTTTTGTATTTTATTAGAGACAGGGTCTCACTGAGTTGCTATGTACCTCACCATTGCTGAGGCTGGCTTTGAACTCACGATCCTCCTGCCTCTCAGCCTCCCAAGTGATGGGATTATGCTGGGATTACAGGCATGCGCCACCGTGCCCGGCTCCTCCTAGCTTTTAAAGTCTGAATTGAGAAATCCAGATTGTTTTACCACTAAATGTGACCAGTCATTTTTCTCTTGCATATTTTAAAATTCTATCCTTATTCTATATGTTAGGCATTTTTCATAATAGTGTGTCTTGGAGCGGATCTATTGTGATTTTGTATATTTAGAATTCTAGATGCTTCCTATATTTCATTTCATTCTTAAGGTTTGGAAATTTTTTTTATATTGTTTTACTGAAAGCATTGTGCATTCTTTTTTTTTTTTTTTTTTTTTTTTGGTACCAGGGATTGAACTCAGGGGCACTCGACCACTGGGCCACATCCCCAACCCTTTTTTGTATTTTATTTAGAGACAGGGTCTCACTGAGTTGCTAAGTGCCTCGCCATTGCTGAGGCTGGCTTTGAACTCTCGATCCTCCTGCCTCAGCCTCCCAAGTGCTGGGATTACGCAACTGTGCCTGGCTCCCAATGAGTCTTTTTTTTTTTTTTAATATTTATTTATTTGCCTTAGTTGTACACAATGCAATGCATTTATGTTGAGGATCAAACCCGGGCCGCGCACATGCTAGGCGAGCACTCTACCGCTGAGCCACAACCCCAGCCCCCCAATGAGTCTTAAATTTGGCCTTTTAATGTTATCCCAGAGGTCCTGAATATTCTATTCATGGTCTATTAGCATCTTTTCTCTATGGCCAACTTTATTTATTTATTTTTTTAATATTTATTTATTTGCAGGGGGGCACGGTGGTGCATGCCTGTAATCCCAGCACTTTGGGAGGCTGAGGCAGGAGGATCGCAAGTTCAAAGCCAGCCTCAGCAAAGGCGAGGCACTTAGCAACTTAGTGAGACCCTGTCTCTAAATTTAAAAAAAATACGAAAAAAGGGTTGGGGATGTGACCCAGTGGTAGAGTGCCCATGAGTTCAATCCCCGGTACCACAAAAAAGAACAACAACAAAAAATTATTTATTTGCTTTTAGTTGTACACAATGCGTTTTTATTTTTACGCTGTGCTGAGAATTGAACCCGGGCCACGCACGTGCTAGAGGAACACTCTACTGCTGAGCCACAACCCCAGCCCTCAACTTTATTTTGATTATATGCTTTGTCTTTTTTTTGTGTGTGTGTGTGTGTGTGTGTGGTACTGGGGATTGAACTCAGGGGCACTTGACCACTGGGTCACATTCCCAGCCCTTTTTTGGGATTTTTTTATTAGAGACAGGGTCTCACTCAGTTGCTAAGTGCCTCGCCATTGCTGAGGCTGGCTTTGAACTCATGATCCTCCTGCTTCAGCCTCCCAAAGTGCTGGGATTACAGGCGTGCGCCACCCTGCCCGGCTATATGCTTTGTCTTTGAGGCCTGAAAATCTATCTTCAGAGTGGTCTAATCTATTAGTGATACTTTCCACTGAACTTTTAGTGATATTAGTGATACTTTCCACTGAACAATAAACTTTGGTTTATTGATTACTTCATTTTGAAGATTTCCATTTGGTTCTTTTTCCGAATCTCAAACTCTTTGGAAAATATCTTTATTGTAGTGATATTTTACTTTCTGTATTTTCCTCTCTGATTTCACTGCTTACATCTTCTTTTAGCTCAGAGAAGAGTTTAACTATGAAAATTTTGACATCTTTTCTGACATTTCTTTCATTGTGGTGTCAATTAAGTCTATTACTGCAACATTATAGGTTGTTTGGGATGGTTTGTTCCTTGCTTTTTCATATTACTTGTCCATCCACCTATACAGGTCTGATTTCTCATCTTAAGTGAAGGACTACTTTGTGTGCTTCTTATTCTTAAGAGCCCTGGGTTAGGTGAATATTCAGATAATGATATTTTAAGCCAATTGTGACGGCTGCTGATCCCAATATCAGCACCACTTTAAGAGATGCCACTGAGCCCTATTTACTATAATCATTTCTGAACCAAACCTTGTTCCATTCAGCCTTATAAGACAAAAAACTTGTTGCAATTGTTCTCTACAGTCCTCAAATTCAGGTATAATCCTATAACAAAGTTCTGGAAAAGGTCAAAAATTAAATTGTTAAATTTAGTACACTTACTACAACTTTAAGTGAGGGCTAAAAGGAGGAAAGAAGAAAGATTGCACAAATAGGAGAGGGCAAGAGAGAGAGAGAGAAGTTATAAAAGGATAATTTACACCACGGTAGAAAGGAGAAATAGATGAATGGGCATTATTTGAGGTAGTAGCAGATAATGCAAGAGAATGAGTAGGGGGTAAGAAAAGCAGGTAACTAGAGCTAGGAAAATAAAGATAGGAATATTGATTCTAATTAATGCTTTAAACCATTAGACTAAATACATTCAAGTGGGTTAAAAGTATAATTTTGGCTATTGGGTTAATAATTATTGTTCAAGTTAAGGAGTTATCTATATGGTCAAAGTTGATATTAGAGTTGTTTATAGTATACCATATACTATGTCAAACTGAAGAAAATTCTTATTTAATCTTGGTTCGGATTTCATAGGGGTTTGGACAGTTAGCAGTCTTTTTGGATCTTTCCCATGTTGTGGGAACACAAAAGCCAATTCTCTAGTTGGTATGAACCTCCTACCACCAGCTTCTGGTTTGTCAGCTCAGGGGCCTGCAGCTCATCGCTCAAAAGGTACAGTGTTGTGGGTTGGCTATTTCTATGTGTGTCATAGTTCAGGATGCAGACTCTGAAGTGCCCCTGTGTTTGCTGTAGGTGACCATGTACCTTCTCTCCTCTATGAACACTTTTCACAGTAGGGAAGATCCTGGTGGCTGTCTGTAAGCACAGGAACTCTGGGTGTGAATTTTTCCTGAGTGTTCTGTTGTGCAGAGGTATTCCCCTGGCTGACACTAATCTCTAAGGTACTGCAGAAGGGTTTCTGGTGGTTCACCTGGACTCTAATTTTCACTGCCCTGTGTTGTGAATGGAAGATGTTGATTTCTCTGCTTACTAGTGTTTTTTTTAAATATTTGTTTATTGGTTTTTAGTTGTACACAATGCCTTTATTTTTGTGTGGTGCTGAGGATCGAACCCGGGTTGCACACGTGCTAGGCGAGCGCTAAACCTCTGAGCCACATCCCGAGCCACATCCCCAGCCCCTGCTTACTAGGTTTGATGCAAGTGTTTTAGTCAGCTGTTTTACCACTGTGATGAAAAGACCCAACTAGAACAACTGTAGAGGATGAAAATTTTATTTGGGGGCTCATGGTTTCAGAGATCTCAATTCACATACAGCAGGCTCCATTCCTTAGGGCTCTAGGTGAAGAAGAACATCATGGCAGAAGAGTGTAGTGGAGGGAAGCAGCTCACATGATGATCAAGAAGCAGAGAGAGTGGGCTGGGGTTGTGGCTCAGCAGTAGAGTGCTTGCTAGCATGTGCGCGACCCGGGTTCGGTCCTCAGCACCATGTAAAGACAAATGTATTGTGTACAACTAAAGCAAACAAATAAATATTAAAAAGAAGAAGAAGAAGAAGAGAGAAAGATCTCCACTTGCCAAATACAAATATATACCCTAAAGCCATGCCCCAATTCCCACCTCCTCCAGCCACACACTATTACTTCAATTACCCCTCATTAATCCCTATCAGGGGATTAATTCACTGATTGGGTTAAGACTCTCAAAACCCAATCATTTCTCCTCTGAACCTTCTTGTGTTGTCTCACACATGAGCTTCTGGGGGACACCCCATATCCAAACCATAACAGCAAGGTCCACAAATATCCAAACAATGCCTTGTCACCTGCCAGCTGTGATCACCATTCAGACTGTGCACTTGAGGTTGAGATCAGCCCCTTCCTACTGTGTAGAGTGGTAATTTCCCATTTGGTCTTTATGAGACTGGATATTCTGACAGCTTCCCTCTGGTACAGCACATGATCCTGGGGACTGTCCCTAGGCTTCCCACAGTCCCTCCCTCCAGTGTCAGTGGTTTGGGGCCTGATAAATCCACTTTCCTTTGTTGGAGGCCAAAGCTGTTTCCTTGTTGTCTTGGTCTGAGTCAAGCCAGTGGACATTATGCCAAGCTTAGTGGAGCTAGGTGCACTTTCCAGTACAGATCTCCACCATCCCATTTGTTTCCTTTGTTCACAATGAGGGGGAAAGAGAAGGGGTTTCAGCGATTTTCAACTAATCATCCATATAGAAGTTCTTTCTCTCTAGGTCCCACTGCAGGGGACTTCCCTCTAGTTTAATTTGCAGCTGTCTGGGCCAGGGAAGACGACATGCTGATTTAAAGGGGCAACTGGTCGGTTGAAAGTTCCACAAGAAGGTGGGGACCCCTTTGGTTTTAAGCTGTTTGCACTGTTTTGTTTTTGTTTTTAAATTTCTGTTAGAATCATACTTTAAATTTTGCCTGTCTTTCCAACAGGTTTTAAGTGGGTGAGTTAAAGAGAATGTCCACTCACCCCCTTCTTTCTCTGTTGCCCTCCCTCATTTTCATCCTCAGGTTCAGGTTTGACCTCTCTTTCCAGGTCTCTGAATTTGTAATATGGAGTCTTAGGACATTTGTCACCCACCTCTCAATTCTGCTGCTCCTACACTGCCTCCTTTCTGTTGTGAGGAGGTGAGGACTGCTGCCTAATTCACATCTGCCATCTTTCTATTGCTAGTATGATTTTAAATGCAAAGATGAAATGATTCAATTAACCTCTCTAAATTATAGATGACAATTTGCATACAGAACAAATCACAAAATGGTAATTTATTCCTCTGTAGAAATTCTAGGAATAGGTTAGTCCCAACTAAAAATAAGAATTCAAACAATCTTGGACCTGGGGTCACAGCTTAATGGTAGGTCATCTGCCTAGCATGTGCAAGACCCTGGGTTTTACACTTGGCACAGGAAAAAAAAAAGAAAAAGAACAAAACAAAAATTTGAACTTACACTTGGCTAAAATGTAATTCAGAAGAAAAAAAAAAACTAATGGGGTATTCAAAAAAGAACTACAAATAACCATTGAGTCTTTGCTTAAATGCTATTTAAAATAAGAGGCTATTTTTAAAAATATTTATTTATTTGCTTTAGTTGTATAAAATGCAACGCATTTATGTTTATGTGGTGCTGAGGATTGAACCCGGCCACTCAAGTGCTAGGCGAGCGCTCTACTGCTGAGCCACAACCCCAGCCCCTAAAATAAGAGGCTATTTTAAAGTCATTTTTCACATATTTCATATCTACTGTATGGAAAATGATGGTTTTGCTTGTCATTTTCCATTGTATGGAGGTAGATCATAAACATATATAATTCTTTCTGGAGATTAATTTGACAACCCGTATAATATATGTAGAGAGAGGCTGCAGTTGTCACTCAGTGATAGAGCAATTCAGCATGTGTGAGGCACTGGGTTCGATCCTCAACACCACATAAAAATAAATAAGTAAAATAAAGGCTCCAACTTCCTTAATAAAACCCCTATAGCACAAGAATGAAAACCAAGAATCAATAAATGGGATGGATTCAAACCAAAAAGTTTCTTCTCAGTAAAAGAAACAATCAGTGAGGTGAATAGAGAACTTACAGAATGGGAGCAAATCTTTACCACAAGCACATCAGATAGAGCACTAACCTCAAGGTTATATAAAGCTCTCAAAAACCTTAATACCAGCCGGGTGCGGTGGCGCACCCCTATAATCCCAGCACTTTGGGAGGCTGAGGCAGGAGGATCGCGAGTTCAAAGCCAGCCTCAGCAATGGCGAGGCACTTAGCAACTCAGGGAGACCCTGTCTCTCATAAAAACACAAAAAAGGGCTGGGGATGTGGCCCAGTGGTCGAGTGCCCCTGAGTTCAATCCCTGGTACCACAAAAAAAAAAAAAAAACTTAATACCAAAAAAAAACAAATAACTCAATCAATAAATGGGACAAGGAACTGAATAGACACTTCTCAGAAGATGATATGCAATCAATAAACAAATATATGAAAAAATGTTCAACAGCCCTAGCAATTAGAGAAATGCAAATCAAAACAACTCTAAGATTTCATCTTACTCCAGCCAGAATGGCAGCTATCAAAAATACAAACAATAATAAATGCTGGGGAGGATGTGGGGAAAAGGGCACACTAATGCATTGCTGGTGGGGCTGCAAATTGGTGCAGCCAATCTGGAAAGTAGTATGGAGATTCCTAGGAAAACTTGGAATGGAACCACCATTTGACCCAGCTATCCCACTCCTTGGTCTATACCCAAAAGACTTTAAAAGAACATACTACAGGGACACAGCCACATCAATGTTTATAACAGCATAATTCACAATAGCTAGATTGTGGCACCAACCCTGATGCCCTTCAGCAGATGAATGGATAGGGAAACTTTGGTATATATCCACAATGGAACACTACTCAGCAGTAAAAGAGAATAAAACCATGGCATTTGCAGGTAAATGGATGGAGTTGGGGAAAATAATGCTAAGTGAAGTTAGCCAATCCCAAAAAAACAAAGGCAGAATGACTTCTTTGTCATGAAGATACTGATTTATAATGGCAATGGGTGGGGGATAAGAGGAATGAAGAAACTTTAAATAGAACAAAGGGGGGAGGGAAGAGGAGGGAGCAAGTAGATAGGAATAATGATGGAATGAGTTAGACATCAATACCCTAAGTACATGTATAAAGACACAAATGGTGTGAAAATACTTTATGTCAAACCAGTGACTTGAAAAATTGTGCTCTTTGTTAGAAAAATGCTGAACATAGTTAATTTAGCCGGGAACACTGTGTTAGTGAAATAAAAGGGTTTATTGGGGTGCCACGTGGGCAAGGGTAGGGAAAGGAAGGGAAGGGAAGGGGGAAAAGGGATGGACGGGATCAGGGACAGGCAGGAACAGAGACAAGCACGAACAGAGAGTGATTTCAGTCCGGGGCTGGCTTAAATAGAGTGGGGGTCATAAAACCCCCTTGGAGTGAGTCCTTGCCCTATAGGCTACCAGAGGTCAGGAGGTAGTGGACAGGGCACTTGCTGGTCAGGTTTGCTGATCATGCTGAGGATCTCGGGAGGTGTAGTTTTTCACAAAGCACCTGGGGAGGTGTGGCCTTCTGCCTGGGAGGCGCAGCCTCCTGCCTGGAATCCAACACTCTTTATATGTAATATGAAATGAATTGCATTCTGCAAGCATGTATAACAAATTAGAATTTAAAAATTGGGAAAAAAAATAAAGTTATTGTGTCCATCTACAACTAGAAAAAAAATTTTTTTTAAATACACATATATTCAGATCGGAAGAAGGCCTGGAATGATGTATTTATTCCCAGTGGTACACTTAGAGATGGAATTGGACATTTTGCTTTTTTTTTCCTTAGCCCTAATTTTTCTACGATAGACATAAATATTGCTTTTGTAACAGAAAATAGTAAAAGTATTTCTTAACTTTGAAAAGTCATGGAAGGAGGAGGGTAGTCAGTTCACTTTGTTGAGGTCAACTTGTACATTTTTTTAAAAATACTTTTTTAGGTGTAGATGAACACAATACCTTTATTTTATTTATTTATTTTTATGTGATGTTGAGGATAAAACCCAGTGCCTCACACATGCGAGGCAGGCACTACCACTGAGCTATGACCCCAGCCCAACTTGTGCATTTTTAAAAAATCTTTATGAATAAATGGGAACCTTTTTGAGCTTATTAGTGATATGACTAGAAAATGACAAAGAAGTAAAATACAGAAATAACAGAGCCATTAGATCTATTATTAGAAAGTGACTCATGAGATAGCTTTACAAATGAAAAACACAAAAGAGCAATAGTTAAATTCATGAAAATGAATGAGGCAATGTGGTAATGTTTAAGAATATCATCCCAGCCGGCCGCAGTGGTGCACGCCTGTAATCCCAGCACTTGGGAGGCTAAGGCAGGAGGATCCCGAGTTCAAAGCCAACCTCAGCAATGGTGAGGCACTTAGCAACTCAGTGAGAACCTGTCTCTAATAAAATACAAAAAAGGGCTGGGGATGTGGCCCAGTAGTCGAGTGCCCCTAAGTTCAATCCCCAGCACCAAAAAAAAAAAAAAAAAAAAAAAAAAAGAATAACATCCACACACTTACTGAAATTAATTGCTAAATTGCCTTGTAAAATGGTTACCCCCATATCAAACTGAGAGTAACTATTTTTTTTTCCTACCAAATCCTACCCAGCATCGAATTTTTTTTTTTTTTTTTTTTTTTTTTTTTTTTTTTGGTACCGGGGATTGAACTCAGGGGCACTCAACAACTGGGCCACATCCCCAGCCCTTTTTTGTATTTTATTAGAGACAGAGTCTCACTGTGTTGCTAAGTGCCTCGCCATTGGTGAGGCTGGCTTTGAACTCAGGATCCTCCTGCCTCAGGTTCCCAAGTGCTGGGATTACAGGCTTGCGCCTCCATGCCTGGCTATCATTATTTTTTCTCTTTGCCAATTTAACTAGGAATAAATGAATCTTAATTTCTATCTCTTTGGTTACTTTCAAAACTAGATATTTTCTAGGGTTTATTTATTGACTATTTGCATTTCCTCTTTTATGAGTTTTCTGTTAATGTGTCATATCTTTTAAATCATCTTTTTCTTGTTGATTTTTTTTCTTGTTGATTTGTTATAGAACTTTAAAGATTAAGGATCTTAACCCTTTATCTTTCACATGTATTGCAAATCTTTTTCCCAGTTCATCATTTGCTTTATGGTATATTAATAATACCCAAATATGTTTAATTTTTTTTTCTTTCTTTTTTATTGGTACCAGGGATTGAAGTCAGAGGCGCTCGACCCCTGGGCCACATCCCCAGCCCTGTTTTTTTTTTTTTTTTTTTTTTTTATTTTTATTAGAGACAGAGTCTCACTGAGTTGCTAAGTGCCTCGCCATTGCTGAGGCTGGCTTTGAACTCGCGATCCTCCTGCCTCAGCCTCCCAAGTGCTGGGATTACAGGCGTGTGCCACCGCGCCCCGGCTATGTTTAATTTTTATGAGGTCAAATCTATCAATAATTTCCTTTGTCAGTTTTCTTTTGCTTTTATTATTAGAGAGGTCTTCTTTACTCTTAAGATATTATCCACATGTATTTCCTTCTAGTTCTTCATTTAAGTTTTAATTTTTAAAATTTAGTTGCTTCGTTTATTTCTTAAAGCTAGCTAGAATTTATTTTGGAGTAAGATGTGAGAACAACAACTTTAAAAACTCATATTTGGGCCGGGCGAGGTGGCGCACGCCTGTAATCCCAGAACTTGGGAGGCTGAGGCAGGAGGATTGCAGTTCAAAGCCAGCCTCAGCAATGGCGAGGCACTTAGCAACTCAGTGAGACCCTGTCTCTAATAAAATACAAAAAAGGGCTGGGGATGTGGCCCAGTGGTCAAGGACCCCTGAGTTCAATCCCCGGTACCAAAAACAAAAACAAACACAAAAAACCCCCACATATTTGGAACCTTATTTATTACAACAGATATTGTGCAAACAAAGTATTTTTAATATTAAATGTGCCCAAGGTTTCATTATTTAATATACAAAACTTCCTATAAACAACTCTTCAGAGTTCATTTATAAAGGCTTGGGCTGTGTGGAAACCTATTTTAATAGCTTTGTTTTAGAAAAATTATCTTTTTTGTAATGAACTTTATCATTTGTGTGTCTCATAAAAGATACAATTGCTTTGATATTAAAAAATTGGAATTTTATTTTTATAAAAGAAGTAAACCCTTTATTGCATGAAAGGGTGATACCACATGTTGGAGTCAGATCTTGAATTTCACCTTTTCATGACTAAAAGAGAACAAAAGCATCTCTTCATGATTCACAGGGCATGAATCATAAGTGCAATTACTGAATGATTAAATAGAATCCAAATGCCAAAAGGGCGAAGTAGAAATCCTATTGGGGTAGAAACCAGAAACCCTAGTTTCAATGCCAATCCTAATTGACTTACTAAATTTCCTTAAACTAATCTCTTAAAATTTCTGCACCTGTTTGCCAATGCATTAAACAAAGATCTTATTTGATTGTTAGAAATGTTAGCATATTAAAGTATTAAAAGCATCTTGAACTAAAAAAATTTCCATGGACGAAGTTAGCAATTCCAGTTACCATGAAAAGTTTTCCTGAATTAATAGTTCTCCTTTCCAAGCCTCAGCTGTTACTTTAGTGTTTATAAGTTTTTAAGAGTCCCTTGAGGCATACCAGAAGTAAATGGTTTGGGAATAACAGATATATCATGTTACTGATAATGAGACTGAAATAATAATGTATTTTAAGAAACCTACTCTATCCTTTTGATTTCTGCTGCATCTGAACAAATTTCCTCTTCTAACAGATTTTGGCTTTTTGAGAAGCTAAGTGTATGCATATGCATTAAAAGTGCTCACAAAAAGATACATGTACCATAATTTATATTTACTAATATTCACACAGATATGTATAGAATAACACTGATATAGATAACCACATGCTTGCTCATGAGCATATCCTGAGTTGAATCTATAGCACATTGATGATAAAGACCAAGGGAATCAAATAATCAGCAAATTCAATTAGATCATAAATGATTAAAGACTTCAGTCCCCAACTGGTAAAGAGCTCTCCAACTAATGTTATCTGGGCTCTCAGGCTCTAAGATGTAAATTTCCTAGAATAGTTTGATCAAAATGATGAAAAGAGGATTTGCTAATTCATTTAACAAATATTAATCAAGCATCTGCTAGGCTTTATGCTAGATACTGAGGAATATTATTAGGTTGAACCATATGAAATTGCTGATATTAGACTATTTTTGATTCCTAAAAATGTCAGTTTTATATGGTTCAACCTAATATAATTACAAAAAATCTGCGGAAATAGAAAAATATTAAAAAGAGAGTCAGAGCCAGGCACCATGGTGCACGCCTGTAATCCCATGTATTCAGGAGGCTAAGGCAGAAGAATCACAAGTCTCAGATCAGCCTTGGCAACTTAGAGAGACCCTGTCTCAAAAATAAAGCAATAGCCAGGTGATATACCCCTGTAATCTCAGCAACTCAGGAGGCTGAGGCAGGAGGATTACAAATTCAAAGCCAGCCTCAGCAATTTAACAAACCTCGAAGCAATTCAGCAAGACCCTGTCTCAAAATAAAAAATAAAAAGGGCTGATGATGTAGCTCAGTGATTAAGCACCCTGGGTTCATACCTCAGTACCAATAAATAAATAAATAAATAAATAGGCTGGGAATGTAACTCGGTAATGAAGCATCTCTAGGTTCAATCTTCAGTACAGTGAAGGGGTAAAGAGGGACAAACATAAGAAAAAAAAATCCTAAAACAATAACTTAGAAAAAATAGAAGGAGAAAGAAAAAAAGACATAATTGGAAATAGGAACAAGAGAACATACAAAAATAAAAATAGAAGAAAAAAAAGATGGTAGAATGAGATGGATATCATTACCCTAAATGCATGTATGAAGACATAAATGGTGTAAATATACTTTGTATACAACCAGAGATATGTAACAATGTGCTCTATATGTATATTTTGAGTTGTAATGCATTCTACTGTCATATACAACAACTTAGAATAAAAAAAAATAACAATCTAAATATTTGACAGCTGGTGAAATTGATTAAATAAGATGTGGGTGTTAAAAAAAATAGAAGAAAATAATAGAAGCATAGTGCTAGAAACTGATAAATTCTCAAAAATTAATTTAACTCATCCAGTATTTATTAAGTGTCCAACATTAAACAATCTCATGGTAGATGCAACATATGCCTTAAAAGAAATAAAGATATTGTTCCCCTTTTTTGATTAAAGACAGAGCAATATGCTCTGGTTTTTAAATTCTAAATTCTGAAGATAGAAGAGAATTTTTTTAAACATTTATTTTTTAGTTGTAGGTGGACACACACCTTTATTTTATTTTTATGTGGTGCTGAGGATGGAACCCAGTACCTCATGCATTCCAGGCAAGCACTCTTCCTCTGAGCCACAACCCCAGCCCCAAAAAGAGAAATTTTAAAAAATAATTTTTAGTTGTCGATGGACCTTTATTTTATTTATTTATATGTGGTGCTGAGAATCTAACCCAGTGCCTCACATATGCTAGGCAAGTGCTCTACCACTGAGCTACAACCCCAGCCCCCAAAGAGAAATTTTTTTTAAAGTACTAAGGCAGTAGAAGAGCTAAAACAGGAAAAACAGTAATAGAAATACAAGAAAGATAGATAAATTCACTACAGATCCAAGAAAAAGACAGAAAAGTTGGAAAGAAGTAAAAATAGAAGTTCTGATAATAAGCCGGGCGCGGTGGCGCACGCCTGTAATCCCAGCACTTTGGGAGGCTGAGGCAGGAGGATCGCGAGTTCAAAGCCAGCCTCAGCAATGGTGAGGCACTTAGCAACTCAGTGAGACCCTGTCTCCAAATAAAATACAAAAAAGGGCTGGGGATATGGCCCAGTGGGTGAGTGCCCCTGAGTTCAATCCCTGGTACAACAACAACAACAACAAAAAAAAAGTTCTGATAATAGAAAAAGGATTCTGCACTAAAGTCATCTGATAACAATAGAAATGAAAAGTGTAAATCAAGTTACTAGAGAGACCAATGAAGGTAAATCCAAAAAGTATTTTAATATCTCTTTTGCAACATAGAGATTTTCTATTACTTTCCCATCTTATATAATTGTGAGTGAATCATTTATAAGATATATGATTTTGTGAACAAATTCTAAAATTTTATTTTAGTATGAAGATTTTCTTTTATAAAATATGTTAATTAGGGGCTGGGGTTGTTACTAAGTGGCTTAGCGGTTTGAGCGCTCGCCTAGCACGTGCACAGCCCAGGTTCGATCCTCAGCACAGCCCAGGTTCGTAAAAAAAAAAACGGATTGTGCACAACTAAAGCAAATAAACAAATATATTTTTTTAAATATGCTAATTATATAAAAGCAAATAATTCTGCACTATCCAGAATGGAGAAGAATAATTAGCAAATTACTTAAATAGATCTATCTTTTTATTTTCATTATCAAGAATTGTCAAAGAACCATTAAAGTTTAGCATAGGAGGGAATCTTAGAGTTCACTAAAACCAACCCTTCCATGCCTCAGAAGAAGCAGAGTTCAGAGAAGTGATTTGTTCAAAGTCATCTAGCTAAAGAGAAGCAGACTCAGGACTTGAACTTTAATTATTTCATTCTTTTAGCAGTCAGGAAATCCTGCTGTGTACCAGGTGAGGTACTAAGCAGCAAAAATACAAGATGGATAAAATTTTCCCTTTGAAGCCGGGCGCGGTGGCGCACGCCTGTAATCCCAGCACTTTGGGAGGCTGAGGCAGGAGGATCGCAAGTTCAAAGCCAGCCTCAGCAATGGGGAAGCACTTAGCAACTCAGTGAGACCCTGTCTCTAAATAAAATACAAAAAAGGGCTGGGGATGTGACCCAGTGGTCAAGTGCCCCTGAGTTCAATCCCCGGTACCACAAAAAAAAAAAAAAAAAAAAAAAAAAAAAAAAAAAATTTCCCTTTGATCCAACGAGTTGACAGGGTGGGAATGTTGAGGGTGGGTAAGGGACAGGTATAGACTTTACTAAAGCCATTAGTGTATGTCAGCAAAAGACATGATTTTTTTAAAAAAATTATTTATTTAGTTGTACACAATGCCTTTATTTTTATGTGGTGCTGAGGATCAAACCCGGGCTGTGCACATGCTAGGTGAGCACTCTACCGCTGAGCCACAACCCCAGCCCAAGACATGATATTTTAAAGTCCATATTT
Source organism: Tamias sibiricus (assembly GCA_025594165.1). Classification (NCBI taxonomy): domain Eukaryota; kingdom Metazoa; phylum Chordata; class Mammalia; order Rodentia; family Sciuridae; genus Tamias; species Tamias sibiricus. Next base: position 38,359,557 of record CM046657.1, on the reverse strand, counting down.
TATACTTCAAAACTCAGCTAACACTCCATTTTAGAGCTTCAAATCAGAGCACTACGTAAAATAGCAAAGGAGTAGCACAAAGGAAACAAAAGGGTCCCTGATTTGTAGATTTCCCAACAGTATTTCCACATAATGTAACATCACACACATTGTTCCTTCTCTAATGCAGAAAATTATGCATTAGAGAAGGAACAAGCAAAAAAAAAAAAAAAAAAAAAAAAAAACGATGATTTTTTTTGTTGTTGTTGAGACAGATTTTTTTTTTTTAAAGCAGCCCAGGATGGACTCAATTCCTAGGCTCAAAGCCATCATCCTGCCTCATCCTCTGGAGTAGCTGGGATCATAGACACCTGCCACTGTGCCTGGTACTAATGAATGATTATTATTTTTTTAATATATTTTTAGTTGTAGATGGACACAATATCTTTATTTATTTATTTTTATGTGGTGCTGAGGATCAAACCCAGTGCCTCATATGTGTGAGGCAAGCACTCTACCACTGAGCTATAGCCCCAGGCCTAATGAATGATTCTTAAACACTGTCAGTTGTACAGGTAGAAATGTGTGATTTGTTTAAATTCTCTTTGCACGTGTTGTATGTACATGGAAAGTAGGGGGTGTTACAACTGATGCCAAATAAACTTGTACATGAAAAAAACTGGTTCACTTAGAACATCATGATTAACTGAACATGAGTTTACAAAAAGAGACCAGAAAAATCACGTGGCAATCAGTAAGATTTACAATGATAAATGAGTCTGATGAATGAGGAATTATATTTGTAAAAGTGCCAAGTTCTGTATACAGAAGGACAGTTTTATGAGCAGCTGTGACAGAAGTCTCTGTCACAGTCCCCTGCGGGCAGCTCAGAACCACATTGATTCAAGTTCCTCTGTGAGCTGTCAGGACTATGAGGATTATTATATTTTTTAAGCATGACATGTAGTTATTATCACTAGCGTGAGAGGAAACCAGATGACCTATCACACTGTTTTTGATTTTATTTAATTGTTTTGGTATTAACAATCATTGTTCTTAAACAATGGAATTAAATGTAAGTTCTGTCAAAAGTTTTCTAAGAGGGCTTTAAGCAAATGTTTAAAATAAAATCTTTTACTTTTTACTCCTTTACCTATTTGATGAATCTGCAAATACCTTAATTAACCTTGAAGAGTAGGAGGCTTACATTTTCTACTCACTGACTTCACCAGGATAAATTAAAACAGCAATCCATTGATGTTGAAATGTCAAGGCTAAAATGTCACAGAAACATCAAGTTCAGTAAAGTTGCTCTCCTGTTTCAAGAAGTCTAATGATACAGTCATCCGTGTTATCTTTAAGGATGTGGATGTGACATTACATTGAAGAGCTTCATGGCAGCAACCTTAACATTTCCTGTCACAGTTCTTGAGTCAATGCTCATGCCCACACAGGAAAGCCAGTTTTCATTTCACTCTTGAATTCACACAGGTAAGTGGGTGGGTATGTGTTCAAACTCACAGAAGCATTATCACATTAATCCAAGTCCATTCATCTCATTGCTCTGATTTTTCTTATTTCCTTTGAAACTAATAATTTTTTACCTACTGCCCTTCATTGCTTACTAATTCAAAGAAAGCACTGGAAAGAGTCAAGAACCAGTTACTACTTGGCCAATGACTATTCATTTACTTGTTATTGCTTCAATGTCCCTTTTTGTGAAATGTGAATCATAATATCTGGCCCAACTGCACAGATGGCCAGAAAAAGAGAAATACTATCTACAAAAGCACTTAAAATGCTTTGGAAGAAAGACATAAGAATATTTTAACATTAAAAAATAAATGGAAACACCGGGCGCGGTGGCGCACGCCTGTAATCCCAGCACTTTGGGAGGCTGAGGCAGGAGGATCGCGAGTTCAAAGCCAGCCTCAGCAATGGCGAGGCACTTAGCAACTCAGTGAGACCCTGTCTCTAATAAAATACAAAAAAAAAGGGCTGGGGATGTGGCCCAGTGGTCAAGTGCCCCTGAGTTCAATCCCCGGTACCAAAAAATAAAAAAAATTAAATGGAGCCGGGCGCGGTGGCGCACGCCTGTAATCCCAGCACTTGGGAGGCTGAGGCAGGAGGATTGCGAGTTCAAAGCCAGCCTCAGCAATGGCGAGGCACTTGGTAACTCAGTGAGACCCTGCTTCTAATAAAATACAAAAAAGGACTGGGGATGTGGCCCAGTGGTCAAGTGCCCCTGAGTTCAATCCCCGGTACCAAAAAATAATAATAAAAATAAATAAATAAAAAATAAATGGTACAAAATAAGGAAATGAATGCAGCAAGTAAACAACAGAAGAAATCTATAGTCTTGGGCAATGTTGTTGCTGACTATTCTCTTTTTTCTTTTTGTCAGTTATTCCCAAAATATCGTTCAGCTCCATAATGGTTGATGTTTGTGTGCATCCTGCCAAACACTGTAACATTCTTTAGGAACCATATTGTAGGGTAATATGGAGGAAGCAATTCACTACTGAGAAACACTTTGACTTCTTTATGTGCCTCCCCTCTCAGTCTATAAACTCTGATATTTGATGTGAACACAAAGCCTCATTTGTTTGGTCCAAATATCTAGATATGTGGGTGAACTCATTCTACCAAGGAATGTCATCAAAGTTCACATCTGCTGATTCTGTAGCATGAGGCATCTGACCATTTGCTTCCCCAAAAAACAGTGCGGAACACTTTTCCTACCTGAAAATAAATTGCTCCCACCCAACAAAAATGTATTGAGCATCAAACAATGTAGAAGGCACTCTGTTGGACATGGTAGAGAATGCAAAAATGAATAAGTCCATTTTTTGCCCTAAAGAGGAATTTTACAGGCCCATATTCTTATATATAAATCCCAGCCAGAGTCAGTTTTCTGGAATGGAGGCTGTGGCATTTCTCTATATATACTCAGGGCTTAAGTTCTGTGCATTGACCAAATAAATGACTAAATAGAACAGGAGTTCTAATAAAGATGTTTCCTATTCTCGTGTCCAACCACAATAAATCGTTTCTAGCCTCTTCACAGTCTGATCCCAATTGTTTAAATTAGAAGAAGAAGAATCTAACACTGAAACTAGTTAGACCACAAGGAGGACATATTAAAAGTGAAAAAGAGGGGCTGGGATTGTGGCTCAGCGGTATTGTGCTCGCCTAGCACGTGCGCGCCCTGGGTTCGATCCTCAGCACCACGTACAAATAAAAAAAAACACATTGTGTACAACTAAAAACAAAATAAATAAATATTTTTTTTAAAAAGTGAAAAAGAAAAAAATTTATGGAAGGAAAAATAAAGACAACCAGTGAAATCAAAAAATTTCTGTAGAAAACTTAAAAAGAATTCAGTTGATTCTCAATAACTGGAATAAAATAGACAATAACCTTAGTGTTAGTCAGTTTTTCACCACTGTGACAAAATACCTGAGTAAAACAACTTAAAGTAGGAAAATTTTATTTTGGCTCACAGTTTCAGAGATTTCAGTCCATGTTTGGCTGGCTCCATTGCTTTAGACCTGGAGTGAAGCAGAATATTATGGTAAAGGGCACAGTAATGAAAGCTGCTCACATCTTGGCAGAGGGGAAGGGGAGAGAGAGGAAGGGCTAAGGACAAGATATAGTCCCCAAGGGCACACCCCCAAGGACCACTCCCTCTGACTAGGTTCCACCTCCTACAGTTTCCATCACTTCCCAATAGTCCATTCAGCTATGAATCTCTCTCAATGGGTTAATCTACTGATGAGTCAGAGCCCTCATGATTCAATCACTTCCCAAAATCCCCATATTTAAACATTGCTGCATTGAGGACCAAGCCCTCACATGAGTCTTTGAGGGACACTTTGTATCTAAACCATTAAAGTCTTTGTGAGGAGAAAAAATGGTGAAAATTGAATTAATAGAAGATTAGAAAAGGGCAAATGTGGTTTTGGGGGCCCCTCAGCAGATGTCAGGCCACTTTGGCCCAAGAATGGAATCTTAAATAACATTTCAAAGAATTGTCAGGCATGTTGTTTGGACAAGGAAGGATGCAAACACCACCTACCCTAAATTCTCTGTTCACCTGTTGCCTTCATTACCTTATACAGTTGTTCCCAAACTCTTAGATCTCAGCGTGTCTTCATACTCTTTAACTCTTTTACTTATGTAAATTATATCTAATGATACCATGTAACATTTTAAAACAGAGAAGTTTCCAAAATGTCATTTTGGATCAAGACAACAAAGTGTACTTTTTGTTGTGTTTTAACATAAACTCAGTAAAAAGTTCAAGATAATTATCTGAGAATAATAAAGTTATAGCTATTCTGGTAGATATGGACAAAGATAATAAAAAGTATATTAGTACTGAGAACAAGCAAATTTTATTAATCTCTACGAGTCTACATAAATCTCTCCATAAAATGTACATATTGATACTTTAAACCTACCCTTATAGAAAATGCTACACCTCTAGTTATTTTAGTTAGCAGAGTGATATGTCATTACATGTCAAATAGGTCTGGAAATTTCCATTGCACAGTCTTGAAAGAATGAAAGTGAAAATGCAAATCATGTCCATATCACAGTGGAAACAGTTTTGACCCCGAAGATCACTTGAAAGGAGAACACCATTTGAGAACTAATATAATCTATTAATTTTAAGGTCACTTCTCATTTCATACCACTATTTCCTCTAATGAGTATTTTGTCCTCGTCCCTTTACCATCCTTTGAGAACAGTAGACCTAAGGTAAGCACGCGCTTAATGCAACCCGTAGTGAAAAGCCTCCTGAACGCCCTGAGGGCGTTTCTGTTTAGCGCTGAGAACTAAAATGCTCTCCAGCGTTTCCACAGAAGACCGAATCTAGAAACAAGTCCCAAAGACACCACCCTCGCCGCCAAGGCGGGGCCACAGCTGGCAGCAGAGACCGGGCTCGCCCAGGGCTCGGAACAGAAGCTGCAGCTGCTGAGAGCGCAGCACCGGCTCCTCGGAGACACCAACCCGAGACCCGCCCTCCAAAGGTAAGCCAGCCCCCGGGAGGCGGGGCGCAGCCAGGTGCTCCCCAGGTAGCGCGTCCTCACTTTCCCACTGCTGGGTCGGTGGCCTCCCAGGGCCTACGCAGGAACTCACGGCGCGCAAATTTCCCCACCCACGACGCTCCTCCGCGCACCCTAGGCGCCTCCTCTGTGTACTCGCTGAGGCTACCCGGGCACCGTGGAGAGCGAGAGTCGGAAGTGTCGCCGAGACTAAGGAGGGCGCCAGAGACAGAGGGTCCGGAGATCTCAGGGACCTCCAACCAACAGGGCTCTGGCCCAGGGACTGTTGGAACATGTGCCGAGGAATGCAGGTGCGGGGCCCGGCGACTGGGCTTGTGGGGCGAGGGAAAGGTTACCCGGGGAGATACAGGTGCCTGGGGCTTAACCGACCGGGTGGATTCCAAAGCAAAGCGGAGGGTTGTCGCGGCAAGTGTCCAATCTGCCCTCGGCAGAATTATAGGGAGCAGTCTTTATCCAGGCACTCCCGGCCGGGGCACTTTCCCGGAGGGCGCCAGGGTCCTGACGACCGAAACCGCGCGTGGGGCGCAGTCGCGCGTTGGCTTTGAGTACAACAGGTCGGTGACTCAGTGACCGCTGAAACTTGAAGTGCGGAGCTTGGGGCTTTTTTGATGTGTTTTTTTGTTTTTTGTTTGTTTAGTTTGTTTGACAGTTGCCAGACTATGTTTACACTTCTGATTGTACTCAGCCAACTGCCCATAGTTACCTTCGCATTTCCTCATTGCACAAGAAGTCCGAAGGATAGGAGGCATGCTGGAGAAGAAGGTAAGAATGACTAAAGTTTCCAAGAAACCCCTGTAAGCTGCCTGTCACGGCCAGCCACGGCGCCGCCACGGGAGGAAAATTCTCGGAGGCAGAGTTAAGCTTTTACTACTTTTACTTCTACTTTCTTAGAGAGGGAAAGAAAGATTTTAGCTTAGAGAAAGATTTCTTCTTGTCTTCTTAGCTTAGAGTCTTAGAAAGAAAGATAAAGAAAGATAGAGCTTCTTAGAGAAAGATTTCTTCTTGTCTTCTTAGCTTAGAGTCTTAGAAAGAAAGATAAAGATAGAGCTTAGAGCTTCTTTTCTTCTTGTCTTCTTAGAGTAGAAAGAAAGAGTAAAGAAAGAAAGATAGAGCTTAGCTTAGAGAAAGATTAGGGCTTCTTTCTTCTCTCTTCTTTCTTCCTTCTTCTGTCTTCTGTCTTCCTCGGGAGCCTCGGCCTTACTCTGACCAGTCCTCTGGAGCCTCGGCCTAACTCTGGCCAGTCATTACTTCTTCTATCTGGTTTCTCTTCTGTAACCGCTCTGCCTACGTTCTGGCCGCTCTGATTCTTCTGACCGACCGAGTGACTGCCCGGCTGACTGAATTCTCCGTTCTCCTAACTAGGACCGCTTTCACCCGGTTATATACCTTCAGGTTTGCGGGTGCCTACAGGTGCGTCACATACATATCAGGTGGAACCCATGGCTTCCAGCTAGCTACAACAGCCCTTCCCAATTAGGGCTCCTTCATATTCCTTCCCTTTAGTTTAAAAAGGTGCTTTAATTCTATTTTCTCTATTTTCTCTATTTTATTTTATTTTTTTGTCCCTACCTAGCTTTTCACCTTTTATTTTTGAAAGGGTGGATATTTGAGCCCTTTGAGAAGGTGCTGTGGCTTTAAGGAAGTCTACTGCTGAGGAGCAACTAACGCACTTAGTTAAGCACAATTGTATAAGCGGCTTTGACTTTTTTTTTTTTTTCTCCTCGTCTTTATTTTTCTTTATGGCTTTCTTGCCAAAGCTCAATGGCTTTTTTTCTGCATGGTTTTTACCATGCTATTTAATTCTCTATTTTCTTTTAAGCTCATGGCTTTTTTCTTTATACTAAAGCTCAAGGCTTTTTCTCTATATTTTTTATGGCTTTTGGCCGGCTACTCTGCTTCGGCTTTTGGCCGGCTCGCTTCGGCTTTTTTCGGCTTTTTGGCCGGCTCGCTTCGGCTTTTTGCTGGCTACTCTGCTTCGGCTTTACTCTGCTTCAGCTTTTGGCCAGCTACTCTGCTTCGGCTTAATTCTTAACTGGCTTCAACTGAGTCAGAGGCTCTGCTCTCTTGTTTCTACTCTTTTTGCTGGTCTCAACTGAGTCTGGCTTCTTCATTTTTTATGGCTTTTGGCCGGCTCGGCTTTTCACCGGCTACTCTGCTTCAGCTTAATTCTTAACTGGCCTCAACTAAGTCGGCTTTTGGCCGGCTCGCTTCGGCTTTTCGCTGGCTACTCTGCTTCGGCTTAATTCTTAACTGGCCTCAACTGAGTCAGAGGCTATGCTCTCTTGTTTACTACTCTTTTTGCTGGTCTCAACTGAGTCTGAGGCTATGCTTTTTCGTTGCTCTTATTTCTTAGCTTTTCTTCTCTGCCTGCCGAGCCCCGGACGGACCACCATTTGTAGGCTGCCTGTCACGGCCAGCCACGGCGCCGCCACGGGAGGAAAATTCTCGGAGGCAGAGTTAAGCTTTTACTACTTTTACTTCTACTTTCTTAGAGAGGGAAAGAAAGATTTTAGCTTAGAGAAAGATTTCTTCTTGTCTTCTTAGCTTAGAGTCTTAGAAAGAAAGATAAAGAAAGATAGAGCTTCTTAGAGAAAGATTTCTTCTTGTCTTCTTAGCTTAGAGTCTTAGAAAGAAAGATAAAGATAGAGCTTAGAGCTTCTTTTCTTCTTGTCTTCTTAGAGTAGAAAGAAAGAGTAAAGAAAGAAAGATAGAGCTTAGCTTAGAGAAAGATTAGGGCTTCTTTCTTCTCTCTTCTTTCTTCCTTCTTCTGTCTTCTGTCTTCCTCGGGAGCCTCGGCCTTACTCTGACCAGTCCTCTGGAGCCTCGGCCTAACTCTGGCCAGTCATTACTTCTTCTATCTGGTTTCTCTTCTGTAACCGCTCTGCCTACGTTCTGGCCGCTCTGATTCTTCTGACCGACCGAGTGACTGCCCGGCTGACTGAATTCTCCGTTCTCCTAACTAGGACCGCTTTCACCCGGTTATATACCTTCAGGTTTGCGGGTGCCTACAGGTGCGTCACATACATATCAGGTGGAACCCATGGCTTCCAGCTAGCTACAACAGCCCTTCCCAATTAGGGCTCCTTCAAACCCCCCCTGGAAACTGGAACCGCATATCACAGATCTCTAAAAAAAAAGTGTGGTGCTTGAAATTACATGTCCTCACGAACCATGGAAGTATTAAAACATCCTTTAGTTAAATCTGTGGCTTATTTGGTAATGTGGGCTTTCATGATCTTTAAAGTATATACAAATGTATCTGTTTCCTTTGAGAAACATATGTTTAAGACATGGCTTGTGGTTTCCTGAATGGAAAGCCTATTTTAATTAACTTCCCTTTTCCTAGATGAACCTATATGGCAATTTTTTTTTAATATTTATTTTTTAGTTTTAGGTGAATATAATATCTTTATTTTATTTTTATCTGCTGCTAAGGATCAAACCCAGTGCCTCATGCATGCTAGGCGAGCACTCTACCACTGAGTCACAACCCCAGCCCCAAGCTATGTGGCAATTATAATAAGCACAATTATTTGTTCTTCTAGGAAAGATGGACAGGGAATCCAGGATCTAGTCTGGACTTGTTTTTGTACTCTGAGGATAGAACACAGGGCCTCATGCAGGGTAGGCAAGCACCACTATGCCACTCTCCCTCAGCCACCTTGTCTGACTTGTTGTGAGACCCTGAGCAAAGTACTTAATCCTTTGGACTTGAATGTCTTCCTCTGTAAAGTGATGGGACAGGAGGCAGAATGATCTCTCAAATCCTTTCCTACTTTCAAATGTCTAGTTATCTGGATAAAGGCAGATGGTTGAGATGCTTGCTAACCTAGAAGTCTGTGCATTTTAGGTTCATCATAATCAGATTAGTTCCTGCCAGGTTAAAAGCCTAACCTAGCAAAACCAGACAAGAAAAAAAAAAAAAATGACTTTGGGTGTCATCATCCTTCTCCTTGTCTAGTCATTGTGCTTCCCCACCCAGTGTCAGCACTTTGTACTATTCCACATGTTCTTGTTCCTTATCACTTCTCATTAGGTCCTACTCGAAGCTTATTTTTGTTTGAGAAGGATCTGTTCCTGTCTTATTAATAATACAGCTGTGTGTGTGTGTGTGTGTGTGTGTGTGTGTGTGTGTGTGTGTTAAAATAGGGCAATCCTTTAAGCTAAAGGAATCACATTTTAATGACAAAATTCTAGGCAGTTGAGTAGGCTAGCTGGTGGGATAGGGAAAGATTCTGGAAAGAAAGAAACCCTTCTTGGTACTTCCCAATTCACACCACATATGTAAGTCCATCCATATATAAAAAGTTGATGGTCCATACTCAGTAGGACCAGATGATGTACCCCAGAATGATTATGAGTGTATCCATTCATTCACATGACTGTGCATTAAAGTTACTTCCAAGGACATCAAAATTATGGAAGGAATTTAGAAATCATATTTGAGTGTGGAGAACTACAGATGTCTACAGGAAATGAAAATGAGGGATCCTACACATTTGAAAAGACAATTTGTCTAGCCTGTAACTACATTATGCACACGTAGTACACCAGGCCCTGTGCTAGGTGCTAGAGGTATAGAAATGAAGTACTGTAATCCCTGCCATGGATACCTTCTTCATCTGGTGGGGGAGGCAAGTTATAAACAGGTAATCTCCAAAAGCTTTGTAACAGAAGTAAAGACAGAGAACACTGGGAACAGAGGAGAGTGAAAAGCAATAACCTTGCCCTAGGAAAGAGTTGTATGATATACAGGTAGTCCTTTCCATCTAAAACAGGACATGACAAATGGAGGTATGAAGAGTAGAGGAGTCCCCCCTTCTCTGCAGGGGATACATTCCAAAACCCCCAGTAGATGCTTGAAATCTCAGTACTGAACCCTGTATGTCAGCACTGCATACCACAAGAGTTGATCTGAAAACCAAGATGGCTACTAAGTTACTAATGGGCAGGTGATGTATACAATGTGGATACTCTGAAAAAGGGGTGATTCAAATTCTGGGCAAGACTGAGCAAGAGTGGGAGATTTCATCATTGAACCCAGAGTGACATATAACTTAGAAATTGTCTATTTCTGGAATTATCCATTTAACATTTTCAGGCCATGGTTAACCCTAGTTAACTGAAACTATAAAAAGTAAAATTGTCAATAAAGGAGTACTGCTGCAACTGAAAAGCAGGGGACAGGTACCTCCAGCTAAATTCTAATAAATTCTTAGACTGGAGATGAAATCACTTAAAAGGAGCTTATTTAGAAAATATGAGATGATAGAAGAGATGAAGAGAAGTGGAATATTTGGGTGGAGGGCTTTATAACAGTGGAATGCATAGACAGTCTCTTATGAGAGTCTAAAATACAAAAAACAGAAAGGAAGAGAATCAGATGCAAAAGACCAGTACTTCCTTCAGCTGCAGTCAAGGGGAAAATAGGGGTTCTCACTGGAGCCAAGGGCACTCCAGGGGCAGGAAAGTTTGCTTCTTTCCAATTAGAAACAAATTCAAGTGTTACCTAGACCCCAAATGACAAAGGACATTATTTCTCCTGATGTAGGAAAAAATTTGACCTGATACTAAAGGTTAAGTCTAAGTTTAGCCACTGACAAAAACAGTACTTTCACACAGGGAAGTGGCAAACATCAGCCCCCAGAAGACACCTTTAATACAGTATTAATAATAATATTTTGAGGGGCTGGGATGTGGCTCAGCGGTAGGGCGCTCACCTAGCACGTGCGCGGCCCGGGGTTTGATCCTCAACACCACGTAAAAATAAATGCAATGTGTACAACTAAAACAAATAAATGTTTAAAAAAAAAGAAAAAATAATATTTTGATTAATCATAAATACATTCATCACATTGGTATAAATATAATTTAAAGAAAAATAAAAATGTCTATGGCACTCTCTTTTTTATTTTATTTTCAAGTTTAAAAATAGCTGTAGCTAGGCAAGGGTCACACACCTGTAATCCCAGCTACTTGTAGGTTGAGGCAGGAGAATCACAAATTTAAGGCCAGCCTGGTCTTTTATAGTGAGACCCTGTCTCAAAATAAAAAAGGGCTGTGGATGTAACTCAGTGATAGGATAGTTGCCTAGCATGTATGAGGCCCTGGGTTCAATCCCCTGTACTGGAGGAGGGGGAAAAAAAAAGAAAAGAAAAGGTAAAGATCAGGACATATCTGAGAAGGAGCAATATAGAAGTAGATTTCTTATTCTCCTTTCTGAAATTAGATTCTGTGTAGTAAATATGGCCAAGTTGAGCAAGCTACGAGTTGCTTCGTCACTGGTCTAATACTTTAAACCTATCTCAGTTGAGTAATACTAGGTTATATCTATGAATTGTTTTCATTGGTTGAGTTTAGGTCCAAGAGTTCCTCCCCACCATAGGAAAGCTGAGTGTGTTGGGATTGTTTGTTTGTTTGTTTGTTTGAGTACTTTCTATGTGCCAGGCGCCTACATCCCTGCTTTAATGGAGTTAGGAGAGCAGAGTGCTAACAGATAAGTAAGTGAAGCACATATAACACCAGATGGTGCTAATGCTATGGAGAAAAGCAGAAGATGGACAGGGAATGCCAGAGGTGGGTGGATAGGGATGAGGATTCCAGGTAACAGTGAACAAAATCCTGAGGTATGAGGGCAAACTGAAAAAAGAAAGTTCTATTCAAAGAAAAGAGCAAGAACAGAGACAGGAGAGAACCCAGTGTGCTGGAAGGCCAGCATGGTGTGGTGATGACAGAATTCATGAGGAAAAGTGGTAGAAGATGAGGTCAGAGGGGTAAGAGCTTGGGGCTCTGATTGCTTAGGGCCTTGAGACCTTTGTAAGGGCTTTGTCTTTTATTCTGTGAAAGGGAAGATTGTCATTAGGTTTTTAAAAAGCAAAGTAGGGGTTTGAGTGTTTTCTCATATATGGAAGATAGAGCAAAATAAAGGAAACAAAGCAGGGAGGATCAGATATCATAAAGCTATAGGAAAGACCAGCAGAGTAGAAGATTGAAAGGGAAAGAGGAGGGACAGGAGATGTGGAATAAATTTTTAAAAATCATGCTGTGTGCATATGTAAATATACCACAGGGCATGTCACCTTTACATGTAAGTAGAAAGAACCAATCAAAAATAAATAGAGGGGGGCTGGGATTGTGGCTCAGCAGTAGAATATTCACCTAGCATGTGCACTGCCCGGGTTCGATCCTCAGCACCACGTAAAAACAAAGGCATTGTACACAACTAAAACAAATAAATAAATATTTAAAAAATAAATAGATAAATAAATAAATAGATTTGGGGCTGGGGTTGTGGCTCAGCAGTAGAGCACTCGCCTAGCACGCGCGGCCTGGGTTCGATCCTCAGCACTACATAAAAATAAAGGCAGCCGGGCGCGGTGGCGCACGCCTGTAATCCCAGCACTTTGGGAGGCTGAGGCAGGAGGATCCCAAGTTCAAAGCCAGCCTCAGCAATGGCGAGGCACTTAGCAACTCAGTAAGACCCTGTCTCTAAATAAAAATACAAAAAAGGGCTGGGGATGTGACCCAGTGGTCAAGTGCCCCTGAGTTCAATCCCTGGTACCACAAAAAAAAAAAATAAATAAAAATAAATAAATAAATAAATAAATAAAGGCATTGTGTACAACTAAAGCAAATAAATATTAAAAATAAATAAATAAATAATAAATAAACAGATGAGCCAGTGTGGTGGTGTATGCCTGTAATCCCAGTGGCTGGGGAGGCTAAGGCAAGAGGATCACGAGTTCAAAGCCAGCCTCAGCAATTTAGCAAGGCCCTGTCTCAAAATAGAAAATTTTAAAAGGGCTGGGATTTTTATACACCATTAAATTTGATTTTTAAATTTATATATATATATATGTATATATACACATACATACATATATATGTGTATTAGTTGTAGTTGGACACAATACCTTTATTTTATTTACTTATTTTTACTTGGTGCTGAGGATCAAACCCAGGGCCGCACACGTGCTAGGTGAGCACTCTACCACTGAGCCACAACTCTAGCCCCACCATTAAATTCTTTAAAAAATATTTATTTATTTACTTTAGTTGTACACAATGCAATGCATTTTATGTTTACGTGGTGCTGAGGTTCGAACCCAGGCCACACACGTGAGAGGCGAGCGCTTTGCCACTGAGCCACAACCCCAGCCCCCCACCATTAAATTTTTTAAAAACAGATTTAATAAAAGACAAAATGAGGGGCTGGGTTTTAGCTCAGTGGTAGAGCACTTGCCTCACACATGTGAAGCACTGGGTTCAGATCCTCAGCACCATACAAAAATAAAATAGAGGCATTGTGTCCATCTACAACTAAAAAAAAAAAAAAAATTTTTTTAAAGAAAATGAACATTAAATTAAAGCATGTAAGAAAAATGACCAGGCCAGGACCAGCCAGGCTCTGAGAGGTGTTCTGTAATATGTTTATAGCTGTCTGCTTTTGATCTTTCCTTTTACTATTTTGTGAATTTGAAAAGTTTTAAGTAAAATGCTAATTTAAAAATAAACAAGGGCTGGGATTGTGGCTCAGCGGTAGAGCGCTCGCCTAGCACGTGGGCGACCCGGGTTCGATCCTCAGCACCACGTACAAATAACACGCATTGAATAAAACGCATTGTGTACAACTAAAAGCAAATAAATAAAAAAAAATATATATAAAAAAAAAAAAAAAAGTGGCCGGGCGCGGTGGCGCACGCCTGTAATCCCAGCACTTTGGGAGGCTGAGACAGGAGGATCGCGAGTTCAAAGCCTGCCTCAGCAATGGCGAGGCACTTAGCAACTCAGTGAGACCCTGTCTCTAAATAAAATACAAAAAAAGGGCTGGGGATGTGGCCCAGTGGTCGAGTGCCCCTGAGTTCAATCCCCGGTACCACAAAAAAAAAAAAAAATAAATAAAAAAAAAAAAACAAGTAAAGACCAGGGATGTGGCTCAGTGGTTACAAACTCCTGGGTTTAATCTCCAGGGCCCCTCCAATCAATCAATCAATCAATCAATCAATCAATTAATGGAAGACCAATAGAGTGCAGGAAGGAAAATAGGACGAGGGAGAAAGGGATAAAAAGGGGAAAAACATGAACTGTAAGCATGAATGATTTTGTTAGGATGAACACAAATACTATGTATAATTAAAAAGAGAAAAAGACAAAGAAAAGTCAAAGAATGTCTCTTAAAAGTATGTCTCTAGCCAGGTACAGTGGTCCACACTTATAATCTCAGCTACTTAGGAGACTGATGCAGGAAGATCACAAGTTTGGGGCCAGCATGGGCAATTTAGCAAGACCCTGTCTCAAAATAAAAAATAAAAAGAGGTGAGATGGGCATGTAATTCAGTGGTTAGATAGGCACTGGGATCAATCTCCAATAAGATTGATTGTGCCACTTTTGAAGTACTCAGTAGCCATAAATGGCCAGTGTCTACTGTATTGGACAAAACAGCTCCAGAAGATTCAGACCTGTTTGGATAGAAAATTAATTTGTAGAAAAAACCTGTGGTGATGGTTAGCATTGAGAAGTGTCATCACTTTCAAGTTCTTTTAATCATTTTGATGTAGTTGTCAGAACTTTCTGAATTCCAGTCTAGGGAATATGATCTGGAGCAAAATCACTCAATATCAATCTCCAATCTAGATTGATAGATGTCTCTGGCTATTTTTTTAACAACTACATATAAGAGGAACAAGGAGACCACTTTAGAATTCCATTATAGGAGTTCCAGTGAGGGTTAAGAGTCTTGAAAATTCTTTCATTCTATGCTTTCATTGCCGAAAGCATAAAATCTACAAGAAGACAAAGGAGAAAGAACAGAATTATTTAATCACACTGACCCCTCCATCCCTCTTCCATTACCAATCCGGGGCAAGAAGCTACTATTTACCACTTATGCTCCACAAACATTTAGGAATCAAACTGGCAGGAAAAATAGGTTTATTCTAAGCCAGCTTTGAAGGAAAATAGGGAGTACTTACTTTCAAATCACCATCTTCAGAGAACTCAAGGGCAAGGAAATCTTTTCTAAAAGAAGAGGAGGTGAAGTGGGACACAGGGCAGGAAATAAACATAGATTTAACTTAGAGGAGAACTCGTCAGTCTTGGCTTCCTACATTTCTGAGGGTGATGGTCAGCCCTTCAGCCTTTATTCTTAGTACGAAGAAGTTTAGAAGTTAAAACAATTTGGAACTTGTAATTCTCAGTATGAGGAAGTTGCCCTTAATTTCAGAGGGAGTCTGTTTCACTTTTAGAATAAAACACCTGTCACCCATTATACCCCATATGATGCTTATAACATAGAAATTAACACACCAGAATAGTCCTTGGCCAAAATAAATATAATGTGAACTGCATAAATAGTTTAAAATTTTCTAATAGACACCTTTTTAAAAGTAAAAGAAATAGATGACATTAATTTAATAATGTATTTCATTTAACCCAATATCCAAAATGTCATTATTTCAAAGTATAAGCAATATTGAGATATTTCACATTTTTTTTTTACCCCAGTAAGTCTTTGAAATCCTCTTTGTATTTATACTTAAAGCACATATCAATTCAGACTGTCCTTTTCCTTTTTTTCTTGTTTTTGTCCCCTCTGGTACTAGGGATTGAACCCAGGGGTACTCTACCACATACTACATCCCCAGTCCTTTTTATTTTTTATTTTGAGATGGGGTTTCATAAATTGCTGAGGCTGGCCTCAAACTTTTGATCCACCTGCCTCAGCCTCCTGAGTAGCTAAAATTTTCAGGCATGCGTACCTAGCAGGACTAGCCACTTTTGAAGTACTCAGTAGCCATAAATGGCCAGTGTCTACTGTATTGGACAAAACAGCTCCAGAAGATTCAGACCTGTTTGGATAGAAAATTAATTTTTAGAAAAAATGTCAAGGGCAAGATATGACCATTCTCAAGAGGATAAAAGTAAATGGCCTACCTGAGGTCACTCACAAATTAGTATTAGTTTTCCAGACCATGCTTTCTCAGGAACTGTCTTCTGACTGCCCACCTTAATATATTCTTCCTGTGGTGATGGTTAGCATTGAGAAGTGTCATCACTTTCAAGTTCTTTTAATCATTTTGATGTAGTTGTCAGAACTTTCTGAATTCCAGTCTAGGGAATATGATCTGGAGCAAAATCACTTGAACCTTGTTTGGTTGACAGCAGAATAAGTTTAAAGTTTTGTGGGTTTTGAAAATGCTACCATGATGAAATGTTCTGTTTTTTTTTTTTTTTCCCAAATATTTATTTATTTGCTTTTAGTTGTACACAGTGCGTTTTTTACATGGTGCTGAGGATCGAACCCGGGCCGCGCACATGCTAGGCGAGTGCTCCACCGCTGAGCCACAACCCCAGCCCAAAATGTTCTGGTTTTATGTCAATCCGGGCTTTGACCTTTATGTTTACTATTAACCTTCCCTGCAAATATAGATGGTGTCCCCTAAGGCACTACAGACATATTTTGGGGTGGGGTAAAGGGAGTCACTCCTTTGGAAGAATCTGAATGTCTTTTTTTTTTTTTTTTTGTACCAGGGATTGAACTCAGGGGCACTCGACCACTGGGCCACATCCCCAGCCCTTTTTTGTATTTTATTTAGAGACAGGGTCTCACTGAGTTGCTAAGTGCCTCGCCATTGCTGAGGCTGGCTTTGAACTCGCAATCCTCCTGCCTCAGCCTCCCAAAGTGCTGGGATTACAGGCGTGCGCCACTGCGCCCGGCTTGAATGTCTTTTAATTAAGCATATAATTAACTTATTTTAATAACTTAGAAGTTTATAATTTTATAAGTTTTAATATAAGCTTGAATAAGAAGTATTTAAGATAAAAGTATTAATTTATAATTTTAGAACTTAAAAGACATCATGATTATTTAATTCAATTCCCAAGTTTGCAAATGAGGAAATGACAGCCCACAGATATAAATGCCTTATCCCAGTATACACAGCTGAAAGCTCAAACCAATCAAAACCAAGAATCTGTCTTCCCACTCTCAGTCCAATACTTTGTCTATTATACCCCACTAATTTTTCTTAATCAAGATAATAGGGAGGGGCTGGGGTTGTGGCTCAGTGGCAGAGCGCTGGCCTTGCACGTGCGCAGCCCGGGTTCGATCCTCAGCACCACATAAACATAAATGCATTGCATTGTGTACAACTAGAGTAAATAAATAAATATTAAAAAAAAAAAAAAAAGGTAATAGGGCAACCAGCCTTTGGAAATAGAATAGTGTGATCTGTTGTTTATTGGAAACGTAATTGTCTGGAGGGAAAAGTGATATTTGAATAATTTTAACGTATGCTGATAATTTTGGACATAACTAAGCCAAGTATTTTCTGGAATCATGTTAGTTTTTATATTTCATGTTTATCAGAAATCATTCTTGCCGGGCGTGGTGGCGCACACCTGTAATCCCAGCACTTGGGAGGCTGAGGCAGGAGGATTGTGAGTTCAAAGCCAGCCTCAGCAATGGCAAGGCACTTAGCAACTCAGTGAGACCCTGTCTCTAATAAAATACAAAAAAGGGCTGGGGGGCTGGGGCTGGGGCTGTGGCTCAGCGGCAGAGCGCTTGCCTCGTACTTGTGCTGCCCGGGTTCGATCCTCAGCACCACGTAAAACATAAATGCATTGCATTGTGTACAACTAAAAGTAAAATAAATAATTTTTTTTTTAAAGGGCTGGGGATGTGGCCCAGTAGTCAGTGCCCCTGAGTTCAATCCCCGGTACCAAAAAAAAAAAAAAAAAAAAAAAAAAAAATTATTCTTACTGATGCTATTTTTTAAAGTCAGAGTTTAAAGCCATACAAGAAATTTGGTATAATTTAAACACAGAAGAGAGCTATTTACTTTTTCTACAATTGAAGCAGAAATTTTCTGCCTTATGTTTATCAATGTTTGAAATCTTTTTTGTTGTTGTTGTTGTTTCTTCATTAGTTTTTACATCGAAAGAAGAAGCGAACTTTTTCATACATCGCCGCCTCCTATATAACAGATTTGATTTGGAGCTTTTCACTCCTGGTGACCTAGAAAGAGAATGCATTGAAGAACTTTGTAATTATGAGGAAGCCAGAGAGATTTTCGTGGATGACGATAAAACGGTAATTTGGTTAATGATGTTAATTAGCTGGAAAGTTATTAAACTGTACTTATGAAAGTAGCACTTTCAGTCATTAAAGACTTTATGCTTTAAACAAAATCAAGCTTGTATACTTGTTATCTCTTTCCACTTCCTTAAAATGCTAATTACTCTATTGAGACTTGACTCTATACTTAATTACCTGGGTTTATAGTAATTAGCAGGTTATGGGCTATGCTGTGATTTTGTGTGTTTAATATCTGTTATACCCAATAACAATCTCAGAGTGGAGTGAATTAAACTTCAAGATATTATTTGAGGGCTGGGAGTGATATCTCATTGCAGAGCACTTGCCTAGGCCCTGAATTCAATCCCAGCACCCAAAAACAAACAAACAAAAAGATATTACTTGAGTTAGTGCTCTGACTCAAGCTTCAGTCATTTAAGACTCAGAACTTTTTTTTTATTATTTGGTACCAGGGATTGAACTCAGAGGCACTCAACCCCTGGGCCACATCACCAGCCCTTTTTTTGTATTTTATTAGAGACAGGGTCTCACTGAGTTGCTAAGTGCCTCACCATTGCTGAGGCTGGCTTTGAACTTGGGATCCTGCTGCCTCAGCCTCCCAAGTGCTGGGATTACAGGCATGAGCCACCATGCCCAGCTAGGACTCAGAACTTTTCCTCAAGTGATTTACTTTTTTTTATTATCCATATTTATATTTCAAGTATTTATTAACAATCTACTACATACCAGGTGCTCCATTAGCACTGAGGATACAAAATATGTAGCTCCTGCATTTAGGAGCTTATTTTTGGTCAATCTGTGTAATTTAAGGGAATTCTTTTTGGAAATTCTGCCTTAAAATATAATTAGATCCTATCTGGTACCTGGGCACAGTGGCACTCACCTGTAATTTCAGCAACTTGGGAAACTGAGGCAGGAGGATTCCAAGTTGAAAGCCAGCCTTGGCAATTTAGCAAGACCCTGAGTCAAAATAAAAACAAGCTAGGCAGGATGGCCCATGCCTGTAATTCCAATCACTTGGGAGGCTGAGGCAGGAGTATTGCAAGTTTGAGGCCATCCTCAGCAATTTAGTGAGACCCCCTCTCAAAATAGAAATAGGGACGTAGCTCAATAGAAAAGTATCCCTGAGTTCAATCTAGTACCAAAAAAGGTTAATAAATAAATAATAAAAAGGGCTGAGGGTATAGCCCAGTGGTAGAGCATTCAATCTACAGTACAAAAAAACAATCTTCTCTGTTAATCTTGATAACATAGATAATACTGTGCCTGTTATCTTAAGGAATGTTAAGTGACCCAAATTGTTTACTTTCATAGATTAAATAACCCCAGCTCCTTTTCCTCTTTTTCAAGCATTCTATGTTATTTTTTACTCAATAAGAACCTCCCAGGGGCTGGGGTTGTGGCTTAGCGGCAGAGAGCTTGCTTAGCATGTGCGAGGCCCCAGTTCAATCCTCAGCACCACCACATAAAAATAAAGGCATTGTGTACAACTAAAACAAATAAATAAATATTAAAAAAAAAAAAAAGAACCTCCCATGTATCCTTCAAAGACAGGTAGCAATAGAACATAATTCTTCTATAATTGTGCCCAGCCTCCCATTTCCTTTAAATATTTGCCACATCTGTTAAAGTGGACAATGAAGAAAATGCTTTGCAGTTGTGCCTGTTGGGATTTTATATTTTACACAAACCCATTTCCTAATTTTATCCTGGTTCCTTAAAATTCACTTCTATTCTTTGAAGTACCATTGAACTGAAACTGTCTCAGAAATGTCTTTCCATCTCACAAATGCCTCTCAATAAAATCTCCTAGCAAACTGTAGGCCCCCTACCATAGAAGAATTCAGACCCTTTTTAAGCACCATAATGGGTCCACTGCCTGAATCTCCACCCTTGGTGCCTTTACCAACACTTAAATATGATTGTTTCCCAAGGCCTTAGTGAGGGCCCCTGGCAAGTACAGGAGAATAGCAGGGCATGGTATAGAGGGTGGGAACTGGAGGTAGTTCCTTAACCAATTAGGTAGACACAGTGACAGTCCTGGAGAATAGTGTTTTAATTTGAGTAAGTCACACCTTCCAGTCTGAATGAGATGGTGTCTTACCTGTGGCATATGCCAAGTGTTTACCACCCTTAGTTTGGGTCATTGGGAGCAAATGAAATGATAATAAATTACATAAACTTGGAAATTGTACCTTTTTCTTAGATGACATTCTGGCAGGAATATTCAATTAAAGGACCAGCGACAAAATCAGGTAAGGCAAGAACTGATAAAATTTAATGTTTTCTCTCTTATAATATACTTTAGTTTTCGTTGTTTGAGTTTGGCTGTTGCTCAACATACATACCTTGTAAATCCAAGAAAGATTTCTCAATTATATGTTGGGTTACCTGAGACAGAGAAGGCTATATTCATCGTTCATCTACTTACACACTGAAAATCAAGTTTGGTGAGATATTAGGGAAATGAGATAATGGGCTTAAACAGCTCAGCTAAGTCAAGACTTGCATAGAATACTCTTTTGGTTTCAAGTAGTAAACTATTTTAAAGTTTTTTCTTTTCTATTTTTTTTTTACCATTACAAGTGCATGGAATACTTACGTTAGGAAAATTAAAATTACTGGATAGGACTGGGGTTTAGTTCAGTGGTATAAGCTTAGCTTGTATAAGGCTATATCCAATCCCCAGCTCCAGGAAAAAAAAAAAAGAAAAATAAAAAAAAAAGATTGTTAAGTATAACTAAGTGCCTTCAGAAACAGGAAATGCTTTTATTAAAAAAAAATCTGTATTAGTCATCTCTAACTGTCTTCTAAAGTTGTTGTTTTTTTTTTAGATTTTTTTTTTTAGTTGTTGATGGACCTTTATTTTATTTGCTTATTTATATGTGGTGCTGGAAATCGAACCCGGTGCCCCACACGTATGAAGCAAGTGCTCTACCACTTAGCTACAACTCCAGCCCCTAAAATTGTTTTAATTGACACATAATAATTGTACTTATTTCTGGGATACACTGTAATATCTAAATATATGTATACAATGTGTAATGATCAAATCAAGGTATTAAGCATATCTATCACTTCAAACATTTGTCATTTCTTATTAATAATACTCAAAATCCTCATTTCTAACTATTTTGAAATATATGATAAATTACTAACTATAGTCACCCTGCTGTGCCAAATAGAACACTAGAATTTATTCCCCATTCCTCCTAGCTATAATTTTGTACCTATTAACCAATATTTCCTATTCCTCCCTCCCCTTTATATGTCAAGCCACTTTTTTTTTTATAATTTTTAATATGTACAACTCATAGTGCATATATTTAGTATCTTTTTACATACAACTGTTTGTATACAAAGTATATTCGTACAATTTAGGTCTTCAATCACACATTAAGGAAAATGATATCCGTCTCATTCAACCACCTTTTCTTTTTTTCCCCCCCCTCCCTCCCCTCTTGCTCCCTCCCTTACCCTCTCTTCCCTTGACCATTCTAGTGTTCCTCTAATCCTCCTATGTACCCCATCCAACAATACTTTGAAATAGCCTCCTTATATAAGAGAGAACATTTGGTACTTGGATTTTTGAGACTGACTAACTTCACTTAGCATTATGTCTTCCAACTTCATCCATTTACCTGCAAATGCCATTAATTTATTTTCTTTTATTGCTGAGTAAAATTCCATTGTGCGTATATACCACATTTTCTTAATCCACTCATTTACTGAGGGACATCTAGGTTGATTCCACAACCTAGTCAAGCCACTTTTGACTGCTTTTTTTGTTTAATATTTATTTATTTGCTTTAGTTGTGCACAATGCAATGCATTTATGTTTATGTGGTGCTGAGGATCGAACCCAGGCCGTGCACGTGCTAGGCGAGCGCTCTACCGCTGAGCCACAACCCCAGCCCCCTTGACTGCTTTTTATATACACACAAACACACACATTTTGCCATTTTTTCATGTAGATAACATTCTTTCTGTAGGTAACATCCCCCTATAGAAGACTATATTATATAGCTACACTTGCTTAATGATGTATCTCAGTAGTTAATATCAAAATGGGTATTGTACAAAAATGTTCATCCCATTTAGTATTGGATATTATCATTTTAATATGACCTATTTAAAATAAACAGACACTGGAAATGTAGTTCAATGGTAGAGTGTTTACATAGCATGCATAAGGCCCTGGGTTCTATCCCAGCACTGCCAAAAAATAAAATAACATAAAATAAACAAAGGCCAGGCACAGTGTCACATGCCTGTAATCCTAGCTACTCAGGAGGCTGAGGCAAGAAGATCACAAATTCAAGGGCAGCCTCCAAAATTTAGCACCACCCTGACTCAAAACAAAACAAATTCAAAGTAAAACAAAAATTAAAAGGGCTGACTGGGTAAGTGGTACATGCCTGTAATCCCAGTGGCTCAAGAGGCTGAGGTAGGAAGATCGCAAGTTCAAAACCAGCTTCCACAACTTAGGCCCTAAGTAACTTAGTGAAACTCTGTCTCTAAATAAAATATTTTTTAAATGGTTTGGGTATATGGCTCAGTGGTTGAGCACCCCTGGGTTCAATCCCCAGTACCAAAAAAATGAATAAATAAATAAATAAAAATTTTAAAAAAAGAAAAAGGGCTGTAGCTCAGCGGTAAAGCACCCCAGGGTTCAATCTCCATTACAAAAAAATTAAAAAAAAAAAAAAAAAAAAAAAAAAAAACCAGAGAAATGAAAGATCATTTAAATTTTTTTTTTCAGGTAGGTTTTCTAGCACAAAAAATTTTTTAAAGAAATCAGTATCAATGATTAGATGCTTAATAATGTGTTAAATTTGTTGAAATCAGAAATGATACATTTTAGTTATTGTATTTATGCTATTTTTATGATTTCTTTTAAGATGGTAACAGAGAGAAAATTGATGTTATGGGCCTTCTGACTGGATTAATTGCTGCTGGAGTATTTTTGGTTATTTTTGGATTACTTGGTTACTATCTTTGTATTACTAAGTGTAACAGGCAACCATATCCGGGGTAAGTACCAAATAAAAATGCTTGATTCATTTTTGCACATTCTATATTGCTATTTTAAAATGAATCAAATAGCTGCCTATTTGTTACATAAACTTTATATTTTGGAATAATTTCAAATACACAGGAAGCTTACAAAAATAGTACAGAATTCCCACATATCCTTTAACCAGTTTTCCCCATTGTTACCATATTATGTTACCATAGTAGGTTTGTCAAAACTAGAAAACAACATTAGTATATTACTACTAACTAAACTCCAGATTTTATTTAGATTTTACTAGTTTTTCCATTAGTGTCCTCTTCTTCTTCTTTTTTTTTTTTTTTTTTTTTTTTTTTTGTGGTACTGGGGATTGAACTCAGGGGCACTTGACCACCGGGCCACATCCCCAGCCCTTTTTTGTGTTTTTATTAGAGACAGGGTCTCACTGAGTTGCTAAGTGCCTTGCCATTGCTGAGGCTGGCTTTGAACTTACGATCCTCCTGCCTCAGCCTCCCAAAGTGCTGGGATTACAGGCATGCGCCACCACGCCCGGCTTAGTGTCCTCTTCTTGATCCGAATCTTCTAGCTATTTGGAAATATGCTCTTGGATCCAGTCATGGTAATACATTTAATTGTCATGTGTTCCCAGGCTCCTCTAGTCTCACAGTTGTTTGATGGCTTAATTTAGCAAACAGTTTAACAATTTAATGATGCTATTTCTAACATGCTTCAAAAGAGTGTAAGAAGTGTCACATATGTTACCTTGAGTTTTCAATAGTTCTTTCTAAGCCAGAGGCAGACACCAGTGTCCCCCACATTATTTCCTGAAGTAAAAAGTTCTGTAGTTTATTCTGAGTCACAGACTTAATAGATCTATGTGGCTTCCCACAAAGAAACAGAATAAGTGGCTTTTTACAACTCTCTTTATTGATTCTTTAATTAAGTATAAAATTAATAAAACAATGCTTACCAATTAAGGATAATAGCACATTAATAAAGATTTGTAAATGCCATAATTATTTGTACAATAGAACCTCATTATTGTTATTGAGTTAAAAGTTACTAATTATTTTCCTAGTAAGTATGGATGAGTAGATAGAGACAACATTATTCAGAAGAAGCACCAGGTGCTAAGCGGGCTATTATAGATTGATGCTTATATATGCATAGTCACAATCAGAAATTTTGTGAGTAAGCTCATGATGGTGACCAAGTGTACTTTTGTATGGTAATTTAGTCATTTGATTTATCTTTTTAGGAAAATAAGCATTGTTTCTGTATTCTTCTAATAGAATATTTTTCAATATATTACATATATATATTTCAAAAGAAAAATATGCAGAGTTTTTTTTAAATGTTTATTTATTTGTTTTAGTTGTATACAATGCCTTTATGTTTACATGGTGCTGAGGATCGAACCCGGGCCCTGCACGTGCTAGGCGAGCACTCTGCCGCTGAGCCACAATCCCAGCCCGAGTTTTTTTGTGTGTGTGTGGTACCGGGGATTGAACTCAGGGGCACTCGACCACTGGGCCACATCCCCAGCCCTTTTTTGTATTTTATTTAGAGACAGGGTCTCACTGAGTTGCTAAGTGCCTCGCCATTGCTGAGGCTGGCTTTGAACTCGCGATCCTCCTGCCTCAGCCTCCCAAAGTGCTGGGATTACAGGCGTGCGCCACCGCCCGGCTTGTTTTTTTTTTCTAACAAGATTCTTCATCTTCTAAATTAAGGATAACTTTCAACCCCTATCAAATCTAATTTAAATTCTACAAATCCCTTCACCTCAACTCTTCAAAAAAAAAAAAAAATGCCACTGTTGTTGTTGTGAAAAACAGAAAAACTGAGAAACTTACTGTTCTAAATTGAAGTAGATGATATGATGATTAATGCAATGTGTGATCCTGGACCAGAAAAATAAATTAGTATCAGTGTTAAATTTCTTGAATTTGAAAATTATGTGAAGATCTTTTCAAAACATGTAATTACATAATGATTCTAAAATTTTATTGGCAATTACTGTAAAAAAAAAAAAAAAAAAAAAAGTTCGACGCAGTGGTACACGCCTGTAATCCCAGCACACAGGAGGCCGAGACTGGAAGATTGTGAGTTCAAAGCCAGCCCTAAGCAACTCAGTGAGACTCTGTCTCTAAATAAAATACAAAACATAGGGCTGGGGATGTGGCTCATAGTTGCATGACACTGAGTTCAATCCCTGGTACCAAAAAAAAAAAAAAAAAAAAAAAAAGGCAGCTAATTAAAGCAAGCAGCAAAAGTGATGTTTAACTGCTTACGTTTTCTTTTTTAGGTCTGGGGTTTAGCTTAATGTTAGAGTGCTTACCTAGCTTTCACAAGATCCTGTGTTTGATGACCAGAACAGGAAAAAAAAAAATTAAATTGCATAATGCGTATGTTGCTTTTCTTGGCACAAAGTAGGATTAAAAATTTTCTTGAAGGGGCTGGGATTGTGGCTCAGCGGTAGAGCGCTCGCCTAGTACGTGCGCGGCCCGGGTTCGATTCTCAGCACCATGTAAAACTAAAACCACACTGTATACAACTAAAGCAAATAAATAAATATTAAAAAAAATTTTTCTTGAAGACCCTAATCTCCACTATTAATATATTTTCAGATGCTTTCATAGCAATGGAAATAATGTCTTAAGTGATTCACACAGATGAGACAAAAAAAAAAACCTACTTTAAAACTTCTTCAACAGATATTGCTTTTATTAATTTTTAGAGGAGCTGGACACAGTGGCACAGTGTATAACCCCAGCAATTCAGGAGGCTGAGGTGGGAAGATCACAAGTTCAAAGCCAGCCTAGACACTTTAGTGAAACCCTGTCTCAAAACAAAAAATAAAATAGGATTGAGGGCTGGGCGTGGTGGGGCACGCCTGTAATCCCAGCACTTGGGAGGCTGAGGCAGGAGGATTGTGAGGAAAGCCAACCTCAGCATAAGGCACTTAGCAACTCAGTGAGACCCTGTCAGTGAGGATATAGAGTGATAGAGTGCCTGGGTTTGATCCTCAGTACCACAAAAAGAAAGATAAATTTATAAGGAAATGTATCTTTTATATTTACTAATTTCATTTAGTTCTATGTATATAAAAAGTTCTTTTTAAATAAATAACTTTTAAAATTCTAATTCTGACAAACTAATAACCAAGGCATAAAATTTATTCTTTGGTAAAAGAATCAGAGCAGCTGGGCACAGTGGTACACACCTGTAATCCCAGATACTCAGGAGGCTGAGGCAAGAGGATTACAAATCTGAGGCAGGCCTCAGTAATTTAGTGAGACCTTGTCTCAAAATAAAAAGTGAAGGGGGCTGGGACTGTGTAGCTCAGTGGTAGAGTACTTGCCTTGCAGGTATGAGGCCATGGTTCAATCCTCAGCACCATATAAAAATAAATAAATAAATAAATATGTTGTGTCCATAATAAAATAAAATAAAAAGTGAAAAAAAGGGGAAGTTGATATCACCCAGTTGTAGATCACCCCTGGGTTCTATACAACTTTTGAAGAAGATGAAGAAAAGGAGAAGAAGGGGAAAGGAAGACTCAAAGTAATTTCCTTCATCCTACAGATGAGGAAAGCTCAAAAAAATTAAAGAATTTACTTCAGATTCTATAGTTAAATAGTGGCAGACTTTTGGCTACCTATTTCCAGTTTGGTGTTGTTCCTCTATAAGTTATTCTATTTTTCATTTATAGTTGATATGAAATAATTAAGAATAGTCTTACTCCAATTAATATTTGGTGAATAGTCACTTACTCCAATTAATATTTGGTGAGGGGGTTGATTTTACTGGGGATTGAGCCCAGGGTCACTGTACTACTTCTTTAAAAATTTTTTTTTTTCTTTAATTTTGAGGCAGAGTCTCGTTAAGTTGCTGAGAGTCTTTCTAAATTGCTGAGTCTAGATTTGAACTTCTGATCCTTCTGCCTTGGCCTCTTATATCACCAGGATTATAGATGTGTGCCATTGTCTCTGACTACTCCAATTAATTTGAACAGTTTAACTCTTCACTTTCCTGTTGGTCTACATTTGTATTGCATTTAGCCTCAAATAGTTGTATGATTCTCTTTTAAAATGAACAAAAATTCTAAAAATTTAAGTAGTTAGGGCTGTGGATGTAGCTCAGTGGTAAAGTGCTTGTCTAGCATGTGGAAGGCCCTAGGTTTGATCCCCAACACTAAAATATATATATATATATATATATATATCAATTAATTAATGTTTTTAAAAAGTCTTGGACTAGGAATGAATTGCAGATTCTCCAACATTCATATGTAATTAAAAGTCAGAAGATATATTGCATATAAGCTCTCATAAATTTGGTAGATATACAGAAATTTTATTTGGTCTATGAAATCCCGTTTGGTCACAAGTTTAAGTGTCTTCCATCTGTTGTCACTAATCATATAGTCTCATTACTACTATACCACCTTCTGTTTTAGTACTTTCTGTGTTTTATAGAGTAAGGGAAAGACATGTAGAAGAAGACATGGAGTGATTACCATTTGGTTCAGGCAACTAAACAGTAAGAAAGCCACTCAAATATAAATAAATGAAGGGCTGGGATTGTGGCTCAGCGGTAGAGCGCTCGCCTAGCACGTGCACGGCCCGGGTTCGATTCTCAGCACCACGTAAAACTAAAAACACATTGTATACAACTAAAGCAAATAAATAAATATTTTTAAAAAATATATATATATAAATAAATGAAATACAGAACATACTCCTTGTAAATGGTTAAGAATGTCAAGCAGAGATGTGATGCATGTAGACACTACATTTAGCCACTGTGGAGAACATGAGTTTTAAAGGATTTCACCTGTTTGGGTGTTCCAAGAAAGTGGTACTCCAGGAGCAAAGATGTGTACAGATTGAATATCTGTTATGAAATACTCGAGACCAGAAATGTTTTAGATTTAGGATTTTTTGGATTAGAATGCTTGCACATATAGAAAAATGAGATATCTTGGGGATGAAAAACAGGTCTAAACACGAAATTCATTTATTTCATATATGCCATTACACATAACCAGAAGGTAATTTAATAAAACATTTAGTACACCAGTGTTTTGACTGCATTCCATCACATGATGTCAGGTGTGAATTTTTCCACTTGTGATCATCTCAATGCTCAGAAAGTTTCAGATTTCAAAGCAATTTGGTTATTAGATTTTTGGATTAGGGACGCTCAGAATTTATGCAGGAAATGATAAACAAAATTGGTCCTGACGAAAGATCTAAGAGCTCTGATGAAGAATAGTGAAATGGTTGGATCATTGAAATGCCAGCCAAAAGGAGTCTACATTTGATTTGACAGACATGGTGGTGATGGGCACTATCTAGAGAATTAAAAGGAAAATGGGTTAGGTATGGTGGTGCATACCTTTAATCCCAGCTACTCAGGAAGCTGAGGCAGGAGAATCACAAGTTTGAAGCCAATGTTGGCAATTTAAGGAGACCTTGTCTCAAAATAGAAGGGCTGGGGGGCCGTGCGCGGTGGTGCACGCCAGTAATCCCAGCACATGGGAGGCTGAGGCAGGAGGATTGCAAGTTCAAAGCCAGCCTCAGCAATGGCGAGGCACTTAGCAACTCAGTGAGACCCTGTTTCTAATAAAATACAATGAAGGGCTGGGGATGTGGCCCAGTGGTCAAGTACACCTGAGTTCAATCTCCAGTACCAAAAAATAAAAAATAAAAAAAGAAGGGCTGGGGATGTAGCTCAGTGGTAGGGTGCCCCTGAGCTCAATCCCAATACTACAAATAATAATAATAATAATAAGTTAAAAATGTCATGTGTGATGGTGACCTCTGTAATCCCAGCTACTTAGGAGGTTGAGGCAGGATTCCAAATTCAAGGCCAGCCTCAACAATTTAGCAAGACCCTGTCTCAAAACAAAATAAAATGGCTAGGCATATAGCTCTGTGGTTCTCTGAGTTCAATCTCTGTGGGTCCCCTAAATTCAATTCCCACTACCACAAAAAAAAATTTTTTAATGTTAAAATGGAAATTTTATGATAAATAGGTATTGCCACAATTTTTTTTTTTAAACTGGAAAAGCAAGAGTAAGAGCTTAACGTAACAGATGTGGAATTAGGATTCATGTATTAGAGGATAAGAGTTGAAGTTATGGGAATAGGCAATTTCTCTGAATGTAATTAAAGGACAGAAGGGAAAGGACAGCATGGTGCCCCCCACTAAGTGTGAAGAAGAAAGAGGAGGAGCCAGCAAGGAGGGCAGGAAAAGGAGGAACATAAATTGTAATTCTACCCCACGCTGAAATTCTTGGAAAACTCCCTGAGGCATTATGTGACCTATGGGCATGGACTAAGAAGTTTGTGTCTATAAATTCTGTAAAAAATTGAGAAGTGAGAGAAAGTAAGGAAGAATTTGTTTAATTTTTCTTAAGCCACTGTCTTTAAGCTAAAGACCTATGTTAATTTTCCTTATTCAGAACAAGGTCTTTTCATTTTCTAGGACATTTGACTAAGATTTTATTCACTGTGGCTTTCTCAGCAGCTAGGGGAATCCACGGATTAATTAAAACATAGGCAGAATTTGTCTTTAGAGATTCTTCTTGATGTCTATCTTTCCTTTTCTCCTATACCATTCATAATGTTTAAAAAAAAAAAAAAAAAAAAAAAAAGCTCTTGGGGCTATAGTTGTAGCTCTGTGATAGAGCACTTGCCTAGCCTTTGTGAAGCACTGGATTTGATCCTCAGCATCACATAAAAATAAATAAAACAAAGGTATTGTGTCCATCTACAACTAAAAAAATTGAAAAAAAGAAAAGAAAAGCTCTTGTATGTCCTCGTGTTTAATAACTGCATTCAAGCTAGAGGTGTGGCTCTGTAGAGCACTTGCCTAGCAGGTGCAAGGTCTGGGTTTCATCTCCAGCACGGAAAAAAAAAAAAAAAAATCACTCAAGGTCTGTGGTATCTATGATAGCATATGCATTATTCAGTGTCTTCATGCTTGATGGTGTCTTCTCTCTTCTGTGCTTTATTTTTCTACTTTTCTACACCACTATGTCTTTCTTATTTTGTTTCTTTTTTTCCCCTCAGAAACATTCATAGTTTCTTCCCTGCATAAGGGTAGAAAAAGAATCCAAATTCATGGGGAAGCTGGGCAAGGTGATGCGCTAGTAGTCCCAGCTGCATGGGAGACTGGGGCAGAAGGATCACTTGAGCCCAGGGGTTCAAGGCCAGCCTAGGGAACATAGTAAGACCCCCCCCATTTAAAATAAATAAATAAATAAATAAACACAACATAGGGGGTTAAGTGGTGGCATGATTATAGCATGTCTTCTGTATATGTCATTGTGAAATGTAAAACCCTGGCTATCTCTTTTTTTTTTTTTTTTTTTTTTTTTTGTGGTACCGGGGATTGAACTCAGGGGCACTCGACCACTGGGTCACATCCCCAGCCCTTTTTTTGTATTTTTTTTTATTTAGAGACAGGGTCTCACTGAGTTGCTAAGTGCCTCGCCATTGCTGAGGCTGGCTTTGAACTCGCGATCCTCCTGCCTCAGCCTCCCAAAGTGCTGGGATTACAGGCGTGCGCCACCGCGCCCGGCCCTGGCTATCTCATTTTAAAAGTAAGGTTAGTTAAACTTAATGTTAGTCCAGTGTAATACCAGTGTAGTGTACAAATCATTTTTTATCCATTGTGTCTGATCCTCTGAACTCTTGAGTTCTAGAGAACATTTCAAGCTAGGTTTACTAAACATGCTCTTTTTAAATACTAAAGAGCTCTTTTAAATACTAATTTTGAAATACTAAAGTGCTTTGCATTTATTGTCCAAGAAATTCTTCTAGCAGAGTCATTTGTTCTCTTTCTGTATTTCACAAGGCTGAAAGTAGTGACATGGGAGGGAATACTTGAAAAAGAAAAACAATTTTTTAAAAAAAGCCAGGCGCAGTGGCGCATGCCTGTAATCCCAGCACTTGGGAGGCTGAGGCAGGAGGATCCTGAGTTCAAAGCCAGTCTCAGCAATGGGGAGGTACTTAGCAACTCAGTGAGACCCTGTCTCTAATAAAATATAAAAAAGGGCTGGGGATATGGTCCAGTGGTCAAGTACACCTGAGTTCAATCTCCAGTACCAAAAAATAAAAAAATAATAAAAAATAAACTAAGAAGATCATGGTCAGAAAAGTTTGCCTCTGTGAAAAACATGCCAAGACATGGAAAACTATCAAATCTTTTCATTTCTTGGTTCCTGTATTTTGTGGAGGCAAATAGGCATAATATGATGTTCCAGTTTTAAGATATTATTAGTGAATACTTTCTGATTTTAATCATGTAAGATATATGAGGTGTAAGAAAACACTAGGTAGTATTTAGTGACTGATGTAATCATTACATTGTTTCTGTAGTTTTTTGTTTATTATTTTTATGTTTTGGTCCTAGAGATTGAACCCAGGGGTGTTTTACTATTAAGCTTCATCCCCAGCCCTTTTTATTTTTTATTTTGAGACAGGGTCTTCCTAAGTTGTCCAGGTGGCCTTGAACTTGATCCTCCTGCCTCAGCCTCCTAAGTAGCTAGGATTATAGATGTGAGCCACTGTGTACTGCTTCTATGTATTAAATTTTGAAAGTCAACATGGAAAATTTTTGTTCAAATAAAATATCTATCTATTCTATCCCCCGTAAGCAAACACGTTAAACTTTTCATCACAAACTGATGAATGTGGCAAGTGACTGATCTATCATGAGTGCAATCCAGACTTCTGACAGAAGAGGAATTGTGTTGAGCCCTCTAAGTAAACTCATGATCCTCTCAGTTGCCTCTCAACTCTTGAAAGGTTGATTATCCAGCTCCTAGATTTACACAGACTTTTGCTTTTCTTCTTTCTGCAATTGTTCTCTCTCTTTCCCTCCAATTTCAAGTCTCATTATTACCTTCAAAAGGAAAAGGTGTCTTAGCCGGGCGCGGTGGCGCACGCCTGTAATCCCAGTACTTTGGGAGGCTGAGGCAGGAGGATCGCGAGTTCAAAGCCAGCCTCAGCAATGGCGAGGCACTTAGCAACTCAGTGAGACCCTGTCTCTAAATAAAATACAAAAAAGGGCTGGGGATGTGACCCAGAGGACGAGTGCCCCTGAGTTCAATCCCCGGTACCACAAAAAAAAAAAAAAAAAAAAAAAAAGGAAAAGGTGTCTTAGCCGGGCGCGGTGGCGCACGCCTGTAATCCCAGCACTTTGGGAGGCTGAGGCAGGAGGATCGCGAGTTCAAAGCCAGCCTCAGCAATGGCCAGGCACTTAGTAACTCAGTGAGACCCTGCTTCTAATAAAATACAAAAAAGGGCTGGGGATGTGGCCCAGTGGTCAAGTGCCCATGAGTTCAATCCCCAGTACCAAAAAAAAAAAAAAAAAGGAAAAGGTGTCTTAAGGGGCCAGTTGGCTGACTTAGCTTGGAAAAGTCCACAGCATATTGAATCTGTAAACTGTCTCTTAATGGAAAGAATACTACAAACATTGAGTAGAGGTCAATATTGACTATAAGTTTTAATTATCTTATTAGCCATAACTATAGGAGCTTAACTTATGAGAGGGTACTTTATAGACAGCCAGCTTTATATAATCTAAATATAATTACTTCCTAATGTTTCAGTTACATTTCATAATTCACAGTGGGAAGAGAAAACTGTAGGTTTAAAACACCAGACCCATGTTGCAACTTCCATTTACTGGCAAGGTTTTGTGAAAATGGTCGACTTGAATGAAGCCATTCATGTATTTCTTTTCCTGTGCTGGGGATCAAACCCAGAGCTTGGGCATTCCAGGCAAGCACTTGACCACTGAGCTACATCCTCCAACCCAAGCTAAACCATATTGAAAAAAAACAATTATTGGACTTAGATTAGTGAAAGGGGAAAACACAATATTCCAAGAAAAGGATCAATACCAGTGAAAACATAGAGAAGGGCCCAAGAACTCACTGCAAACACAGGGTAGTGTCAAGAAGCTACTCAGCAAGAACAGAGAACTGTAAACTAAAGCAAGACCAGAGTAGCATAGGCTTTAAAAAAGGAGGCTCAGGAATCAGAACCTGATTCAGTAGCAAGTAGGCTGCAGTTAGACTTTTTAAAATATTTATTTAGTTATTTTAATTGTACACAATGCCTTTTATTTTTACATGGTGCTGAGGGTTGAACCTGGGCTGTGCACGTGCTAGGCGAGCGCTCTAGTGCTGAGCCACAACCCCAGCCCGCAGTTAGACTTTTAAAGAGGAGGGCAACCTGAGGGAAGTACTGCTGTCTTGGAGGCATGGAGGTACAGGTAGGAGGAAACAGAGGACAAAGGAGGACATCATCCATTGTGATTATCTCTGTAGCATCTATTTCCTTGGCTTAGATTTGTCCCTCCTTTCAACAAAGCCTTGATTTGGCATCACATCATACTTTGAGAAAGTTTTCATTGAAGGGGGTGGGTGAAAGGAAATTCACACATTTTGGATTCTTACTAAGTGTGCCAGACACTGCTAGAAGTTATATATACAACATTTTCCTTGGTTTTCACAAAACAACTCTGCTGTAGCTTTTACTATCCCCATTTTAGAAAGGAGGAAATAGTCAGCTAGCTTGAGTTCATTCACATAGCTATGAAATGACTGTCAAGTTTCAAACCCACGTCTGACTTGGTCTTTCCCCTATACCAAGACTCTTTCAGAGTCTGTGAGTAAACTAAAACTGTTGTTATATTAATAAATCGAGTTCAAAATTTATCAAAATATTTAATTATTATTAACCACATTAATAAATAAAAAAAGTGCTGCCTTTCCTAGACGTAAACACTGTCTTTCTGTTTAGTTCTCCAGCCATGTATGCCGGAAGGGGCAGGCACACTCCCTCCATCATTTTCAGAAGACCTGAGGAAGCTGTCTTATCACCGTCACCAACTTCTTTGGAGGACACAGGACTGCCTTCTTATGAACAGGCAATGGCACTGACCAGAAAACACAGTGTTTCACCACCACCACCATATCCTGGGCCAGCAAGAGGATTTAGGGTATTTAAAAAGTCTATGTCACTCCCATCTCACTAAGAACACCCTGCACTTTGGCATAAGAAATTCATGCTATTTGAACGGTTTGTTCTCCCTGAACCAAAAAGGACTCAGCTCTTTATGATAGACTGCATACAATAAAGGAAGAATAAGCACCATGAGCCACACCACAGTTCCATTTGCATCTTGGACCTGAACGTAATAATCATCAGCTTGATAAAGAGAATTTGGCACCAAGTGCAGCATGGTGACACACACCTATAATCCCAGCTACAGGGGAAGCAGAGGCAGGAGGATCACAAGATCAAGACCAGCCTAAGCAAGTTAGTGAGATCCTATCTCAAAACAAAATTTTAAAAAATGGCTGGGTATGTAGCTCAGTGGTAGAGGACTTGCCTGGCACATGTGAAGCCCTGGGTTAGATCCCCTTATCCCCCCAAAAAAAGGGAGAGAGAAAGAGAAACAGATTCTGATTATATAATTTTCACAGTTAATAAGAAAGCACTTAGCTGGGTGAGGTGGCACATGGGCATGGTGGTGCACGCCTGTAATCCCAGCACTTGGGAGGCTGAGGCAGGAGGATTGTGAGTTAAAAGCCAGCCTCAGCAAGGGCGGGGCACTTAGCAACTCAGTGAGACCCTGTTTCTAATAAAATACAAAAAAAGGGCTGGGAATGTGACCCAGTGGTCAAGTGCCCCTGAGTTCAATCCCCAGTACCAAAAAAAAAAAAAAAAAAAAAAAAAGGCACTTTTTAAATAATGTATATCTTAAAGGTTCAAAAATCTTAGTTAGGGGTTGGGGTTGTGGCTCAGTGGTGGAGCACTTACCTAGCACATGCACGGCCTGGGTTTGATCCTCAGCACCACGTAAAAAAATAAAGGTGTGTGTGCAGCTATAACAAATAAATAAATATATTTTTTAAAATCTTAGAGGCTGGCGACATTGCTCAGTTGGTAGAGTGCTTGCCTCGCATGCCCAAGGACCTGAGTTCCATCCTCAGCACCACAAAAACAAAACACAAAAAAACAAAAAAATCTTTGTTAGAGACAAAGTAGTTAGAACTAGTAACCTATTTGTATCCTTTGTCCAGATAAAAGTTATAGATTTTGAGCCGGGCGCGGTGGCGCACGCCTGTAATCCCAGCACTTTGGGAGGCTGAGGCAGGAGGATCGCGAGTTCAAAGCCAGCCTCAGCAATGGCGAGGCACTTAGCAACTCAGTGAGACCCTGTCTCTAAATAAAATACAAAAAAGGGCTGGGGATGTGACCCAGAGGACGAGTGCCCCTGAGTTCAATCCCCGGTACCACAAAAAAAAAAAAAAAAAAAAAAAAAAAAAGTTATAGATTTCTTCTGTTGAATATTTTTAAAAGAAAGAATTTCTAATCATTATTTATCCCAAGTCATGATATTGGACCTACTCTCTAGTGTGTGTGTTTGTGTGTGTGTGTGTGTGTGTGTGAGAGAGAGAGAGGGGGGGGGAGGCGGAAATACTTCACAAAATTCAACATTTTAATATAAATCTGTGGCCTTAACATAAACACTTGGTTTTATATTTTAAATTATTGCCTAGTATTCACCATATTATGCAGGTGTTAGTTCTTAATGCTTATAATCGGTCATGTCTCATTATCAGGAGTGGGGTCAGTAGAAATACTGTTTGCTACAATTTAGTTCTTCATATGGTGCAGGGTTGCAATGGCAAGGATTTGTAAAAGTTGTTATGTTATCAAATAAATAATCCTCTAATCTAGCTCTAGAACTTGATAAAATTGCCCTCATTCCTGTGTTAATAAATAATCTACATCATCTGTGTTAATAAATAATCTACATCATTCAATCTCTGGAAAATTTGTTGGGCTTTATAAATAATAGTTTGAGAATCTAGAAAAAGTATTTAACTATTAAAATAATAACAATTAAATTTACCAGAAAACCCTTGTCTTCCTCCCTCCCCCCTCCCCTTTTACTTGGTGCTGGGTATTGAAGCCAGGCCTTGTGTATGCTAAGCATAGGATCTACCACTAAGCTATTTCCCCAGGACCTTGCATCTTTTAATATGTCTGAACACAAAAAGAAAAATACCATATACAATAATTTTAATCAGTACTTTATGTCTATTCTAATTATGTATATAGCCAGTTTTTCCCTAAGAATGTTGCATAGTGGGTGGGGGATATAGCTCAAAGATAGAACCTGTGCTTAGTATTTACCAAAGACCTTGAGTTATAGCCCCAGCACCAAGAAAAAAAGAAAAAAGAAAAAAAATCTGGCAGAGTATAAGTTAGTATAAATTATAAAACTCTGGTAAATGTGTGTACTAATTTATATGAGTGGGTATATATACACAGAAGTGAATTTATTTCCTCTTTGGAAGAGGTCAAGAAATAACATACTCCTGCTGGGTGTGGTGGCAAATGCCTGTAATCCCAGCAGCTCAGGATGCTGAGGCAGGAGAATCACAGGTTTGAAGCCAGACTCAGCAGTTTAGCAAGGCTGTAAGCAAACTGTGAGACCCTGTCCCAAAATAAAAATTAAAAGGGCTGGGAATCGCCTGGGGCGCGGTGGCGCACGCCTGTCATCCCAGCAACTGGGGAGGCTGAGGCAGGAGGATCACAAGTTCAAAGCCAGCCTCAGCAATGGCAAGGCACTTAGTAACTCAGTGAGACTGAGACCCTGTCTCTAATAAAATACAAAAAAAGAGCTGGGGATGTGGCCCAGTGGTCAAGTGCCCTTGAGTTCAATCCCCACAAAAAAAAAAAAAGGGGCTGGGAATGTGGCTTGGTGGCTAAGCACCCCGGTGTAGTTAGTCCCTGGTGAGAGAGAGAGAGAGAAGAAATAACATACTCCTAAAAATTAAAATAGAAAATTTTGTTCTTTATGTTCTTGCCAGTTATTGTATTTTCCTATTATTTAAAATCATTTATAAAATATCTCAATATTTTATAATTTTTACAGAGATGAGACTTCAAACCCACGTGCATTTGATAATTCCTTCCAAATTAAATGTTTAGAAAGTATGTATCATATTACAGTTCATATGCTCTTTTATAACAGCATGATCTTCATTAAGACACAGATAAAAGTAAGACCTTAATTATTAGACACTGTTAAATTGTCCTTGTAGATTCTCAAGAGTCTGTTTAGTTGCTTATTACAAATAAATCATCTAGCATCATTTATATTTAATTAGGAAAATATTTTATTAAGCCACCCACATTACCTATAAAACTCTATTAGTCATATCTTGACTTCACATAAGCACTTTTTCTCTTAGTATTATGCATTTTACACTTATTTTAATCCTCTTTGTTACAAAGTGAGCAAAGTCAAGATTGCCTGTAACCTTTTAAAGAATAAGTATCAGACTAAGATATAACTTGCCTAAAATGTAACAAGTTGGTGAGGGCTGGGTTTAGATTGAGTAAACATACTTTTCTGGTTCTGACTCATACTGGTAGAATTACACTGCTTCTAATTATAATCCAGGGATCTTGTTAATTAATTCTAAATCCATGAGAAAAATTTACAAGCACTTCTCACATAAACATACACATATGTAAGTACACATATCACATGTATATGTATAACTGTTTTCACATACATGCAAGGAATATTTGGGATAAATACAAATATAAAATGTGTGTATCTTTTACTGAATCATAATTTGAAATGTTCCATGAATTCCTTTACTTCTACTGACTCCCAAAAGTCAAACTGCAAAGCTAGTTTCACAATCTGTGACAACCCCACCCTGTCCCAACAGCAGCCTAGGGATATCAACTACCATCATTTAGTGCAAACCGGATGCTCTCACTTGAATGAATCTAGAATTAGTTCTTGTGATTGTGAAGTGTCTGGTATTTATAAAGCCTCCAAGGTTGAGATCATGATACTTTAAATATAAAAGGACAATGTGATAGAACCATTGTTGACATATGCTTATAATGATGGAAAGGAACTATCTCAACATAAAATCCCTGATGTATATCTGTTTCATTCACCTTTTTCTATGCCTGTTGTATATCTGGTAAAATTGTTGTTTGATTTAATTGATCTGTTTTGTTTATGCTTCCCCGGGTTATTGATTAGTGCTAACCATTAAATCTATTTTCATATATATATATATATATATATATATATACACAAATCTATTTATATATCATTAGATGTATATATAAATATTATATATAATATTATATATGCATATATATTATATGTTAAATGAATGGAATATGGTTACAAAAGGAGAATTGGACTTGAAAAAGACAAATGCACATTTATAAAGTTTTACCTTTAGTAGGATAGATAATTCTACATAGAATATTCTCTTTTGAAAAAAAAATCTGTAAAAAAGCTTTGCATCTATTAATGTGTCTTCTGAGTGAATACAGACAAATGAGGAAAACTCTCAGAACAATTAAAAACTGTAGGGTTGGGGACATAGCTTATTGGTGGAGCATTTGTGTAGCATATGTAAGAACCTAAATTTGATCCCCAGCTACACAAAAACAAAACAAAACAAAACAGGTGGGCACAGTAATCCCAGCAACTGGGGAGGCTAAGGCAGGAGGATCACAAGTTCAAGGACAGCCTCAGCAACTTAGTCAAACTCTTGTCTCAAAAGATAAAACGGGATGGGGAGCCGGGCACGGTGGCGCATGCCTGTAATCCCAGCACTTGGGAGGCTGAGGCAGGAGGATTGCAAGTTCAAAGCCAGCCTCAGCAATGGCAAGGCACTTAGCAACTCAGTGAGACCCTGTCTCTAATAAAATACAAAAAAAGGTCTGGGGATGTGGCCCAGTGGTCGAGTGCCCCTGAGTTCAATACCAGTACCAAAAAAAAAAAAAAAAAAAAAAAAAAACGGGATGGGGACATAGTTCAGTGGTAAAGCGCCCCTAGATTAAATACTCAAACACACACACACACACACACACACACACACACACACACACAGAGTAAAGCAACACTGTCCTCCGTATCTTTGATTTCCCATTTCTCTTTAATATTCTAAACAATTTTTTCTATTTCTCAGAAAATTTATATATATGTATACTCTTCTTATATGTAGAAGAGACTTTTTTGGTACTGGGGATTGAATTCAGGGGCACTTGACCACTGAGCCACATCCTTAGCCCTATTTTGTATTTTATTTAGAGATGGGGTCTCACTGAGTTGCTTAGTGCCTTGTTGTTGCTGAAGCTGGCTTTGAACTCGAGATTCTCCTGCCTCAGCCTCCCAACCTACTGGGATTATAGGCATGTGCCACCATGCCTGGCTAGAAGAGACTTTTTTTTTTTTAATATATTTTTAGTTGTAGATGGACACAGAATGCTTTTATTTTATTTTTATGTGGTGCTGAGGATCAAACCCGGTGCCTTCCATATGCAAGGCAAGCACTCTACCACTGAGCTACAACTCCAGCCCCTAGAAGAGACGTTTAAATGCTAAAAGATATGTTAATGCCTGACAAAAGCTCTATATATTATTCATATTATTTTTGTTTTATTTGAATTTTGTTATTAGCTTGTTTATTTGAATTTTATTAGCTATTAGATTTGGAATATATATAACATTTATACTATTAAAGGAATGTCTAGCATTTCTATAATTTTTTAAAAATTGTATACCCTGTCGATATGGTCACTTTGGAACATGCATGGCATATATTGGTGCCTTCAACCTTCTGAATTATGTTTCCTCCAACCTTTGTCTCTCTCTGTCTCCATCCCTCCTGGCCTCACTCTTGTGTGTGTGTGTGTGTGTGTGTGTGTGTGTGTGTGTGTGTGTGGTGGTATGTATACTGGGGATTGAACCCGGGGGTACTTACCACTGAGCTATATCTCAGCCCTTTTTATTTTTAATTTTGAGACAAGTCTGGCCTTAAACTTGACATTCTTCTATATCAGCCTTCCAAATTGCTGGTATTATAGGTGTGGGCCTGGCTCCTCCAACATTTTTTGTTGTTTAAAAATGTTTTTCTAACAGTTTAACAGTTTAAAGTTATCCAGTGCAAACCTATCTGTATTTTCATTACCTTGAAAGAGCAATCCTTTCTTTTGAACAGGTATTTTTCCTAAAACCTAATTGTGTTTTTTGTTTTAATGAGTTTCCTGTTCATACACTTTTTATACATGTAAATAAACTATTCTAAGTAAACATTTATTGCTTGTTTTATTTGAATAGTCATCTTTCTCATACGATAGCACATAGCGACATATGCTATCATATGGATTAAATCTGAACAACAACTGCAGATTATCAAAACAATGTTTATAGTACAATGTTTGAACTATCTTTCACCTAGTGGGGGCTTGCATTCTATGTAAACACTGTAGTTCAGTTGTGAAGGTTTTTTTTTTTTTTTTTCTTTTTAAACAAAGTCTCAGTGTTCAATATATTACTTTAGGCAAACATATTACTCCTTAAAAAAACAAAAAAAAAAAAAAAAAAAAAAAAAACTTTTTTTCCCCCAGTAGTGGGCATTGAACCCAGAAGAGTGATCTACCACTGAACTACATCTCCAGCTCTTTTTATTTTGATTTTTTATTATTTAGTACTGGGGGTTAAAATCAAGGGCTCTCTATCATTGAGCTACATCCCCAGACTTTTTTTATTTTTTGTTTTGAGACATGGCCTCACGAAGCTGCTAAGGGTGGCCTCAAACTTGTGATCATCCTGCCTCAGCCTCCTGAGTTGTTAGGATTACAGTCCTATGTCACCACATTGGGCCCTAACCCTTTTTTAAATTTAATTTTTGCTTTGTTTTGTTTTTGAGACAGGGTCTTACTAAACGGCTGAGTCTGGCCTCAAACTCGCAATCTACCTGTCTCAGCCTCCTGAGTAGTAGGGATCAAAGGTGTGTGTCACCACACCCAGATAAAACTAAATTTATTGCTGTGACCTTAGGATTGTCTATGACATTGACCAATGACCAGAGTTTTGCTTTTTCTTTTCCTTCTATACGCATTTTACTTATTTATTTTCTTTACCTTATTGTACTGGCTAGTCCTCCAGTGCAATGTTGAATGGAATGGCATGTGAGGGAGACAGAGAGATAGAAAGAGATTAAAAATGTAAATCTTACCATTTAGGGAATGTTAATGAAGGATATAAGAAAATTATATTCTTCTTTTTTTTTTTTTTTTTCAGGGTTCTTTTTGTTTGTTTGTTTGTTTGTTTTGGTACCAGGGATTGAACTCAGGGGCACTCGACCACTGGGCCACATCCCCAGCCCTATTTTGTATTTTATTAGAGACAGGGTCTCACTGAGTTGCTAAGTGCCTCACCATTGCTGAGGCTGGCTTTGAACTTGTGATCCTCCTGCCTCAGCCTCCCGAGTGCTGGGATTGTAGGTGTGCACCACCGCCCCCACTTTTTTTCAGGTTTCTTAAATTAAAAAAAAAAAAATGCTTTAGGGGAAACACAAAAACACAAGCAAAGAACAGTCATCCAGTCACAAGCAGCTTGGTTGGGCATGTCTTTCCAGGTCCTGTGTGTACACACACACAGCATCCTATTTCATGTGATTGAGATTGTAATATGTGTATTGTAATTTTCCACACATCATGAATATTCACCAATTCAAAATCCCAAAGCTATATAAGTATTTTTGATACCCAAGAATACACTACACCAACTCAATCTGTTAGAAAAAATTGTAAACCTGCCTTTCTTGGGGACAAAAATTTCACTGAATGCAGAAATGGCAACAGGACTCTAGATAGACATACTGGCAGAGTTACAACTAAAATAGTGCATTCCCTTAATGCTCAAGTGAAAATGAAACATAAAGCAACAGAATATGCCAAGCATAATGCTTTTAAGAGGATTCATTATCAGATTTCTACTACTAAAATAATAGCAAGAAAGTAGGTTCCCAGTGCATTAAAGTATTCCTATAGTACAGTCAGAAGATGCACACACACCAGTGGCTCACAGCAGAATGTAAATTTTTGAAGCTGGGCACAGTGGCACACGTCTGTTATCCCAGTAACTTGGGAGGCTGAGGCAGGAGGATCCCGAGTTCAAAGTCAGCCTCAGCAATGGCGAGGCACTAAGCAACTCAGTGAGATCCTTCTCTAATAAAATACAAAAAAGGGCTGGGGGGCCCAGTGGTCGAGTGCTCCTGAGTTCAATCCCCGGTACCAAAAAAAAAAAAAAAAAAAAAGAATGTAAATTCTTGAGCACTTGCTCCCATCTTTCCCTGTCTGCTTCCTTCTGCCCCTCTGCTGCCAGCCTAATGAACAGGTTCTGATACACACTGCGCAGAGATAAAACAATTCCATGTCCAAGATGCATCTTTTCTATCAATTACAACAAAAAGATATTACTAGTTGGCTAATTTGCTAACTCTACTTTTTATGATACACTGTCACAATATCTATAAAGCTTAGATATGGTGAAATAAAGTACGAACTTTGTGTACAATGAACACAGGTACTTTACCAACAAGGCACATGTAGATCTATGCTTGTAATCTAAAAGTCTTCCAAATATGGAGATACTAGCAAAGATCGCTTCCCCTCACCCTTCCTCCTCCCTCTTCATGCTTCTAGTGACTAAGTTCAGGATTACCCCCAGTTCCAAGAGTTGACAGTTATGTGTCCATTACCTGGGTATCAACAACTCTTTTCATATTTTGCTGGTACTAGGAATTGAATCCAGGGGTACTTTACCACTAACTACATCCCCAGTCTTTTCTATTTTTTATTTGGAGACAGTGTCTCTCTAAATTGCTGAGGCCAGCCTCCCATTTGTGATCTTCCTGCCTCAGCTTTTTTCAGTAGGCAGGAGTACATGTGTGCACCATGGCCTTGTACACCTGACAAGGCCTTTGTAACTCCTGACTGACCAGCTACAAACTGAGGTCCCCATGACTCCCTGTGTTCTAATAATTTGCTACAGCTGCTCATAAGACTCAAGGAAACATGTTCAGTTGTTTATTATGATGGATATTAGAAAGCACACCAGTAATCCAAGCAACTCAGAAGGCTGAGGAAGAAGGATTGCAAGTTCCAAGTCGGCCCTGGCAATTTAGCAAAACCCTGTTTCAAAATACAAGATAAGAATGGGCTGGTTTTTGTAGCTCAGTGGTCAAGCACCCCTGGGTTCAATTTCCAGTATAGGGGTTGGGGAGGAGGATATTATAAAGCTTGGTGCTATGACACATGCCTGTAATCCCAGATGTTTAGAGGCTAGGAGGATCACAAATTCGAGGACAGCCTCAGCACTTTAGAGACCCATGAAAAATGAAAGGGCTGAAGAAGTAGCTCAGTGGTAAGCACAGTTGAGTTCAATCCCCAGTACTGAGGCATGGGGGTCAGAGAGTGGAAGGAT
Organism: Tamias sibiricus; assembly: GCA_025594165.1. Classification (NCBI taxonomy): domain Eukaryota; kingdom Metazoa; phylum Chordata; class Mammalia; order Rodentia; family Sciuridae; genus Tamias; species Tamias sibiricus. Next base: position 38,316,040 of record CM046657.1, on the reverse strand, counting down.
ATCACAAAGGATACCCCTGAAGAAATAAATAGGGTGAGGTATGAAGCAAGAAGTGCAGAGTTCCCATGGCCCTCCAGGTGAGCCACCCTCCAGGAATCTCTATGTTTTGCTATCCAGAGTTTCTCAGAACCCTCTTCTTTTAGAGCTTTATGTAGGCTTCATTGTGTGGGAGTAACTCATCAAATCATTGGTCATTTGTGGTCAATTTAACCTTCACACTCCCCCCCCCCCTGAAGTTGAGGGTAGGGCCAAAAGTTCCATCAGTCTAACTCTGCCTGTGTGTTTCCAGTGACCAGCCCTCATCCTGCCACTACCTAGGGGCCGCCAGTCAACTGTCAATTCCATTACTTACAAAGAGATACTTATGGGGCTGGGGTGGTGGCTCAGTGGTAGAGTGCTTGCCTCGCATGTGTGAGGTCTTGGGTTCGATCCTCAGCACCACATAAGAATAAATAAATTAAAATAAAGATATTGTGTCCATCTACAACTAAAAAAATATCAACAACAACAAAAAAAGATTGCTTGTTCTAACCTGGCACAGTGGTGCACGCCTGTAATCCCAGTGCTGAGGAGGCTGAGAGAGAAGGATTGAGAGTTCAAAGCCAGCGTCAGCAATGGCAAGGCACTAAGCAACTCAGTGAGACCCTGTCTCTAAAATAAAATACAAAATAGGGCTGGGGATGTGGCTCAGTGTTGAGTGCCCCTAGGTTCAGTCCCCAGTTAAAAAGAAAAAAAAGATACTTATCACTTTGAAGATCCCAAGGATTTTATTTACTTATTTATTTTTTAATTCAGGTACCAGGGATTGAACCCAGGGGTGTTTAACCGCTGAGCCATATCCCCAGCCCTTTTTATTTTTTATTTATAGACAGCTCACTAAGTTGCTTATGACCTCACTAAATTGCTGAAATTGGCCTTGAACTTGTGATCCTCCTGCCTCAGCTGGGATTATAGGCATGCACCACCACATCTGGCTGAAGATCCAAGGATTTTAAGAGCAGTATGTGAGGAAACTGGCAAAAACTAAGTACACATATTTCACAATATCACAGATACCAATTAATGATTTGCTTAATAGGTAGTACACATTACCTGACATTAACATACATGATAATTAAATCTAAATCTTTCCCAAAAAACTTTATTTATCACCACCATATCTCCTGCTTCAGGATAAAGAGAATAGAGAAGTAACCCAGGGACAGGACAATGAAAACCAGTTATGAAGAGGGCAGTTGTGCTTTAGTGCCTCATGCTTTGGCTGTGGCTGAGAGAAGCTAAAGTGTGAACACAGTGAAGGCTCTACTACCCTTGGTTTGGGGCTCAGTCCTTCATCAGCAAACCCTGTGGAAGATACTGGTCTCTAGTTTTGTTTGCAAATAAGGGCAACAGGACTGTCCTAGTTAGTAAAATATTTTTTTTTCTTTTCGTGGTGTGTGATGTATGTGTGTGGGGTAAACTTATAAAGGACTGTGTTTCTCTTGTTGGTACACAAATGGTCCCTGCATAGAAAACATTCCTTTGTTCTTCCTAATGTTTCACTTTGAGGAATGTTTCCCATGGCTTTGATCAAGCCACTTCCCTGCTTCAAAGGTTCTGATGGCTCCCTATTGTGAGGACATATTCTAAAATGATTAAATGTTTGGATCATGGGCCAAATATGGGACTATTTGAACATCCATGTAAATAGATGTGGTAACAGATTCTAATTTCATATTTGGGGAACAACTTCAAGTTCAATGATTGACTACAAGAATTTACAGAATTCAGAGATATTGTTGTACACATGGTTATAGCTCATTACAGTGAAAGGAAGCAAATTAAAATCATCAATGAAAAAAGGCACACAATGCAGAGTACAAGGGGCCAGGAGTAAGCTTCTGCTTGTCCATTTCAGCGGAGCCATGTAGACATTAATGCTGTGTGACAACACACATGAAGTATTGCCAACCAGAAGTACAGCTAAGCCATGGTGTCCAAGGCTTTTATTGGAGGTCATCATACAGTCAAAGCTGAATGGCTCTGGGCCTGACCTTAATTCTCTATCCCCTCCAGAGGTTAAACTAGTATTAGGTAGTCCAAAGTCTCCATCATAAATCACAATGCTAGCATAAACTCTGTTATGTGGCCCAATGCCTCAAATAAAGATGTTTCTAATAGGCAGAATATTCCAAGTGCTTAGAAGTTATAGGTCTAGAACCAAGTAAGGGCCAGACCTTTCTTTGCAGTGTGTGGGGTTTGAACAAAGGAACCTGCTCAGTGAATCCTCTACTGCACAAATCCATCAGATGAAATAAGAATCCAAAGACCTAGGAATTAGACCAGAAACATTACAACTTCTAGAAGAAAAGATAGGGTCAACATTCCAACATATTGACCCAGGCACTGACTTCCTTAATAAGACTTCTAAAACTCAAGAAATAAAACCAAGAATCAATAAGTTGATTGGCATCAAATTTAAAAGCTTCTGCAGGAGGCATCACAATACTAAAACTTAAGCTATACTACAGATCAATAGTAACAAAAATGGCGTGATATTGGCACCAAAATAGACATGTAGACCAATGGTACAGAATAGAAGACACAGAGACAAACCCACATAAATATAGTTATCTCATACTAGACAAAGGCACCAAAAACATATGTGGGAGAAAAGATAGTCTCTTTAACAAATGGTGTTTGGAAAACTGGAAATCTATATGTAGCAAATGAAATCAAACCTCTATCTCTCACCCTGCATAAAAATCAACTGAAAGTGGATCAAAGACTTAGGCACTAGAACAGAGACCCTGCACCTAATAGAAGAAAAAGTAGGCCCAAATCTTCATCATGTTGGTCTCAGGACCTGACTTCCTTAATAAGACTCCTAAAGCATAAGAAGTAAAATCAAGAATCAATAAATGGGATGGATTCAAACTAAAGAGCTTCTTTTTCTTCTTCTTCTTCTTCTTCTTCTTTTTTTTAATCATAGCACACGGTTCCTTTACTGTGAACTTTTGTTATTGAAAAAATTATAAACATTTTATTTACATTACCCACATAAGAAAAGCACTTGAACAAATGTAGATACATTTGAAAAACTGAGATTTAAGAAAGTCTCTAACAGTCATTAACTGATGAGATATTTTAGAACCTAATTGTACTGAAAATACCTTATTTTCAAATTTGGTTTTAAGAGATTTTTTGTAAAATCATTGACTTTGTCTCATGCAAACTGGCATTAGTAAAAAGCAAGTGAAATAAACATAGATTTAACTCATATCTTTACTGTACCATATCTTTTTATTAAACTTTACTCATTTTTCTGATTTACATGATCTCTGATCTCATAGAAGAGTGACATTTAACTGGCAAAGTATATATTTCTTTTTATTTTACCATGTATTAATTGTACAAATTAATAGTCTCACTGCAACATTTCCATACCTGTATATATGGTACATTGGTGCTATTTCTTTTTTATTTGGTGTTGGGGATTGAACCCAGGGCCATCACACCAGGCAAGTGAAAGAGCTTCTTTTTAGCAAAGAAAACAATCAATAATGTGAAGAGAGAGCCTACAGAATGGGAGAAAATCTTTACCACACACACCTCAAATAAAGCACTAATCTCCAGGATATATAAAGAACTCAAAAAACTTAACACCAAAAAACCAAATAACCCAATAAATAAATGGGGTGAGGAAATGAACAGACACTTCACAGAAGAAATACAATCGATTAACAAAATATGAAAAAATGTTCATCATCTCTAGCAATTAGAGAAATGCAACAAAACTAAGATTTCATCTCACTCCAGACAGAACGCCAATTATCAAGAATACAGGGGCTAGAGATATAGCTCACTTGGTAGAGTGTGTGCCTCCCATGCACAAGGCCCTGGGTTCAATCCCTGGCACCACACACACACACACACACACACACACACACACACACAAACAAAAAAACCCCAAGAATACAAGCAACAATAGGTGTTGATGATGATGTGGGGGGAAAAGGTACACTCATACATTGCTGGTGGGATAGCAAATTGGTGCAACCACTATGGAAAGCAGTATGGAGATTCCTCAGAAAACTTGGAATGAAACCACCATTTGACCCAGTTATCCCACTCCTCTGTTTATACCCAGAGGACTTAAAATCAGCATCATACAGTGACACAGCCACATCAATGTTTGTAGCAGCTCAATTCACAATAGTTAAAATACGGAACCAACCTAGATGCCCCTCAACAGATGAATGGATAAAGAAAATGTGGTATATATAAACAATGGAATATTACTCAGCCTTAAAGAAGAATGAAATTATGGCATTTTCAGGAAAATGGTTGGAGCTGGAGAATATCATATTAAATGAAATAAGCCAAACCCAAAAACCCAAAGGCCAAATGTTTTCTCTGATAAGCAGATGGATGCTGATGCATAATGAGGAGGTAGGAAAGAATGAAGGAACTTTGGATTGCAGAGAGGGGGGCGAGGGGAGGGGGGTGTGTGAGGAGGAATGAGATGGACATTATTACCATATATACATGTATGACTACACTACCAGTATGGCTCTACACCAGGTACAGCCATAGGAATGAGAAGTTGGGCTCCATTTGTGTACAATGTGTCAAAATGCATTCTACTGTCATGTGTAAGTAATTAGAACAAATTAAAAAAATTTAAAAGCTTCTGTGCAGCAAGGGAAACAAGGGCATGAAGAGAGAGCCTAGAGAATGGGAGAAAATCTTTGCCAACTACTACTACTAGGGGATTAAAATTCAAAATACATAAAGAACTCAAAAAAACTTGACACACACACACAAAAAAAAACCCTTTTAACCCTATCAATAAATGGGCAAAAGATGTAAACAAACATTTCTCAAAAAAAGGAAATATAAGCTAGGCATGGTGGCCATTGGCACACATCTATAATCCCAGAGACCTGGGAGGCTGGGGCAGGAGAATCGCAAGTTCAAGGCCAGCCTCAGCAATTTAGCCAGGCCCTAAGCAATTTAGTGAGATACTGTCTTAAAATTAAAAAAATAAAATAATAATAATAAAGCCAGGTGTGGTGCCACATGCCTATAATCCCAACAATTCAGGAAGCTGAGCCAGGAGGATCACAAGTTTAAAGCCAGCCTAAGCAATTAACCTTTTTTCTTTTTATATGTGGTGCTGGGGATTGACCCCAGGGCCTTGTACACATGAGGCAAGCACTCTACCAACTGAGCTATATTCCCAGCCCATCCCAAGCAATTTAGCAAGAGCCAAGACCCTGTCTCAAATTAAAAAATAAAAGAAAGGCCAAGCAGCTGGGCGCGGTGGCGCACGCCTGTAATCCCAGCACTTTGGGAGGCTGAGGCAGGAGGATCGCGAGTTCAAAGCCAGCCTCAGCAATGGAGAGGCACTTGGCAACTCAGTGAGACCCTGTCTCTAATAAAATACAAAAAAGGGCTGGGGATGTGGCCCAGTGGTCGAGTGCCCCTGAGTTCAATCCCTGGTACCACAAAAAAAAAAAAAAAAAAAAAAAAGGCCAAGCAGCTCAGAAGGCTGAGGCAGGAGGATTGCAAGTTCAAGGCCAACCTCAGCAATTTAGCAAGGCCTCAACAATTTAGTAAGACCCTGTCTCAAAATAAAAAATTAAAAAAGGGCTGCGGATGTGGCTCAGTGGTAAAGTGCCCCTGGGTTCAATCCTATACCAAAATAAATATGGTAATTAGTTCAAAAATAAATTGAGCCGGGCGTGGTGGTGCACTCCTGTAATCCCAGCACTGGGGAGGCTGAGGCAGGAGGATCGCAAGTTCAAAGCCAGCCTCAGCATTTAGCAACTCCGTGAGACCCTGTCTCTAATATAATACAAAAAAAGGGCTGGGGATGTGGCCCAGTGTTTGAGTGCCCCTGAGTTCAATCCCCAGTACCACAAAAAAAAAAAAAAAAAAAAAAAAAAAAAAGGGAGCCAGATACAGTGGTGCCCACCTGTGATCCCAGCAGCTCAGGAAGCTGAGGCAGGAGGATCATGAGTTCAAAGCCAGCCTCAGCAACTTAGCAAGGCCCTAGGAACTTAGGGAAACCCTGTTCCTAATTAAAAATATAAAAAGAGCTGGGAGTGTAGCTCACTGGTTAAGCATACCTCAGTTCAATCCCTGATACCAAAAAAAGAAAAAGAAAGACACAACCAGGTGCAATGGCACACGCCTATAATCCCAGCACTTGGGAGGCTGAGGCAGGAGGATCGCCAGTTCAAATAAATGAAAAAAAAAAAAAAAAAAGTTCAACATCCCTAGCAATCAGGAAGATGTAAACCAAAACTATACTGTGATTTCATCTCCAGTTATAATGGCAATTATCCATAATAAAATAACAATAATTGCTGGTAAGGATGTGGGGGAAAAGGTACACCTGTACATTGTTGGTGGGACAGCAAATTAGTACAACCATTTTGGAAAGCAATACTGAGAATCCTCAAAAGACTACTAGGAATGGCCATGTACAGTGGTGCATGCCTGTAATGTCAGCAATGTGGGAAGCTGGGGTAGGAGGATCCCAAGTTCGAGGCCAGCCTCAGTGGTTTAGCAAGCCCATTAGCAACTTAGTGAGATCCTGTCTCAAAATAAAGAAATAAAAAAGGACTGGGAATGTAGCTCAGTGGTAGAGCACCCCTGGGCTCAATCCCCAGCACTGCCAAAAAAATAAATAAATAAAATTACCCTACTATAGGAATATATGCATACCAATGTTTATAGCAGCACAATTCACAATAGCCAAGTCATTGAACCAGCCTAGGTGCCCGTCAACAGACTAGTGGATAAAGAAAATGTAGCATATATACACAATAGAGTTTTTTTTTTTAATGTTTTTTTTTTTTTGTTTTAGTTGTACACAATGCCTTTGTTTTTATGTGGTGCTGAGGATCGAACCCAGGCCACGCACGTGCTAGGCGAGCGCTCTACCACTGAGCCACAACCCCAGCCCCCCCACAGTCATAAAAAATGAAATTATGTCATTTGAGTGTAAATGGATGGAACTAGAGAAACTCATGCTAAGTGAAATAAGTCAGAATCCAAAAGTCAAGGGTAAATATTTTCTCTCATTTGCAGGAGCTAGAGAGAGTTGGGGGAAGGAATTAAAAAAAAGGAATTTCACAAAAATAGAAGGAAGACCAATAGAGTAGATGAAGGGGATTGAGAGGGAGGGAAGAAAGGAGGGCATGGGGAAGTACTGGGGAATGGAAATCTAGCAAATTATGTTATGTCTGTGTACCACAGTGAATCATATATATATGTGTGTGTGTATATACGTGTATGTGTATATATATGTGTATACATATAATGCATTATATATGTATTTATAACTTACTAATTAAAATAATAATTATAATACTAGAAGAGAGATCAGTAGAGCAAGTGGATCAGGAGAAGGGAGGAGGGAAGGGTAAGGGAAGTTACCAGGGAATGAAATTAATTAAATTATGTGCATGCATGAATATGGCAGAATGAATCCCACTATTATGTATAACTGTAACACACTAATAAAAATAAACAAATAATGAAATAAAAATAAGAATCCATGAGTTCATATAGATAAAAAAAAATAACTGTGATAAGAAAAAGTTTCTTCTTGTGGAAGAATGATTACTAATGACTGTACAAACAATGATGGAGTTAGAAGAACTACTTTTTTTTTTTTTTGGTACCGGGGATTGGACTCAGGGGCACTCGACCATTGGGTCACATCCCCAGCCCTTTCTTGTATTTTATTTAGAGACAGGGTCTCACTGAGTTACTAAGTGCCTTGCCGTTGCTGAGGCTGGCTTTGAACTCAAGATCCTCCTGCCTCAGCCTCCCAAAGTGCTGGGATTACAGGCGTGCGCCACCGCGCCCGGCTAGAACTACTCTTTTTGATAATCATAGTAATTGCTTCAGGAAAATATTATCAATGGATACTATAGAGAATTGATTCATGGCTCCCAAAAAGTTGTATCCATGTTCTTGTCCTAAGAACATGGGGATGCCACCTTGTTTGGAAAAGGATTTTTGCTTAGGGCCTCACTAAATTGCTGAGCCTGGCTTTGAACTTGGGATCCTTCTGTCCTAGCCTTCAGAGCTGCTGGGATTACAGGCATGCGCCATTGCACCCAGCAAGTTAAAGATCTTGATGTGAAATCATCCTGAGTCAGCCAGCTGGGCTCTGAATCCAATGGTAAGTGTTCTTATAAAAGAGGTTAATGGGGGCTGGGGTTGTGGCTCAGCAGCAGAGCGCTCGCCTTGCACATGTGCGGCCCGGGTTCCATCCTCAGCACCACATAAACATAAATGCATTAAATTGTGTACAACTAAAGTAAATAAATAAATATTAAAAAAAAAAAAAAGAGGTTAATGGCCGGGCGCGGTGGCTCACGCCTGTAATTCCAGCACTTTGGGAGGCTGAGGCAGGAGGATCACGAGTTCAAAGCCAGCCTCAGCAGTCGCGAGGCACTTAGCAACTCAGTGAGACCCTGTCTCTAAATAAAATACAAAAAAGGGCTGGGGATGTGACCCAGTGGACGAGTGCCCCTGAGTTCAATCCCCGGTACCACAAAAAAAAAAAAAAAAAAAAAAAAAAAAAAAAAAGAGGTTAATGATGCACCAATTTAGAAAACACAAAGAACAAAGGAGAAGGCAATGTGAAGACAGAAGCAGAGATTGGAGTGTTGTGGCTATGAACCAAAGAATGCCACTAGAAGCTGAAGAAGGCAAGAAAAGATTCTCCCTTAAAGCTGCCATAGTATGGCTCTGCTAATTAGTCCCCTCCTTAATTTCAGACTTCTAGGTTCCAGAACTGTGAGGCAATAACTTTCTGTTGTTTTAAGGCACCCAGTTCTTGGTCATTTGTTACAACAACTTCAGGAAACTAATATAGATGCTAAGAATGAATCAGAGGTGAAAGAATGATGCCTCAGTAATTCATACTTTTTTTTTTTTTTTTTTCTCTTGGCACTGACAGGGTCACACTAAATTGCTTAGGACCTCACTAAATTGCTTAGGACCTCACTAAATTGCTGAGACTAAATTTGAACTTGTGATCCCCCCACCTCAGCCTCCTGAGTTGCTGGGATTACAGGCATATGCCACCATGCCCAGAAGGAATTTATAGTCCTAAAGGACCTATAAAATACTTACTAATTGTGAAAGGAAACATGGTAACATTGGCCAAAACTGGCAGTAGCTCCTTAATCAAGCTTGTTGGATTTTGGAGTTAAAGAGCTGGTTTGAAGCTCCACTTGTATCATTATCTTATGTTGACTTGCATGTTGTTGGGGAAGTTACTTAAATTCAGCAAGCTTCAATTTTCTGTAAAACGGGATTAACAATAATCAATACTTACATCTTAAGTATGTTATGAGGATAAAATATAACGATCCACATAAGCCCTTGCCACAGGGACAAACATGTTCAGCATTCATTGCTTATTCTTTTTTTTTTTTTTTTAATATTTATTTGTTTTAGTTGTATACAATGCCTTTATTTTTACGTGGTGCTGAGGAGAGCCAACAATCCCAGCCCATTCATTGCTTATTCTAATGAGAATATCCATCATTTACAGAATAAGGTCTAAATTTTCTACAATCTATTCAGGGAGGTAAAAGATATGTTCAATAAAAGACTTCAGGATCAGGCCATACTTCTATCTTTCTAGTTCATATTTGAATGCTGCTTCTTTCCCAAACCTTTTTGTGTCTCTTAATCATTCATCCTTTTTCCTTACAGACCCTAGATCAAGCTAAGCCATTCATCAGTGCCCAAGAGTCCCTTTGTATTAATAGCTCAGACCTCTACCCTCCATACAAAACTGCAGATCAAATATGCTTCTAGAATCTCTGCTCACTGCAGGATTTTTACTTATCATTGTTTTTCAGGAATACCCTCCTTCCCATTGAGAGTGAACTTCCAAAGAAGTAGGCTTAAATACAGCTCTTCCAACTCTATTGTTGTCTCCCTTAGTGGGGGAGGTAGGCAACAGAGAGAAAAGTCAAAGATGATGACAGGGTCAGCCTCATAGACAGAGAAAATGGTAGTGGAACTTATTTGATATCTGATGTTTTTTTTTTTTTTTTTGTTTTTTTTGTGGTGCTGGGGATTGAACCCAGGGCCTTGTGCATGCTGGACAAGCACTCTACCAACTAAACTACATCCCCAGCCCCCTTAATCTGTGATATTGACCAAAGAGATTAAAATCAGAGTGGCCCTAGTAAAGTCAGGACTCAAAGTTCCCCTTAACAAAAGACAAAGGAAAATTTGAAAACTAAGACCCATCCCACTTCTCTTAAACATACCTCTCATATTCTCAGTGAAACCACAAATTTGACCTTGGATCTTTCTACTCAATGGTTGGGCTATTTGTAACACAGGAATGTATGGAGTTATTGACTGTAGTTCTAATCAGGCAACCCCAAATTCTGCATTTGCCAACAAGCTAATGAACAAGGCCACTTTAGTGGAGATGGCATTCCATTGCTCTCTCCCCCACAACTGATTCCCTCCATCACCTTAAAGCAAATCAAGAAAAGCTAAGCTCTAGTTTCCTCAACTACAAAATGAAAGGAATAAATTGCTTGTTCTAACTCCAACCTTTCCAGCAGTTGTAATACTCATTTTCCTAAACTAATAGGAGGAGGATGGGAAATGTGGGAGATTGTTCATGGGCATGTGTGTGTGTAATTTTTTTTTTTTTTTTTTTTTTTTTTTTTTGGTAGGAGTGGGATGAAACCCAGGGCCACTATACCGTTGTGCTATATCACCATCCCTTTTAATTTTTTTATTTTGAGACAAGATCTCACTAAGGGGCGGGGGTTGTGGCGGCCCGGGTTCGATCCTCAGCACCACGTACAAATAAACACATCGTGTACAACTAAAGCAAATAAATAAATATTAAAAAAAAAAAAAGATCTCACTAAGTTGCCAAAGCTAGTCCAGAACTTTCCATCTTCCTGATTGTGCATATATTTTAAGGTTACTTAACTCAGAAGGAAGTGGGAAATGGAGGTGAGAAAGGAAAGATTCCTTCTTAAGCGTAGGACTTCAATTTATTTGGTTTCCTGCTACCAAACTGGTTTTGATTCCATCAATTTTCTGGCCCTTCTTTCCAATTATAGGATCAAGATAAAATCTCTAGCTTTTTAGGGCCTGGTAGAGTGCTTGCCTAACATGTGAGATCCCAGATTCAATTCCCAGATTTGAAAAAAAAAAAAAGTGTTTTCTAGAAGAGCATATGTAAATGATTAAACAGAACTTGCAAATGGGTATTTTATTTTATTTTTTTGGGTACCAGGGATTGAACTCAGGGGCACTCGACCACTGGGCCACATCCCCAGCCCTTTTTTGTATTTTATTAGAGACAGGGTCTCACTGAGTTGCTAAGTGCCTCTCCATTGCTGAGGCTGGTTTTGAACCATAAACTTATACAATTATGGCTCATCAATTAAAAATGTTAGGTTAAATGATTTAATGATGCTAATCATAGACATGTTGCAACATTTGATTTTAGGATAAACTAAGAAAATATCATTTAAAGGGCAAAGGAACATATGACAACAGGATATATTATTTAAAACTACTCAGTTGGGCACAGTGGAGCACTCCTGTAATCCCAGAGGCTAGGGAGGCTGAGGCAGGGGGATCACAAGTTCAAGGGCAGCCTCAGTAATTTAACAAGGCCCTAAGCAATTTAGCAAAACCCTGTCTCAAAGTAAAAAATAAAAAGGACTGGGGATGTGGCTCAGGGGTTAAGTGCCCCTGGATTCAATCTCTGGTACCAAAGTAAATAAATAAATAAATAAAAATACAAAAGTTTCCCTTAATATCTGTTCTTTGATCAATGTGGAATAAGCTAATAATGGTGTGAGGGATGACAAAGGTTTTATTGCCACTTGTTTGCTATTGCTTGCATAACTCAACTTTTTTTTTTTTTTTTTTTTTTTTTTTTTTTTTTTTTTTTTTTTTAGGTACTGGGAATCAAACCCAGGGGTGCTGTAACACTGAGCTGCATTCCCAGCCCTTTTGACACAGGGTTTTACTAAGTTGCCCAGGCTGGCCTCAAACTTGCAATCCTCCTGCCTCAGCCTCCTGGGTGGCTGGGATTACAGGCATGGGCTACCATGCCCTGCTCCCCAATAATTTATTTTGAGTACCAGTTTGGGTATTTCCAACTAAGTGCCATAAAACATTTATAGTATGCCACTCCATTCCTTAGGCTCTCCAAGGAAAGGAAACTTTTTTTTTTTTTTTTTGTGGTACTGGGGATTGAACTCAGGGGCACTCGACCACTGGGTCACATCCCCAGACCTTTTTTGTATTTTATTTAGAGACAGGGTCTCACTGAGTTGCTAAGTGCCTTGCCATTGCTGATGGCTGGCTTTGAACTCACGATCCTCCTGCCTCAGCCTCCCAAAGTGCTGGGATTACAGGCGTGCGCCACCGCGCCCGGCTGGAAAAGGAAACTTTTTTTTTTTTTTTTTTTTTTTTGGTGGTACCGGGGATTGAACTCAGGGGCACTCGACCACTGGCCACATCCCCAGCCCTTTTTTGTATTTTATTAGAGACAGGGTCTCACTGAGTTGCTAAGTGCCTCGCCATTGCTGAGGCTGGCTTTGAACTCGTGATCCTCCTGACTCAGCCTCCCAAAGTGCTGGGATTACAGGCGTGCGCCACCGCGCCCGGCTGGAAAAGGAAACTTTTAAGCTCACAAAAGTAGTTCTAAATGTAAAAGCTATTTGGAAAACTGGTATTTAAATTCCACATTTCATGGGGCTGGGGTTGTGGCTCAGCGGTAGGGCACTCGCCTAGCACGTGTGCAGCCCTGGGTTTGATCCTCAATACCACGTAAAAATAAATAAATAAAATAAGGATATTTAAAAAAATAGATTCCACATTTCCAGTCTGCAGGAAGAAAAGAAAATGTAATGGAAATTTATGTCACTTCTCTGTAGGATCTTACATTTGGCAAATTCTTTTCCCAAGGAAAATCACTTTCAAAGATATCCTTAGTAAATGCATACTGTAATTAACTTAAAATCGCCAAGGTTAGTCTTGTCAGCACGCTTGAATTCATTTGTAAATAAGACTACTTACTTTCCTTCCCCACCCTGGGACCTGGCTCCAAGCACCCCAGGTGCAAAAAGGCTTACAAAAAAGAATGAATAGGAACAAAAGGATGTAGGAGCCAGGAAGAAAACTGAATCTCCCCCAAACAAAATTAATCTCGGAAGGATTAGCAGACCCTGTACCAGGTAGTCCTTAAAATTAAAACTGCTTTTTAAATGGTCATCAGAGATAGTGTTATCAAGTTTATTAGGTCTTCCCCCACTCCTGTCTAGATTTGCTTAAAAACCTTTACGTTAGGCTTATCTTGAGAGATAGACTGCTGTGTTAAGCATGGAATAGGTGTTAAACCAATATTGGTTTTTAAAAGGTGGTCATTAAATATACCTTCACCGTTATTTTAACTTTCACTTGATGGCTAAAGAGCCAAGTGATTTCTCTGATCTCTTAATTTCACTCTCAAGAGAAGAAACACAACTGATAGACAACAGAAAAACCTCAAGTAGTCATTAAATTACTCCACACCAACATCTTGGAAGTCAGATAAGAAATGTTTGGGTAGAGTCATGTTGAGGTTACGAATCTCGACCAAGAAAAACAAAACAAAACAAAACAAAACAAAAAACCCCCAAACCCCAACACACATTGCATACTGAGTTAGACTTATTGTTATTAAAGTCATCCAGATGGTAGTTGGATTGATCAACGAAGAGCCAGTATTTATTTTGGAATACAAAGATTCAAAAATCCAGAGTGGGAAAATCCCCAAGGTGGGGGATGGGGACAGTTAATAAGAACCCCTGGGAAAGGCCCTTTCAGCGGGGATTGGAAAGTAATACGTTTGAATTTGAATTTCTTTGAATATAAATCTCCTCTAGCATCAGGAAAAGGGTCCATTAGCCCAGCAAGCTTTGGGCAGGAAGGGAGTAAACGGAACTGTAAAACAGCCCGTTCAGCTGTTTTTGGTTTGGAGAGCAGAGAAAGAAATAGCGATTTGGGAATTAAGTATCTGAGTCCCTCAAAATAATCTGAAGGGTCAAGTAACGAACTCCAGGCAAAGCGCTGACAAGCCTCCCCCTCTGCGGCACCCTAGGCTGCGTTTCCGCTCGCTGTCCCCTCCCTCGCGTGGAGCGACCGGGAAGCGCGGCCCCTTCCCACGCGGGCGCAGCGAGAGCGGACAGCTCCCCTCCGGGCAGACATCCGCGGCCCGTGGGCTTCGGCTGCCGGAGGCTCTTCGAGTCCCCGGAGCCGGCCGGGTCCTCAGACCTTGCCTCCTTCGCCGTGGCTGCCCCTCTAGAGCCGTCCAGTAGCGGCAGAGGCCTCGCCCGCGCCCGCCCGGCCCGCGAGCTGCGAGCGCGGGGCGCCGAGGGGAGGCGGGGCGAGGCCGCGGGGCGGAGGGGGGCGGGAGGTGCATCCTGGGAAATCTACCAACATGGGGCGAAGCGGCCGCCGCCGCCGCCTCGAGTCCCGGCCGCTGCTGCCACCGCTTCCCTGACGCCCAAGCTGGGGCTTTGCAGCCTGACACAGCCCCGGCGGCCGCGGTACGGACTCGCCCGCGCGCCCTCCTCCCACCTCTCCTCAGGGCCATGTGAGGGGGCAGCTCCCTCCGCAGCCGCCACCTCCTCCTCCTCTTCCTCCCCCTGCCCCTCCCTCCCTTCCCGCCCCCCTCACGCAGGGCCCTAGAGGAGCCCCCACTGCAGCCCGCCCTCCCTACGCAACCCCCACGATGGACAGGAACTACCCGACCTCGGACTTCGCCGACCCACCGCCGCCGCCTGCGCCCCCCGCTACCCCTGCCGCCCCCTCCGCCTCCAGCGCCGCCGCGCAGACCCCGACCCCCGCCTGGGCCTACGAACCCCGAGCCCCAGCAGCCGCCTCCAGCCCCAGCTGCAGCACCGGCAGCAGCCCCAGCCTCAAGGCCAGGTAGGGAGGGTGGGCGGCGGGGTCGCGGTGGGCCAGGAAAGGCCGGGGATGCGTTTGGGGCCTTCACCCTGCTGCAGCGCCTCTCAGGGGTCTGGGTCGGGCGGGGAGTTCTCCGCTCGCCCTCGCCCCCCTCGGGAGAGGGGCTGATAACTCCTAGGGGGTGGTCCTGGCTGGGTGGGGGCGCCCGGTGCAGGATTCTCGTCTGGAGCTGGTTGAGGACCGCGGTTGACGGGAGGGCAGGGCGGGAGTCGTGGGGCTCCGTCATCCCCAGTCTTGGACCCTCACATGGTGAAGTTTGGGCTCGAGACCGAACTCGGTATCAGGGAGATCCAGGACTGGCTCTGGGGGACGAGGAGGGCCCGGGAGAATTCGGAGCAGTGACATTCCATTGTATTGGAACCTGGGTGACCGACAATGTGGTCTTGGGGGCTTTGGCGGTGTGCGGGTGGGGGAGGTGGGAGAGGAAGAGGCGCGGAGCCGCGTCCCTGACACCGGGGCCCCGGGAAGCCTGGGCTACCGGAGCACCCCCGGAGCGCGGCGCTGGGGGAGGAGGCCCGGCGGGGCGGGAACGCAGAGCTGGAGCTGGGTGACATATGTTTGCAGTGGTGGCCAAGATTAAGCCATTTCTCTTCGACGAGTTCAAAGTTGCTGTAGGGTTTCCTCCCTTTTAACAACAGCAGGAAGTAAGGAATCTCTCTTTGCTTTCTGTGTCTTGGGGTGACTGAGTTTGGGGAAGAAATCGGGGGCTGCTGGTCAGTGAAAGCCATAAAGGTTGAGGAACCAAAGCATGCTTCACCTCCATTTCGGCTACTGAAGCTTGGGTTCATTATGTAGCGCGGGGTTCAAGAGTTCATTTTTCCTTCAGCATGACCAAGGGAATCTAAAATGTTGACTCCTGCTTGATATTTAAGCTTGCAGGGAAATGTGTAGTAGTGCCACACACTTTGAAACGGTTCCATTTGAATGATAACTGGAAGGCGTGGTCTGGCTTGGAGGATTCGGGAGCCGGGTTGTTTTAAAGCCACCTCTCCCGAACAATACTGAATCTGGTAGGTGCAGCTTCTGATTACAAGGACTTGGGAATCCTGGGTTGCTAATGACTTCATCCTCAGCTACCAACAGGAAGCTTCGTGGGTTTATGATCTCATCAGGTTTCTTCATTATTTTCACGACAGAAGTGAACTTTTTTTGTTTGTTTGTTTTTTACTTTATACATTATGGTGGTCTAGATTGTCTTCTTTGTTTTTATGGAAGTTCCACATTCATGATTTGGGAAATATGTGTGAATGGTAGCTGGTCTTTGTCTTAGGTTGTACTTTGGGATGATTGTGAAAGAATGAGGAAAAAAAAAATTGCTTCCAGAAAAGGGAAATGAGCTTCCTTAGAAAATTTTAGACCCTTTGTTTAAGTGACCTGGAAGTTAAAAAAAGATAATAGTGATATGTCAATTTGGAGTTAAATGATTAAACATTTTAGAAATAGCTACAATTTTGTATTATATATGAATAAGCCATTCTGAGGAGTTTTATGAAAGATGTTTGGCACTTCTCCCATTTATACCTTTTTGGTGGTATTTAGCTATGATTTTTAAGTGCTTTTACATTGAATATGATAAATTACAAATTACTAATTTAAAATCACTTTCTCTTTAGTGAACAGCAGTGATAGGTATCTGCAGCATTTTTTGTGTGTGTATTGTAAACGAAAAATATTTTGTTAGGTAAAATGAAACTGACATGCTACCTAGTTATTTCTGTTATTTCTTTTAGCAGAGTACTTCTGAGGCAAAGAAACTAAAATCTACTTGTCATATTTTCCAAATATTATTTATCAAAGTAACACAGAATGACTTCCCAAACATATTTGAAAACAGTAAGTAGACAGACTTGGAATCCTTAATGTAAAAGATATATTTTCTGTTTATTGGAAGTTATTGATTTTTAAATGATAATCCCCACTTTTGTAAAAAAATTTTTTTGGAGGCAGAGTCAGTCTCATTATAGCATAGAAAATTCAGGCTTCTCCTTCCTCTACAAACCTGCTTTGTTAACATCTTGTGTTAGGATCAGGCCATCTGTACAGGGCTGCTCACACTTCTTAATTGTACCTCATTTTATTCTTCAAACTGCAAATGGCCTCTGATTTCAGTTACATTAGGAGTACCATAACTGAAATGTCTTTTAAGTCTTTAAATAACCTACATTTCAGAAGCTTAATCATATTCTTATAATATTTAAAAAAAAGCTTTTGCATAATTCAGTTGAATGTTTTGTTTCCCTTTGTGGTAGTTTCTTCTGAAGGTGCAAATGAGTACTAGCTGTGATGATGTAATATGGATACTTAGCCATAATGAATTAGCCTGTTACCTTGTTTCCTGTAACCTGTTTAGAAATTGACAGATGGTAATGACCCTTTGGTTATTGACATGGGATCTAACATCCTCCATTACATCTTGTCCTGAAGCAGTGTTTTCATCACTTGATGGAAAAGGGCCTGGTAAACAAATTTTCATGAGTTTGAAACAATACTTTTTTGGATACAACTGCTCTATCATATATTAGATAGTCCTGTTATTTTATCAGTTGAAAAATAAAAAATGGAAAACTGGAGCATTTTTCAAGTGGGGCTTATAAAGGGAGTTCTGCCACTGAATATTTTAATTTGTACTCTTTTCAGTTTTAGGAACCATATGAACATGTTCTTTGCCAATCACCATTTAGTTTGGATATACCTTCTAGGGTGCTCTTTTAGATACTATGCATATCTTTGCACACTCTTGGAAATAAGATAGTCATCAGGCAACTGTAAACCTGCTGCCCCCTCTCTACCTGATATTTAAATCTTGTACAGAACAAGAAGCAGCTTGATGTTTCATCAGGGTGATGGTAGATGTTGTGTTTATTTTTGAATATGCACCAGGAAAATGTCTGAATGGAAATACTTTTTTTATTTTTGATGCAGGGGACTCAACCCAGGGGTGGTCTACTACTAAGCTACATCCCCAGCCCTTTTAATTTTTTTTAATTTTGAGACAGGGTCTCACTAAATTGTGGAGGTTGGTCTCAGACTTTCAGTCCTCCTGCCTTAGCTGGGATTACAGGTGTGCACCACCATGTTCAGCTCTTGAATAAGTTTTAAATCTAGTTTCCCTCAAGGTTTTTGAAAAAAAAAAAAAAAAAAAAAAATTCTTGTAAGATCACAATTGATAAAGGAGTAAAGACAATCCCAAATTAGTGGGAAGTTATTTCAAATAATCTGTTGCTGTTAGATAGAGTTCACTATTTTTCATAGAAGTAGTGTTGGAATAGTAGCTATCATTTACCTCATAAGCTAATTTGTGCTGATTTATTAATTATTATTATTATTTTTTTCTGCAGTGCTGGGGATTGAACTGGGGTGCCTGCGCATGCTGGCAAGCACTCTACTACTAAGCCACATCCCCAGCCCTAATTTGTGCTATTTTAAATCACTCACATTAATTTATTTAATCATCACAGAGATTCTTTAAGGTAGGTATTATTTTTGCCTTTTATGAATGAGGAAACTGAGGCACAGAGACATTAAGTTAACATACCTAGAGCTACAAAGCTGACAAGTAATGAAGATAGGATTTAAATCTAGGTGTTGTGGGTCTTGAGCATCCTTGTTTGGCCACTATACTGCACTGCTTCATGGTAAGATAGTTTAATGCTATAATTCACCTATATTATGGTTAAATGAGCTTTTGTGAGTTGGCCTAGAAACCTGAACATCAGCATCCTAATTTCAGTGTTCTTTACCACTGTGGACCATTTCCTAACTGAAACATGCTTTTCACTTCTGCATTGCACTTTCCTGGTTTTCCTTCTGTGTCACTGGCCTTCAGTTTTTCTTTGTGTTCACTAGATTTTACTCTTCTTCTGTTTAATCTCTACATTTTGTTGTTTACTTAGGGTTTGATATTGACATGATTTCCTGTCTATTTTATGCTTTCTTCTGAGGCTATCACATCCATGCTCATGTTTTTAAAAATCATCCCTGTGAACATGTCCATGTTCATGTTTCAGCTCAGACCTCTTGTGAGGACTTAGTCATATATCCAGCTACCTCTTTTTTTTTTTTTTTTTTTTTGGTACCAGAGATTGAACTCAGGGGCACTTGACCACTGGGCCACATCCCCAGCCCTTTTTTGTATTTTATTAGAGACAGGGTCTCACTGAGTTGCTAAGTGCCTGGCCATTGCTGAGGCTGGCTTTGAACTCGCGATCCTCCTGCCTCAGCCTCCCAAAGTGCTGGGATTATAGGCCTGCGCCACAGCGCCTGGCTATTAGTTTTTATTTTGAGACAGGATCTTGCTAAGTTTCTGCAGGTAAGTTGCCAAGGCTGGCCTCAAACTGGCCATCCTACTTCAGCCTCCTGAGTCATTGGAATTATAGGTATGCACTCCCATGCCCGCACCTACTGCTTTTTAAAAATCTCTTAAATATACCTTGAAGTTTTTCACTTTGGTTTCCCCTGCTTCACACTAACCCAGTCTGCCATTATTTTTCATTTGGATAACTTCGGTAGCTTTGTAATAAGTCACCTCGAACCAGAACTTTTCTTTCTTCCATTCACTTCATTCTCTTTATACATCCAGATTGATTATTCTTTAATATATATTTTTAGTTGTAGATGGACACAATATCTTTATTTAAGATACTGGAACCCAGTACTTCACATATGTGAGTCAAGAGCTCTACCATTGAGCCACAACCCCAGCCCCCAGATTGATTTTTTTTTTTTAATTGAAGATTGAACCTAGGGTGCTTTACCACTATGCTACACTTCCCAGCCCTTTTTATTGTTTTGAGATAGGTTCTCACTGAGTTGCTGAGATTGACTTTGCACTTGTGATCCTCCTGCCTCAGCCTCCCAAGGTGCTGGGATTACAGGTGTACACCACCTCACGTGGGTTGATTGATTTTTAAAAGCAGATCTACCAGTTTGATTCTATTGCTTCTGGGCTTAACATCTTTCCATGGCTTCTCCTACATCATAGGTAAATGTGCCCTGTATGCCCCTGCATTTACTGGGCCTTTTTTTTTTTTTTTTTTTTTTTTTTTTTGGTACCGGGGATTGAACTCAGGGGCACTCGACCACTGGGCCACATCCCCAGCCTTGTTGCCGCCTGAAGCGCTTGGAGCAACGGAGCCGCGGGAAGAACTTCAGAAGCAAACTGGAGACAAACAGCTTTTTATTTTGATAACTTTTCTCTCTGGTTCTAACAACAACTAACTCACGCCAAACACACCACTCAAAATGGCGCTGACCCGATCAGCAATTTCGGCCAAGTCACTCGAGATCCCGCAACAAATCCCGTGAGACTACGGGTGGCGACAATGGCCAAATCTCCACGGCTCATAGTCAACTGTAATTCAAGTCAATCTCCAAACAGGGCTCCTACACAGCCCCTTTTATTTTTTTTGGATTTTATTAGAGACAGGGTCTCACTGAGTTGCTAAGTGCCTTGCCATTGCTGAGGCTGGCTTTGAATTTGCGATCCTCCTGCCTTAGCCTCCCGCCTTAGCCTCCCAAGTGCTGGGATTACAGGTGTGCGCCACCGCGCCCGGCCCATTTAAAAAAATTTTTTTTTTTTAGTTTTTGATAGACCTTTATTTATTTATATGCAGTGCTGAGAAATGAACCCAGTACTTCACACAATGTCAGGCAAGTGTGCTACAGCTGAGCCACAGCCGCAGCCCCTTACTGGCCCATTTAAAATGTTGTTACATTTGGATCATCCTGAATTCTTCCTACTTAAGGCCTTCATATATGCCCTTCCCTCTACCTAGATAACTCTCTTTTCCTGCCTCCCAGCCTGTCTTCTTAAAGTATCTTACATTCAGAAATCTGTTCCCATCCAACCCCTATCCTAGTTGCTTTGTGCAATTATATTTCCACAGTATATTTTACTTTATTTTCATATCATTCTTTACTTTCATATCATTGTATACCTTATATGGTATTTGTATAATAGGTGTCTTCACTTTAGAATGGAAGCTCTTTGAGGAACCTTATTTGTTTTGCTGTTGTAGTATTATTTCTAATATTTAGTACTTACTCTTTATATGCTATATACCTAGAATATAGTTGTTACTTAATACTTGCTTATGACATGAAATCCAGAACTCTGCTTTTGTGTGTGAATTGGAAGCCCCTTTCAATTATAATTGAAAAAGATATAATTGTTACAACCTTTAGTGCCATTCGCCCACTACCTTATAGTAAGGACCAAGATGAAAGGTTTAGGGTGTTTGTGATTATCATTGTTAGAAGTGACAGGACATAAGCAACTGCTTGTCTTCTCTCTTTCCTTTCTGTGTTCTGTGTAATAATGAGTACTAAAATATGTCTACCAAAACACAGCTAAGTTTTTTTTTTTAATTTATTAAGCAAATATTTGAGTGTCTAGAAGATGCGAGGTGTGTTGCCTTCATCCTCACGTATAATATTTCTGTAGTGAAGCTTGAGAAATTTAATGGCAGCCATTTATTTATTCATTCATTAAAATGTACTGAGCATCTTTGAGTTTATGATACTCAGCTAAGTTCTACAGGGTCCCACAGAAATGAAAAAGACATTATCTTGTCTCTTAAAGAACTTGGCAGTTGGGCTGGGGTTGTGGCTCAGTGGTAGAGTGTGTGCCTAGTATGTGTGAGGCACTGGGTTCAATTCTCAGCACCACATATAAATAAACAAAGAAAATAAAGGTCAATCAACAACTTAAAAATATATTTAAAAAAACAAACTTGGCAATCTACAAGGGTGACAGGTATATTTGCTGCTTCTCTGTTTGGCTTCTATGTTGAATTGTCCAAGAACTTGGAGTTCGATCTTTTTTTTCCCTCTCCATTCAGTGTTGGTGAGTTTGCCATTTATATGAGATGATATTCAAATTGATATCCCTAAATTCATATCTAGCATCTGCCATTGAGTAGATATTTCAAATGTATGTCCAAAACATAATTATAATCCTAACACACAGCCTGATCCTCCTTTAATAAATACTACCACCAGCCGTGGCACACGCCTGTAATCCCAGTACTTGGGAGGCTGAGGCAGGAGGATTGCGAGTTCAAAGCCAGCCTCAGCAATGGAGAGGCGCTTAGCAACTCAGTGAGACCCTGTCTCTAATAAAAAATACAAAAAAGGGCTGGGGATGGGGCTCAGTGGTTGAGTGCCCCTGAGTTCAATCTCCAGTACCCCCCCAAAAAAAAAAAACCCCAGTAATAATAATAAATAATACCACCAGCCGCGCACGCCTGTAATCCTAGCACTTGGGAGGCTGAGGCAGGAGGATCTCGAGTTCAAAGCCAGCCTCAGCAATGGCAAGGCACTTAGCAACTCAGTGAGACCCTGTTTCTAGTAAAATACAAAAAAGGGCTGGGGATGTGGCCCAGTGGTTGAGTGCCCCTGAGTTCAATCCCTGGTACCAAAAAACAAACAAACAAAACAAAAAAAAAAACCCCATCATTTATTTTGTTGCTTTATGGTTCCAATAGGTTAGGGTCAACCCCCACCTATTTTATTTAGAGACAGGGTTCATTTGCTTGCCTCCCACTGCTCCTGTTTGTGTATCCTGGCCTCCCTCAACAGAACCCCGGCTCCATTGATTTGTTGCTTGGTTCCAATAGGTTAGAACCATCTCTATAACAGAACCCATATTTGTTTCCATAGTTTTCCACCTAGTTACCACCTACTGCTTTCCTTACTTTCCATTGGCCTTTTTGCATTTAAATATGCAACAGTCAGAGTCAACTTTTCAAAATATAATTCAGACATCATTACTGTGCTTAAAATCTTTCAATGTTACTCAGAGTAAAATTCAAGTCCTTGGCCTATAATAAGGCCCTAAGTGATCTTAGCCTCAGCTAATTCACCATCCTTAGCTCATTCCTGTCCCTCCATCATCCTATAGTCACATTGACTTTATTTCTTTCATGAAATGTGCTAAAATTACTTGTGTCTTAGGGCTTTTGCACTGGCCGTTCTCTTCACCTAGAGTTCTTTCTCCAGCAAAGACCAGGTCTTTGCTGCTTTTGAATATTTAGGTGTTTTGCAAGGTGTTTCCTCTTCTTCAACTGCCCATCTAAATTAACTTTGCATCACTATCATATCACAGAATTGTTTTTTTTTTTCTTGATAGCATTATCACTCTGCGAAGTACTTTTGTTGCTCTATATGTATCATTTAATAGTAACCACTATTTTCCTCATATCACTAGCCACCACTAACGGTCCATGTTTCGAGAGAATAGTGCTCTTCTCTGTCTTACTTGTATCTGTAGAAGACACTTTAGTGTAGTGGTTGATAGCATAAGCTCTGGTGTCAGAATGTTTGGGTTTGTATTTTGACTCTGCTACTTGCAGTGTGATCTTACAAAAGTTTAACTTTCTGTGCTTCAATTTCCTCTTATAAAATTATATGATTTACACTTTTGTTTGCATGTATATGTGGTAATGGGGCTATAACCCTGGGGCACTCTACCACTGAGTGATGTCCCCTCCCCAGCTTTTTTTTTTTTTTTCTTTTTTGGTACCAGGGATTGTATTTGGGCACTTGACCACTGGGCCACATCCCCAGCCCTTTTTTGTATTTTATTAGAGACAGGGTCTCACTGAGTTGATAAGTGCCTTGCCATTGCTGAGGCTGGCTTTGAACTCGTGATCCTCCTGCCTCAGCTTCCCAAGTGCTGGGATTACAGGCATGTGCCACAGTACCCGGCTCCTCTGCAGGTTTTTAAAATTATTTTATTTTGAGACAGGGTCTTGCTAAATTGAGGAGCCTGGCAACTGGTAAAAACATGCTTTAGGGACTTAGTGGAGAAAAGTTTAGTTCAAGGGGCTCATGGAGGCATTTGTCAAGTAGATTGAGTACAAATTGATTGAAATTGTTAATGTTGCATCATGGAATAAGGGATTAGCACAAAGGAGCTTCCAAGAACAAGGGTTCCATGAGGAATAAAGGTGATTCTGTTGTGCCAGTTAATGACTGGGCCTTGAACTGGCATAGCATCACTTATGCTGCAGTCTGCTAGTCAGTTCTGTCCTTGATCAAGTGCAGAGTCATTATGGGAGGGAGATTATACAAAGATGTGGTTCATTGAGGAGCTCATTGGAGTAATACTACTACAGTATTAATGCTAGATTTTAGAAGTTTTTGAGTTTAGTCTGTATGAAGGCTAAGGAACTTTGAGAGGTTTTTCTTTTTTTAATATTTATTTATTTGCTTTAGTTGTACACAATGCCTTTATTTGTATGTGGTGCTGAGGATCAAACCCGGGCCGCGCACGTGCTAGGCGAGCGCGCTACTGCTGAGCCACAACCCCAGTCCCCGAGAGGTTTTTCTTTAAGAAGGATAGTGATATGAACAAGTATTGTGTGTGTGTATGTATTTTGTACTGGGTATCAGACCCACATATGCTTTACCACTGAGCTACATCGCCAGTCCCATTTTCATTTTAAGACACGGTCTCCTTAAGTTACCATGTTGGTCTTGAACTTGTGTTCCTCCTGCCTCAGCCTCCTGAGTAGATTTGATGACATGCATGTGACCCTACTCCCAGCTGATTTTTTCAGCCTTTAAGCACAGAATGGATTAGAATTGGCAGAAGCCGGGCGCGGTGGCGCACGCCTGTAATCCCAGCACTTTGGGAGGCTGAGGCAGGAGGATCACGAGTTCAAAGCCAGCCTCAGCAATGGCGAGGCACTTAGCAACTCAGTGAGACCCTGCTTCTAATAAAATACAAAAAAAAAGGGCTGGGGATGTGGCCCAGTGGTCAAGTGCCCCTGAGTTCAATCCCCAGTACCAAAAAAAAAAAAAAAAGAATTGGCAGAGGTAAAAAACAGCATACAAGATGAGAGGTGATTCACCAGACCAGGAAAGAGAGAGGTGATGGAAATTGGTAATGATATATTGTTATAGAAAGGAGTGGATGAATGTGAAAGATCAAAATGCCTGGGGTGTTGGCAGGGTACATAGTAAAGGGTAAGAAAAAAATAAATTTTGAGCTGGGTCACCAGAAGAATGATAGTGAACAAATGATGTTTCTTAAAATCTATTTTTTAATTGAAAAAAGTTGTGCCAGGGGCAGTGGTGCATGCCTGTAATTCCAGCGACTCCGGGAGGTGAGGCAGGAGGATTGCAAGTTCCAGATCAGCTTAAGCAATTTAGCACCACCCTAGGCAACTTATAAAAAAATAAAAATAAAAAGGGCTGGGGAGCCGGGCGCGGTGGCACACACCTGTCTGTAATCCCAGCACTTGGGAGGCTGAGGCAGGAGGATTGCGAGTTCAAAGCCAGCCTCCGCAATGGCAAGGCACTTAGCAACTCAGTGAGACCCTGTCTCTAATAAAATACAAAAAAGGGCTGGGGATGTGGCCCAGTGGTCGAGTGCCCCTGAGTTCAATCCCTGGTACCAAAAAAAAAAAAAAAAAAAGGCTGGGGATATGGATTTTAAAAAAATAATAAAAGTGTGTGGGGGGTGAGAAATAAGTTGTATACCAGTTTACAGTATGTTTTGAAGTATATATACATTGAAAAAATAGAAATGTTAATTCATTTTGGTCAATACATATATCATGCAGCTCTTCTAGGCATTGGGGGCTTGGTAGCAATTAAAACAGACAAAATCTTTGTTCTTGTGGTATATATACTCTTGGGCTGGGGACTCAGAAGACAAGAAAATTTTCTCCTTGAGAAAGTAACATTTCCTTGATACCTAAGAAAACAGAGTGAGCAAATGTCCTAAAAGAAAGTCTGACAGTTTCTTTCACTGACAGGGTCTTGCCATAGATCAGTGGGCCTTAAAAATCACCCAGAGAACTTGTTGAAACACAGGTTGTTTGGCCCAACTCCAGAGCTTTTTAATCAGTTGATTTGGGTTAAAGCACTATAAACAAGTTCCTAGGTGATGCTAGTACTGCTTGTCCAGGGGCCACACTTTGAGACCACCAACATATATGTTATTCCTGGTGTGGTTTTTTTTTACTTTTATTTAAAAATTGAGATTTAGGGGATATTTATTATAATTTATCAAAGTAATAAATCACGGGTTGAAAAGGTTTTCTGCATAGGTCTAAAAATTTATGAAATCTAGCAACTATTTCATATTTTTTAAAAATATTTATTTATTTGCTTTAGTTGTACACAATGCGTTTGTTTTGTTATGTTTTTGGTACTGGGGATTGAACTCAGGGGTACTCGATCACTGGGTCACATCCCCAGCCCTTTTTTTGTATTTTATTTAGAGACAGGGTCTCACTGAGTTACTAAGTGCCTCGCCATTGCTGAGGCTGGCTTTGAACTCGCGATCCTCCTGCCTCAGCCTCCCAAAGTACTAGGATTACAGGCGTTCGCCACCGCGCCCAGCATTGGCTCCAATGCTTTTGTTTTTATGTGGTGCTGAGGATCAAACCCGGGCCGCCCATGTGCTAGGCCAGTGCTCTACCGCTGAGCCACAATCCCAACCCCACTATTTCATATTTTTAAAAAACTTTTAAAAATAAGCAAAAACTGAAAGATATTGCAATCATTTCCATTCTAAAAAAGCAGCTGGGCGCGGTGTCGCACGCCTGTAATCCCAGCACTTTGGGAGGCTGAGGCAGGAGGATCGCAAGTTCAAAGCCAGCCTCAGCAATGGCCAGGCATTTAGCAACTCAGTGAGACCCTGTCTCTAAATAAAATACAAAAAAGGGCTGGGGACGTGACCCAGTGGTCGAGTGCCCCTGAGTTCAATCCCAAGTACCACAAAAAAAAAAAAAAAAAAAAAAAAAAAAAAGCAGAGGAGCCCATCAAGTACAGATCCCTGTTTTCATCAGTTTTTGTGTCATTGTGATGAAAATACCAATAAGAATAAAGTAGAGGAGAAAAAGTTTATTTTGCCTGACAGTTTCAGAAGTTTAGTCCACAGTCCTCTGAATTCATAGGTTTTGGTCTTTGGTGAGGCAGGACATCATGTCAGAAGGGCATGGTGTAGGAAAGCAGTTTGGGACCTGGTAACCAGGAAGCAGAGCTCTATTCGCTGGTGATAAGCTATTAAGCCCAAAGTCATTCCCCCAGTGACCTACTTCCTCCAGCCACACCTTACCTGCTTACAATTACCACTCAGTTAACCATATCAGTGGATTAATTCACTGGTTAGGCTAAATCTCTTAATCTAATCATTTCACCCTTGAATCTTCTTGCATTGTCTCACACATGAGCTTTTAGGGGATACCTTATATTTAAACCATAACTTTTTCCAGGGCAGCCTTTAAATGTTCATGCAATGCAAAATACATTTAGTCCATTTTCAAGTCCTCATAGTCTTAAGTTTTAGAATTACCCAAAAGGTCAAGTCCAGAATTTCATCTAAGACTAAAGGCAAACTCATGAATGTTTTCAAAAGCAAGTCACGCCGGGCACAGTGGCGCACACCTGTAATCCCAGCACTTGGGAGGCTGAGGCAGGAGGATCATGAGTTCAAAACTAGCCTCAGCAATGGTGAGGTACTTAGCAACACAGTGAGACCCTGTCTCTAATAAAATACAAAAAAGGGCTGGGGATGTGGCCCAGTGGTCGAGTGCCCCTGAGTTCAATTCCCGGTACCAAAAAAAAAAAAAAAAAAAAAAAAAAAAAAGCAAGTCACATACATCCAATATATGGTGGTATAGAGTGAATATTTCCATTCCATAAGGGAGAAATATGGGCATAGAAACAGGAATTAGACCAAAGCAAGACTGAAATCCAGCTAGGCAAATAAGTCCTATAACTCTACATTCAGCATCTGGGCACAGGGTGTCATGATATTTTCTCCAGAGAACTTTTGTAGCTCCATCCCTATGGCCTTCCTGGTTGCAGCCCATATGGTCTGTATTGGCTTGCCTCTGCTCAATTCCTGTAGCCTTCCTGGGCAGATGTTCCACATTATTGGCATTTCTTAATCTCAGGAGTCTCCACTGAAGCTTCACCTTCCTTTTTACATCTTCATGCATCACCCTCTCTAGCTCCTTGCAGGGATTCCGACCCTGCTACACTTTGCTTGGCTTCCCAGGCCTGCCTTTGAAGTCTTGGTAGAAGCCTCCATGACCCACTGAGTCCAGAATCCTTCATTTCTGCAGAACCACACACCATGTGATTGATACCAGTGTCTGCCACCATCTTGAGCAGTAGTCAATCCTCCTAGGAACATGGCTGCAGACTTCAAGTGCCTGGGTGACTGAGCATGGTGAAAAAACTTCCTAGGCTCCCCTGTGCAAGCAGGGTTTGCACTCCCTGCAAGTCTTTCAAAGAAATTTTTACTTTTACACCCTTGAGCCTGAGATGGGGTGGTTTTATGGATTCCTGAATTGTCCTCAAGCCATCTTATTATCCTTGTGCAAAGTATTTAGTACCTGTTTAGTGCCTGTAATGTCTTTAAAAATCACAACTTCTTTTTCTCCTGTTTTACTTGGATTTATCTGGCCAAACTGCAAGTTTTTCAGATCTTTGTGCTTTGCTTTCTGCTCCTGATTATCATAGTAAAACTTGGCTAAAAGCTTCCAGCAATATCCATGCCACTGCCTGAATGCTGTGCTGCCTTGAGATTTCCTCTGTCAGATTAATGAGTACCTCACCCGTAAATTCAGCATTACAAAAAACCTCAGGACATGGGCAAAATGTAGACTTCTTTGCCAGAACATCACATGAATGGCTTCTGGTCCAATTTCTTATAGAGTCATCCTCCTGAAACCTCATGAGCTCAGTCTTTACTATCCACAATCCTATCGGCATTCTGGTCTTCTGAGCTCCCACCAGAATCACCTGTTAAGCATTTTAAGGGGACAGATAGATGAGAATGGTGGGAACTCGAGGTTAAGAGAACAATTCTATAAAATGGGCCCACTGTACTTAACACCCACATTCTTTTTTTGCCCAAAAGCAATCTGCCTGCGGCCCCTCCAGGCCTGTGCAGGGGTGAAGGCCAGGCAATTAGTGTAGGTAATGAATGGTGGGGGGAGGTGATAACTGGTTATCAAACAGAAAACAATGGGTTGTTAACCTCTGTAATCCTACTTCTGGGCACTCTGGGTTGCTAACAATTAACCCTCCCCCCCCCCCCCCCAATCCCTGCTCCCAGGCACATACAGAGAAGAAGAAAGAAGGCAATAATTAAAAGGGTGGTTCTGGGTCTATAAAAGAGCAAGATGCACCCCCTCCTGAGGACTCCCAGCTTTGGGGCCCCTTTTCTTCCAAGAAGTCTATCTCTGTCACTTTCTTAATTAAAACTTGCTTTTTATGTTTGCCTCACTGTTTCTTGGGTATTTAATCTTCAACACCAGGAAAAGGAACCCCTTCCTATTTTCCAAGACTGTTATCAGCTTTGCTTACAACATTGCAAAGATTTTCCAGCTTGCATCTCCAAAGTTTTCAAAATTTCTCATTCCAACTCCAAAGACTACAGAACCACATGGGTCTGGTTAGTTACAGTGATGACCCCGCTTCTTGGTACCAGTTTCTGTTTTAGTCAGCTTTTTGTTGCTGTGACCAAAAGACCTTACAAGAACAGTGTAGAGAATGAGAATTTTTTTTTTTTTTTTTTTTTTTTTTTTTTGGTACCAGGGATTGAACTCAGGGGCACTTGACCACTGGGTCACATCCCCAGCCCTTTTTTGTATTTTATTAGAGACAGGGTCTCACTGAGTTGCTAAGTGCCTCGCCATTGCTGAGGCTGGCTTTGAACTCGCGATCCTCCTGCCTCAGCCTCCCAAAGTGCTGGGATTACAGGCGTGCGCCACCGCACCCGGCTGAGAATGAGAATTTTATGTGGGGCTTAAGGTGAAGGAGCCCCAATTAGGGAGGTGGCTATTGCGGTCAGCTTTAAGCCATAAGTTCCACCTGATAATAAGTATGTACGTGACGCACCTGTAAATGCACGTGAGGCACCCGCAAAGCTAAAGGTATATAACCGGGTGAAAGCGGTTGGAGTCAGGAGAAGAATGAATTCATTCAGTCAGTCATGCAGTCGCTCGGTCGGTCAGAAGAAGAGTTCGGGTCGGAGAAGAAGAAAAGAATCAGAGCGGCCAGAATGTAGGCAGAGTGGTTACAGAAGAGTAACCAGATAGAAGAAGTAATTGCTGGTCAGAGTCAGGCCGAGGCTCCCAAGGAAGAAAGAAGAAAGAAGAAAGAAGCTCTAAAAGCTAAGCTCTCTCTCTCTCTCTAAAGAAGAAATCTCTCTCTTTCAAGCTCTCTCTCTTTCTCTCTAAGCTCTAAGAAGAAAAGCTCTATCTTTCTCTCTAAGCTCTAAGAAGAAGAAGAAGAAAAAGCTCTCTCTAATCTTTCTCTCTAAGCTCTTTCTAAGAAGAAGAAAAATCTTTCTTTCTCTCTCTAAGCTCTAAGAAAGTAGAAGTAAAAGTAGTAGTATCTTTACTCTGCCTCCGAGAGTTTTCATCCCGCGGCGTTGTGGCTGGCCACGACAGGCAGCTTACATTAAAGTTTCAGAGGTTCAATCCACAGTTGTCTGAATTCATAGCTCTGATCCCTGAAGTGAGGCAGAACATCAAGGTATAAGGGTGCCGTGACTGCTCTGTTACTTATTAATGGGTCCGAGGTCTAAAGCTACCCACCTATTTGGGCCCTAAAAGGGGGTTCTTTCTGCCAGCAGAAAGAGTTAAAGTAGCTTACCTGGCGAAGATAGGCTTAGTGGGCAAAAGTCGCCGAGCGTCTCTATCCCCGCCTGATTGACGGACACCACGCCACACCTGGACACCACGCCACACCCGGGGAGTTTTGGTAGAAAGCAATGCCAAAAACTCAAATTTATTGAACAGTGAACTGCACTTATATTAGCCTAAAAATAACCAATCCTTGACCAGCAGGGCGGTTCCGGCTCTCACGATACGTCATAGCCACACCCCCTTGCTTAGCTTAGCCCCGGTCCTCCAAAGGGCGTGGTAAGCAACCAGAGCCCATCCCCTTGGCAGACAGCGTCCGGAAAGTCCCAACAATTCCCCTTTTTCGTTTTTTTCAAAATGGGGCTTCTCCATTTTATATTTCAAAAACGGGATGTCCCATCTTGTATTTCGAAAATTAGGGTGTCCATCTCACTCGAGAGTGTGCCTGTTTAGGTTGTTTTTCCTCTCTGGGAAAAATCTTACCCGTCATTGGCTACCACCCTAGCACTTCAGGTGGACACACCCAGGGCCAGCAAGTGGCCAGGGGAAGGACACGGGACAGGACAGTCACCTTTGGGAAGGCTTGACTGGATGGCAAACCTCCGCATCTTGTTAAGGACCATGGCCAAGCCTGTAGGGCTTTAGCTCAGCATGACAGCAGACCACCCCGCTGTATCAATGTGGTTAGTTATATAGGGCCCAAAAGTGAACACAAAGACAATGACAATCAGGGATTTCACCAAAGGGAGAAAGTCCACCCATTCAGTGTAGTCTAAAGGAAGCCATCTGGCATAAAGTCCGGACAATTGTCACAGGAATAGCATTCTTCTCTCTAGCATAAAGTCCGGACAATTGTCACAGATATAGCGCTCTTCTCTCAGAGTCCAAAGGAAGCCGTCTAGCACAAAGTCCAGACAATTGTCACAGGAATGGCACAGTCCCTCAGAGTCCCAAGGAAGCCATCTAGCACAAAGTCCAGACAATTGTCACAGGAATGGCACAGTCCCCCTTCTCTCATTGCAGAGGGTTGAGATACTGACCAAAGAAGGAGTCCAAGACAGTGTTTTTGATGAATTTTGGAATGGATGTGATGAGAAGTTTAATCACAACAGGATAGGAGATTTGTCATGGTGTTTTTTCTTTCTTCTCATTTCTGTGGAAAAAAGAAAGGATCACCCCTCAAGAGCTTGTGCTCCTGGGTAGTCATTTTGGTCAGATTGGCAGTATTTGAGATCTCTGGCAGGCACCCATGTAGGGTTTTGTTCTCCCCATTGGGAAGACACATCCAAAACCTCTGCCAGCACTTATTAATGGATCTGGACCTCTCCAGAATCCAGTTAATGGGTCTTTCCATTGGACCTCAACCTTTACATAAGGCGTTTGGTTAGACCAGTGTCTTTGAAACGCAGACAGAGGCTGCTGTTTGGAAAAATTTAAAATATTTAAAGTAAGCATAGCTGTTTTCAACTGGTCATGGGGGTTACTTCCCCCATTTTGTTTTATTAATTGGTCTTTTAGGGTTTTATTATGTCTCTCTATGATGGCTTGTCCTTTTGGGTTATATGGGATCCCTGTGGTATGCTTAATATGCCATGTTGGGAAGAACTTTTGTAATGATTTGCTTACAAAACAGGGTCCATTATCGGTTTTAAGCTGTTTTGGCCATCTAAGAATAGCAAAGCATTGTAAAAAGTGACTTTCAGCATGTTTAGCCCTTTCTGCAAAGTGTGCCGTGGCCCAACAAGCATGTGAATAAGTATCTATGGACATAAATATATATATATATATTTTAAATATTTATTTATTTACTTTAGTTGTACACAATACAATGCATTTGCGTTTACGTGGTGCTGAGGATCAAATCCGGCGCCGCGCACGTGTGGGAGGCGAGCACTCTGCCGCTGAGCCACAATCCCAGCCCCATAAATATATATTTTAATTTTTCAAATGGCGCATAATGGGTTACATCACTCTGCCAGACAGCGTTGGGCCATAGGCCTCTGGGATTTACCCCAGGGGACTGGAGAGGTGGGACCTATAAGAAGGGCAAACAGGACTTACATGTCCTTGTAATCTTTTTTAAATCTTTTATAGGAACTAAAGGAAATTTATGATGTAGTCTTCTCTAATTTAAATGAGTAAGGTCGTGAAGACCTTAGGCTAACTGAAGGTCTTGTTGATATGGGACTGTAACTGTTAATACACCTGTGGTGGCCAAACGGTCAGCAGCCTGATTTCCCTCAGAGAGAGGCCCAGATAAGCCTTGATGACCCCTAAGATGTTGGAGGAAAATAGGCTCATTACGTCCCTTTAACAGAGATCGAACCTGAATCATCAGAGGGTTATAGGATTATTATCTATCTTTATATATGATGCATTTAGAGTAGGTAATAGGTTAATTACATATAAACTATCTGAGAAAAGATTCATAGGCTCTTGGACATGGGTCAAGGCTAATGCAACAGCATATAATTTTTTTTTTTTTTTTTTTTTTTTGTGGTACCAGGGATTGAACTCAGGGGTACTCGACCACTGGGTCACATCCCCAGACCTTTTTTGTATTTTATTTAGAGACAGGGTCTCACTGAGTTGCTAAGTGCCTCGCCATTGCTGAGGCTGGCTTTGAACTCACGATCCTCCTGCCTCAGCCTCCCAAAGTGCTGGGATTATAGGCGTGCGCCACTGCGCCCGGCTAGCATATAATTGTTTAAATTGAGCAGAACCAGTAACGGCTTCAAAGTATTGTGTCCTTTGGCCTGAGGATGGGTGAAAAACTACAACTGCTGACCCTTCTTTTCCTCCATCTGTGAAGACATTTACTGCCTTAGGGAGTGGCTTGATGGAAAAAAGGATGGGGGGAGTCCACTCCAGTTTGGGAAAAGAAGAGGTCCATTTGGTTGACCCATAATGACAGTCAACTTGTCCTAAAAAATCCTTCTAAAGCATAGGAGACTCTAGGGTTGTTTCTCCATATCCACTCAAAGTCTGACAAATGGTAAGGAATTGTTAAAATATCTGGGTCTTTTCCATAATGTCTCAATGATGTATCTCTCCCTTTTATTACAAGATCTGCTAATTGATCTAATTGGGAATAAACTCGAGGTGCTCCTCCCACAGAGGAATGTATCCACTGTAAGGGGTTACCCATCTGGGTGAGAACAGCTGTCAGGAGCTTAGCACCTGAGAAAATCCACAGATATAGAGGTTGCTTTGGTTGGTATTGAGCCAATTGGGCTGAATTGAGGGCATCTTGGACTTTTTGTAATATTGACAGATGACCTTTTTCTAGTATAATCACATCAGAGGGGGATTTTCTCCGTAGCAACTCAAAGAGAGGTAATAAATCTTCAGTAGAGATATGAAGCCATGGTCTTAACCAGGTTAGCTCTCCTAATAGCTTCTGTAACTCTGCCAAGGAATAAGATTTTTTAATGACTAGTTGAGGTTTGAGAGGACAAACTGAGTCTAGGCTAAGTTTTGTCCCCAATATTTTGAAGGGAGGAATAGTTTGGACCTTGTCATTGGATATGTGTAATCTTCCTTTTTCTAAGAGCTCTCGAAGGGTCAGGTAAGCTGAGCCCAGTTGCTGGACATCAGCAGCTCTCAGGATGATGTCATCCATATAAACATATAGGGTGAGCTGCGATTTTTTCATTAATGGTGACAGAAGACATGAAACATAATATTGACAAAAAGCTGGGCTGTTAGCCATACCTTGAGGGAGAACTATCCATTCATATCGCTCATCTGGCCTCTGAAAGTTATTAGAAGGGATAGAAAAGGCAAACTTTTCATAATCATCTGGATGAAGAGGAATAGAAAAATAACAATCTTTATCAATAACAATTAAGGTTAAATCTCTTGAAATAGCAGGGATCCAGGGGAGGCCATGCAGAGGTGTGCCAACAATGAACATCCTATCATTAATTTTTCGGAGGTCTTGTAACATCGTCCATTTCCCTGTGGCCTTTTGTATAACAAAAACAGGACTGTTCCATGGGCTAAGAGAGGGTCTAATGTGTCCTAGGGCTAATTGTTCTTGGACAATTGCCCTCAAATGGTTTAGTTTTTCAGTAGGAAGGGGGCACTGCTCGACCCAGATTGGGGGGCCATCTTGCCATTGAATGGCAGGAACTTGGGGAGCAGTGGCCCTTAGGATTGGGGTGAGACCCTATTTGATGATTGGAAGTTTCTCCGTATCTTTAATTAATATATCATTTTGAAGCTCTCTATGGGTTGTAGTAATGTAAGCTTCAGCTTCTCCTAAAATGTCCTGGCCTAATAAATTAGAGGTTAATCCAGGGGCCACAAGGGAGTGAACCTCCCCTTGATTTTCATCTATGTCTCTCTATCTAAGCCAATCTCTGGTTTCTTCTGAATGAGTGTTTCCACCTACCCTGAGTAATTGGGGCCCTGGAATTAGTTCCCATTGAGGTGGAATCTCTTCCTTCCTTAGTATAGTACGATCTGCCCCAGTATCAATTAGGCAACGAAATTTCTTTCCTGATATATAAATATCTATCTTTGGTCTAATCCCTGGAACAATAGGAACTATCCAATGGACCTTAGGGGGACTGTGAATAGGGGAACCTCCTTGGTGTAACGGGGCTAGAGGATGCCCCTTTAGGAGTTTAAAGGTTTCCCCTGAATATCAAATTTAGATCTGCAATCTTTTCTCCAATGATATCCTCTTTTACATCTAGGACAAAGTGTTCTAGGGGCAGCTGGACTCTGAGTCTGGCCAGGGGTGCATTTTGGGGGCCGACCAGGGCCATTGGGGCAGTCTTTTTTAAAATGGCCCTGTCGTCTACACTTAAAACAGGTACCTTTTCCATTTAAAACTGTTGTTAATACCTCAGTATGGGCATTAAGGGCGGTGGTTAATATTTGAGATTGATGAGTTTGAGAACCCACATCTTTGGTGGCAATAATCCATCTCCCCATAGATCTATCATTTAACCCGGCACGTGCCAGCTTGTGATCTGTGGTCATTCCTTCCCAAACCAGCATTTTTGCAAATTGATCCCTCATCGTACCAGGTGGAAATTTCCTTTGAAGGCTTTTTTCCACTCTCTCAATAAATGTGGCCAGATCTTCATTAGCTTTTTGAGTGATTCCAGGTATAGGAGGCTCTGTAGGGCCTTCCTCTAGCTTTTTCCATGCTGCCTGCCCTAAAGCTCGCACCTGCTCTCGGTAAGGGGCTGGTATTGCTGCCTGTTGAATGCCCGTGTCATATTGGTCATTAACTCTTGCCAGCATCCCAAAGGTTATTGGTATGGGAGGAATTATAGATCGGTTCCTCTCTGCCTGCAAATGGCATTCATCAGTAAAATATGCACACCACTTTATAAATAAAGGTCCTGGAAGCACGGCTTTGGTTAAATCGTTCCAATCTTTTGTTGTGCAGGCTTGATGTGCCAGACTTGATAAAATACATTCTGCCCATGGAGAGTTGGGACCGTGTTCCAACACCACTTTTTTTAACTCTTTTAACTCTTGAGTTTCCCAGGGGTACCAAATATTTGGCCTATTTCCTCCCGGATTTAAATTAACTGGAAACGCCATTACAGGTGAAAGCCCACCAGGGGGTGCTAGCAGCTGTTGTGAAATTGGCGCTTCCTGGAAAAGCGGTGGGTCAGAAGGCCCGGAAGGGGCGGGCTCATAAAATGGCGGATCTCGCTCACAGGGTGGTGAGCCATGTGGCCGATGGCCTTTGTCCTCAGGGAATTTTTTAAAGCTCTCCAAGAGAGAAGCTGTAGGTTCCTGATTGCTAGTTTTTTCCTAATTCCGCGGAGCAGGATTTCTCTACTTCTAGGGAGTGGTTAGGCTTCTCCAAATCCGTGGACCAGGAGGGGCTGTTTAATTCTCCAGACCGGGAGAGATTAGATTCAGATATTTTATTTTCTCGTAGGGCCTGCTCCGTTACCTCAATTCTTATAATTTGAGGTGCCTGATCTGTGGCCTCTGTAGATTCTTTTATTGTTTGCATGAGAGAGCATGCTTTTAGGGCGGATAAAGCTGGATAAACTCCCGGAGGTGGAATTTCCCCATATTCATTTTCTCTCTCTTAAAATCTGTTCCACACGGTGCCATGTCTTTCATGCATTATAATCAGCCTTTGGGAGCCAGGGAGCCGCCCGTATTAATGAGCTCCAAATTTTTTCAGCTTGAGCATCAGAAATCTGGAGACCTTGCTTTCTTAAAATACACCGCCATGCCTCGAGGGCTGGGTCCTGAGATTTCTTAAATATTAAAGCTTGCCCCATATTAGAGGATACTTTTTCCAGAGAGACGCTGCGTCTCCAACCATGCTAAGCCTATCGATAATTTTCTTTTGTTTTCGTGCCCCACGTTGGTTGCCACCTGCCGTGACTGCTGTGTTACTTATTAATGGGGCCGAGGTCTAAAGCTACCCCCCTTTTTGGGCCCTAAAAGGGGGTTCTTTCTGCCAGCAGAAAGAGTTAAAGTAGCTTACCTGGCGAAGATAAGCTTAGCGGGCAAAAGTCGCCGAGTGTCTCTCTATCCCCGCCTGATTGACGGACACCACGTCACACCCGGGGAGTTTTGGTAGAAAGCAATGCCAAAAACTCAAATTTATTGAACAGTGAACTGCACTTATATAGGCCTAAAAATAACCAATCCTTGACCAGCAGGGCGGTTTCGGCTCTCATGATACGTCATAGCCACACCCCCTTGCTTAGCCCCGTCCTCCAAAGGGCGTGGTAAGCAACCAGAGCCCATCCCCTTGGCAGACAGCGTCCGGAAAGTCCCAACATAAGGGTATGACATAGGAAGCAGCTTGATGTTCTTATCATCTCTTCACAAAGTCCTTCCCTGACCACCAAATCTGAAGACGCCCTGCTAAGTTTTCTTTATTACAGCACTTTGATTTTTTTCCCAAGTATTTGTCTTTAGCTGAAAAGATGAGAGAATTGAGTTTAGGAGTTTACATAGAGACAATAGTGGGATCTCAGAGATCAAGATTTTGGGAAGTTAAAAAGCTTATTTTTAACTTTTGGGTTGAGAACCAAGCCTTAGGTGTTACTGGTGACAATGTTTTTTGTTATTGTTATTATTGTTTGTTTTGTGGCACCCAGGGGTGCCCTACACTGGGCTATATCCCTAGCCCATGAATGAATGAATTAATACATGAATGAATGGATTTATTTTTGAGACAGGGTCTGGCTAAGTTGCCAAGGTTGACCTCAAACTTGTGATCCTTCTTCCTTAACCTCCCAAGTAACTGGGATCATAGGCATGTGTACCTGTGACAGCATTTATTGAGTACCTACCAAGTGTGAAGCACTGGTCTAATAGTTTATATGCATTGTCTCACTTAACTCCTCATATTAACTTTGAGATAGATACTATTAGCGCATTTTACAGATAATGAAACAGAAGCATGGAGAGGGTGATTAGCTTTGCTAGTATTTGAACCCTGGAAGTGACTTCAGAGACTTTATTGTTAATCACAAGCTGTTCTGGAGCTCAGGGAGAACTCCTCTCAAGAGGCTTAGGGTATAGGATAAAGTACAATTGGCAAATGAAAAGAAGTAAAAAAGAAGCACTAATGATGAAAAACTCTGAAGAAGTATGTTAGGTCTTTTGGGACTTAATGTATGTGCAGAAGGAGTCTATATATTTCCACAACACACAACTGGATCAGTCAGGGTCACTCCAGGTGAATTGGACTGGCTACTAAATAACCACACAGAGACAGAAAATACCATTTTGGGGATTCAGTGATGGCTCCTCCACCTCAGCTCCCACAAAGGAGGCAAAAGAGGCAGGCAAAAGAGAGAGAGCACGCCTGAAACCCTATTTATTGGGGAGAAGACACTTGAGAAAGTTCCACCCAAATGAGGAAGGTATTGGGTTTCAGCGGGGTGTAGGGTGTAGTCTAGTCCCATTGGGTGACGCCCACTCCCAGAGCTGTAATTCCTTGCCCAGCAAAGGTGAGGTCCACCTGCTCACGCACTGCTAGCAGAAGCCAGTTCCACACCTTCATTGCTCAAGGCTAAGGATATGTGCTCAGCTCCTGTTCATGGTGGCCCCCAACAATATATACTTCCATCTTTTTTCAAAATTAGAAATTTTTTCCCAGCACATAATTTTGTTAAAAGTTTTAGAGAAAACTTGGGAACATAGGCTTAGACCAGATTAAATGATTGCCATAAGGTGGGAAATCCAGATATGTTTACTGAGTAACCCTCATATTTGAGAACACTGTTCAGTATCACTGATTTCAGTATTTCCAATCATTTTCTTTTTTTTTTTTTGTGGTTACCGGGGATTGAACTCAGGGGCACTCGACCACTGGGTCACATCCCCAGCCCATTTTTGTATTTTATTTAGAGACAGGGTCTCACTGAGTTGCTAAGTGCCTCGCCATTGCTGAGGCTGGCTTTGAACTCGCGATCCTCCTGCCTCAGCCTCCCAAAGTGCTGGGATTACAGGCGTGCGCCACCGTGCCCGGCTTCCAATCATTTTCTTTTGATTTTTTGCAGAACCATGGCCATGGATTCTACCTTGTCCTCTTATATCTTTGAATTGATACACCACTTTTTGCTGTTTTTTGAATGGTGGCAGGCATACTGTTACTCTCAGGGTCTTCGGGTTGTTTCTCTGCCAGGACTACTCTTCCCTCAGATAATCTACATAACTTTCTCCTTCAGGTTATTCAATGACCTTTCATTAGTACCCTTCAAGGATTCCTCCCCTTACACACACACACTCACACACATCAATGTTAAGCCCTTCAACTGTGCTGCATATCAGGTTTCTTCATAGTCTGTTCATAGCATTTATTGATTCTTGATATTAAATACTTTTTTGTTCTTATTTATTGTTAGTGTCTGTTCATTACCTTGGGTTTTTTTTTGTTTTGTTTTGTTTTTTTGCAGGGGGTAGGGGTTAGCATGGGTTTAACTCAACCACTGAGCCACATCCCCAGTCCTATTTTGTATTTTGTTTAGAGACAGGGTCTCACTGAGTTGTTTAGCACCTTGCTTTTGCTGACCTTGAGTGTCTTTTTTTTTTTTTTTTTTTTGGTACCGGGGATTAAACTCAGGGGTACTCGACCACTGAGCCACATCCCTAGCCCTTTTTTTGTATTTTATTAGAGATAGGGTCTCAGTTGCTAAGTGCCTTGCCATTGCTGAGGCTGGCTTTGTACTTGTGATCCTCCTGCCTCAGCCTCCCAAGTGCTGGGATTACAGGCGTGTGCCCGGCCACCACGCTGAGTTGTTTAGCACCTTGCTTTTGCTGACCTTGAGTGTCTTTTTTTTTTTTTTTTTTTTTTGGTACCGGGATTAAACTCAGGGGTACTCGACCACTGAGCCACATCCCTAGCCCTTTTTTTGTATTTTATTAGAGATAGGGTCTCAGTTGCTAAGTGCCTTGCCATTGCTGAGGCTGGCTTTGTACTTGTGATCCTCCTGCCTCAGCCTCCCAAGTGCTGGGATTACAGGCGTGTGCCACCACGCCCAGCTGCCTTGAGTGTTTCTTAATGTTAGAACTTAAGCTGTGGCTTTTCTCCACTTACCTGGCATATGATAAGTATTGAATAAATATTGTTTTAATAAAGGATATATTTGTGTTGGGGATGTAGCTCAATAGTAGAGCAGTTGCCTGGCATGTTCAAGGCCCTGGGTTTGATCCCCAGCAATGCAAAAACTAAATAAAGACTATATTTAATGCAAATGTTTCTGCTTTGATTTATTGTCTAATATTTCAGGAGTTTGAACTTGGTTTACTTAAATTAAGGGTTCTTTAAGAATCCTGTATACTTTAATCCCAGGAGCTCGGGAAGCTAAGGCCGAAGGATTGTGAGTTCTCAGCCAGCCTCAGCAAAAGCGAGGTGCTAAGCAACTCAGTGAGACCCTGTCTCTAAATAAAAAATACAAAAATAGAGCTGGGGATGTGGCTCAGTGGTAAAGTGCCTTTAGGTTCAATACCTAGTACAAAAAAAAAAAAAAAAAGAATCATGTATACCCTGTGTTCTGTTGCCAGACCTGTATAAATTTATGGAGTGTAACTAAATAAAAAAATAAAGAAGTTTCCATATTACCTAATGCCATGGCTCTCATTACTGTGTGATCACTGATCCTATTTAAATAACTTGAGTCTGACTTGTCTGAACCAGTGAAGCAGACACAAAAATGTGAATAAACCAAAATACTTTTGCTTAGATTTGCTTAAATTAGATGGTTTAACATTTAAAAACATTTTTCATGTTGAGAAAGATTGCAAGATGAAGCAGTCTAATAAAGCAATTGATACTATTTTCACTCAAATAGAACTAAACTTTTTTTTTTTTGTACCAGGGATTGAACTCAGGAGCACTCCACCACTGGGCCACATCCCCAGCCCTTTTTTGTATTTTAGAGACAGGGTCTCACTGAGTTGCTAAGTGCCTCGCCATTGCTGAGCCTGGCTTTGAACTCGCAATCCTCCTGCCTCAGCCTCCCAAAGTGCTGGGATTACAGGCGTGCGCCACCGCGCCTGGCTTTTATTTTTTATTTTAAGACAGGGTTTTGCTAAGTTGCTGAGGCTGGCCTCAAACTTGTAATCCTCCT
The DNA here is from genome assembly GCA_025594165.1 of Tamias sibiricus. NCBI lineage: Eukaryota > Metazoa > Chordata > Mammalia > Rodentia > Sciuridae > Tamias > Tamias sibiricus. The sequence goes on along the minus strand of CM046657.1, from coordinate 38,274,828 downwards.
GTCTCTTAAAAGCTAATCTAAAAGTCTCTTAAAAGCTTATTTAAGGGGCTGGGGTTGTGGCTCAGCGGTAGAGCGCTCGCCTGGCACGTGCGCGGCCCGGGTTCGATCCTCAGCACCACGTACAAATAAACCCATTGTGTACAGCTAAAGCAAATAAATAAATATTTAAAAAAAAAAAAAAAAGCTTATTTAAAAATAGGAATTTTAAAAAATAGTAAGTTTGTATATTGTAACAGCTGGATAATATTTTGTGAAAAAAATTGTTTTACCATATATACCCCTTCTTAAATGTTCATTATAATCTCTCCCTCTACATTAATGTTTGTTGTGAATCAGTAATCTAGAACAAGAATTAGCCACTTGGGCTGGGGTTGTGGCTCAGCGGTAGAGCACTCGCATAGCACGTGTGCGGCCCGGGGTTCGATCCTCAGCACCACATAAAAATGAAATGGCATTGTATATAACTAAAACAAATAAATAAATATTTTTAAAAAAGAATTAGCCATTTAAAAGTTGATTTTTCTCTACTACAAACAGCAACACTTTTATTATGGAAATTTCAAACTTAAATTTAGAGAGCAAAGTATAATAAATCCCTATGAATACATTACCCAGCTTCAACTTCTACTCATAGTCTTTTTCCCTCCATATTTCTTTTATTTATTTGTTTATTTATTTGCTTTAGTTGTACAAAATGTGTTTTATTTTTACGTGGTACTGAGGATCGAATCCGGGCCATGCACGTGCTAGGCAAGTGTTCTACCGCTGAGCCATAACCCTAGCCCCTCCATATTTCTTTTCATTAGTACATTATAGCTGTGCATAATGGTGGGCTTTGTTACATATTCATATATACACACAACTTTACAATATAATTTGGTCAATATTATTTCCCAGTATTTCCCCTTTCCCTTCCCACCTCCCTCCTTCTGGTCCCTTTTATCTACTCTATTGATCTCCCTTAGATTTTCATATTTTTCTCCTTCCCTACTCTCTTTTCCTTTTTCCTCTCTAGCTTTCAATCTGAGAGAAAACATAATGACCCTTGACTTTTTGAGTTTGGCTTATTTTGCTTAAATAAGGTTTCCAAATTCTATTTTCCTACAAATAATTTCTTTCTTTCTTCTTCTTCTTCTTCTTCTTCTTCTTCTTCTTCTTCTTCTTCTTTTTTTTTTTTTTTTTTGTACCAGGGATTTAACCCAGGGGTGCTTAATCACCAAGCCACATCCCTGGCGCCCCCCCCCCTTTTATTTTGGTACCAGGGATTGAACTCAGGGGCACTTAACCACTGGGCCACATCCCCGCCCTTTTTTATATTTTATTAGAGACAGGGTCTCACTGAGTTGCTAAGTGCCTCGCCATTGCTGAGGCTGGCTTTGAACTCAGGATCCTCCTGCCTCAGCCTCCCAAGTGCTGAGATTACAGTTGTGCGCCACCGCACCCGGCTCCTTCTCCCCCTTTTTTAAAAATATTTTTTTAGATGTTGATGGACCTTTATTTTATTTATTTATTTACATGTGGTGCTGGGCCTCACACAGGCTAGGCAAGTGCTCTTACCACTGAGCCACATCTCTAGGCCCCCCCCCCAGCCCTTTTTTATATTTTATTAGAGATAGGTTCTTGCTGAGTTGCTTAGGGCCTCCCTAAGTTGCTGAGGCTGGATTTGAACTCACAAACTTCTTGCCTTAGCCTCCCAAGTCACTGGGATTCCAGGCATACACCACCGCACCCAGAAATTTTGTTATTCTTTTTTTTTTTTTTTTTTAATGTTTATTTATTTACTTTAGTTGTACACAATGCAATGCATTTATGTCTACGTGGTGCTGAGGATTGAACCCGGGCCGCGCACGTGCGAGGCGAGCGCTCTGCCGCTGAGCCACAGCCCATCCCCAATTTTGTTATTCTTTATGGCTGAATAAAACTCCTTTTTGTATATACACCACATTTCTTAATCCATTTATCCATTGATGGACATCTAGGCTGGTTCTATAGTTTGGCAATTGTACATTGTGCTTAATAGTCTTATTTTATATACATCGTTTCCCACTTTCTCTAACTCCCATGTTCTTCAATGTAAATATTGGGCCATTTGTGTATTACTTTCAACCATATTATGGAAGATATTGTTGAAGGGTAAAGATAAAAAAATATATTTTCTGGGGATCAAAAACAGACTTCTTGTGCATGCATGCTGAGCATATGCTCCATCACTGAGCTATACCGCTGGTTGAAAATGAGGTTTTTAACCATAACCATAATATAAGGACTGGGGATGTAGCTCAGTGGTGAAATGCTGCTGGTTCAATCCCTAGTACAAAAGAAAAAAAATTAGTGTCAAATAGTAGGGTTTAAAAAATAGCTTGTTGGCTAATGGGCTTATAACGTTCTGGAAATTTCTTTAGGAAAACAAAAGTATTAAAACCTTTTGAGTTTTTAGGAAATTTAGATTACTTTTCTAAAAATTTGTAGAGAAAATTGTATATTGAGTATTAAAATAAATATTGTAACTTTGAATGTTGATTCACCTTAATTATTTTTTCAGGGACTACGGGGTGTAGCTTAATGATAGAATTCTTACCTAGTATGCAGGAGGCCCTGGGTTTCATCCCCAGCACTGAACAACGACAAAACTTTTTTTCTACCCTAAAATATTCAAAGATGTATAAATGTTTGTCTGTAAATCTAGTACATAGATGTGAATTATTGTGATAAATGCACATCTTTATAGTTTTCTTTACCTAATGCCAGAAATTCTATACCATGCTAATAATGAATAAAATTTGTCTTATAAAATATTGGTTTCACTAGCTTCTCAAACAAGGAAGAAAATTTAATTTTGGTTAAGAACATACTAGGCTACAAACAAAAAGATGCATCGGGGAAGGTAAAATAACATTTCATAGGACCCATACATTTGAGTCATGGAAATATGAACTTTACTATGTGTTGTGAAAAGTGAACAGGCATGTATTAATTATTTTAGCCGGGCGCGGTGGCACACGCCTGTAATCCCAGCACTTTGGGAGGCTGAGTCAGGAGGATCGCGAGTTCAAAGCCAGCCTCAGCAATGGCGAGGCACTTAGCAACTCAGTGAGACCCTGTCTCTAATAAAATACAAAAAAAAAAAAAAGGGCTGGGGATGTGGCCCAGTGGTCTAGTGCCGCTGAGTTCAATCCCCGGTACCCAAAAAAAAAAAAAAAAATTTTTATTTTAAAATAATTATTTGTAGCCCCAAATGAGAGACTCATTTAGGATCTATGTGATCTTTTTTATCTATCTCTTAAACCTAGTCTGGACTTTACAAGTAGTTAATACAAGTGACAATTTGAATCACAGAATAAGAGGCTTTGACAGATGCTATTTCTTTTAGAAGAAAAGAATTATAGAAAAATAATGGGAGGGCTGGGGTTGTGGCTCAGCAGCAGAACACCCGCCTCGCATGTGCGCGGCCCGGGTTCGACCCTCAGCACCACGTAAAACATAAATGCATTGCATTGTGCACAACTAAAGTAAATAAATAGATATTAAAAAAAAAGAAGAAAAATAATGGGAAAATATGATTTGAAAACTCTTTGTTCAGAGGAAAGGTTAGTGATGCAGGTATGATTGAAATATAAGAGGAAGATGATAAAATGAAATTTTTAAAAAAATTATATTTTCTTGATGCTGGGAATAGAACCCAGGACCTCACACATACTAGGGAAGTGCTTAACCTCTAAGCTACACTTCCAGTCTGATTTTTTAAAAAAATAGTGCTGGGGTTATATGCATGCTATGCAAGCACTCTCTACCCCTGAGCTAAATCCTTAGTCCTGAAATGGAATTTTGGACTTGTGTTCAATCCAGGTTTTGTTGTCATGGATACAGCTATGATATATTCACACCTCAGGAATTCCTCATAAAGCAACAAACTCTTTTTTTTAAAAAAAAAAATTTATTTATTTGCTTTAGTTGGACACAATGCAATGCATTTATGTTTATGTGGTGCTGAGGATCAAACCCGGGCCGGGCACGTGCTGCGCAAGCAATGTACTGCTAAGCCACAACCCCAGCCCCATAAAGCAACAAACTCTTAGCCTTGACTTTGGCAGTGTTTTCTTGGGCATCTATTACAAATACCAATAATGTTTTATTGTTTTGAATCTTTTTTTTTAAATATGTATTTATTTACTTTAGTTGTACACAATGCAATGCATTTATGTTTATGTGGTGCTGAGGATGGAACCCAGGCCGCGCACGTGTGAGGCGAGCGCTCTGCTGCTGAGCCACAACCCCAGCCCCTATTGTTTTGAATCTTGTTTGGACCAGAAAGATTGTTTTTTGTGTACACTCTTATCATTCTACTGAATGGGAAGTTTCATATTGTGCTTTTAATTTCACTTATTATTTTTCCCCCAGTACTGTTGATTGAACGAGGGGCACTCTACCACTAAGCTACTTAGTAGCTACTTGGGTAGTTTTTCAATTTTATTTTGAGACAGGGTTTCACTAAGTTGCTTAGGCGGGGCTTGAACTTGTGATCTGCCTGCCTTAGCTTGCCAAGTAGCTGAAACTACCGTTGCATGCCACTGCACCCAATTTAATATTTATTTATTTTGTTTTGTTTTGTTTTTTTTGGTACTGGGGATTGAACTCAGGGGCACTTGACCACTGGGCCACACCCCCAGCCCTTTTTTGTATTTTATTAGAGACAGGGTCTCACTGAGTTGCTAAGTGCCCCGCCATTGCTGAGGCTGGCTTTGAACTCTCGATCCTCCTGCCTCAGCCTCCCAAGTGCTGGGATTACAGTCGTACGCCACAGCGTCCGGCTCCTTATTTTGTTTAAAAAAAAATTTTTTTTTAAAGAATTTAACCTTCATTTTATTTGTTGTTGTTGTTGTTGTTTATGTGCTATTGAGGATTGAACCCAGGGCCTCACCAGTGCTAGGCAAGCACTCTACCACTGAGCCACAACCCCAGCTCCTAATGTTTATTTTTAAAGCTATTTTCATGGAACTTGGAACTACTTGGGTAGTGATGTATTATGTAGATGATATGGTCATGATGTTTAAAGGTATATGCATTTGTTTTTAGAATTTGTTCTGATTTTATTTTGGCAATGAGGTAAGTTTTTGCCTCTGGGGGTTGTCTTTAAAATATGTAATTTAGTCACTTCATGCTTAAAAGTCTTTGGTTTTCCATCGTACTTGCAATAAAATCCATACACCTCATTGTGCCTACAAGGCTTTCAGCGTCTGAACCTTGTCTTGCCACCTCTCCTGCCTCATCCCTTCCCTCATATATGCTGATTCTGTTTGTCTTCTTTAACGTCTCTGTTTTCTATAATTGTTCCCACCTGAGGCCTTCACATAACTGTACCTTCTTCTCTTCCTCTGGTTTGGGTCAGGACTAGCTTAAAATGCTTTATTCAGGGAGGCTTTTGCTCATATTCTGTACCTTCATATACATTTTTCTTCAATTTATTTGATAGAGTTTGTAATTATTTAATTAGTTCATATGAATTTGTCATCTCACTTCACAACTAAACTATAATCTCTTTGAAGGCACTCATCTTGTCTTTTATACTGTTATAGCTATAGTATCTTGCTCATTACCTAATATTTGTTGAATAATGAAATGTGTTTATCTTATTCTACCATAGTTTTTGTTTATTCTGATTTATAGTGAAGGCACTATGTTGTTTTATTCCTCACTATTATATGGGTCATGAAGGCTGAAACTTTGTTATGTGTATCTCTCTCTTTTTTTTATTTTTAGTTGTCAGTGTACCTTTATGTTATTTGTATGTGGTGCTGAGAATTGAACCCAGTGCCACACATGCTAGGCAAGCACTCTACTACTGAGTTACAACCTCAACCCTGTTATGTGTATTTTTTAGCACTAGAAATACACACACACACACACACACACACACACACAATAAATACATATGGACTTGAGTTGAAATTTTCCTTTGATAAAATGTTGAGCATACTGAAATGGGTAGATTAGCAATGCTCTACAGCTTCACTGCCAATAATATAAGAGTTCTAGAACAATTTTAAGATCAAAGCTAAGTGGAATAAAAACAAAAAATGGAATTTGAGCTCTAGATCATACATAAGTTATAATTTACACACAATTTCTTACATCTGTTCCCCATGTCCCACCTCTCTCATGCCATTAAACTGCTTCTTGTTCCAGTTGACTTTCTGTTTTGTTCCTAGCTTTTTGGTCCACAGACTTTTTTTTTTTTTTTTTTTTTTAAGTATTTATTTATTTACTTTAGTTGTACACAATGCAATGCATTTATGTTTACATGGTGCTGAGGATCGAACCCAGGCCGCGCACTTGCAAGGCGAGCACTCTGCCGCTGAGCCACAACTTCAGCCCCTGGTCCACAGATTTTTTGGCCCTAGAGTGTGGGGGAGGAGATATTATAATTGCAATATATATGTAATATATGTATTAAATATTTTGATTTGGGATTATTGTGTCTGATCTCATTGCAGCATTTGGTATTCCTTTTTGTTTTTTTGGTAGCAGGGATTGAACTCAGGGGCACTCAACCACTGAGCCACATCCCCAGTCCTATTTTGTGTTTTATTTAGAGACAGGGTCTCACCGAGTTGCCAAGTGCCTTGCCATTGCTGAGGCTGGCTTTGAATTTGTGATCCTCCTGCCTCAGCCTCCTGAGCCGCTGGGATTACATGCATACGCCACCACGCCCGAAGGGTATTCCTTTCTTGAAATTTATATTTCTTTTTATTTTTGAAGACACCAATTCTTATTTTTCCTCCCAATTTTCTAATTCAATTTTTTCTTTCTCTCTGGTTTCCTCCTCTATGTTTCCCTTAAATCTGCATTTCATGTAACTGATACAAATAGCAAGTTGTGAATAATTTCTTGTTTTCATTAAATAAGACAAATCTTGTATATGCCTGAGAAAAACAACTTAAAGGAGGATAGATTTATTTTGGCTCATATTTTCAGAGGTTTCAACTCTTGGTTGGCTGGCTCTATTACTGTGGTCCTGTAGTGAAGCAGAACGTCATGGCAGAGAGGACATGGTAGAGCAGAGCTTTTTACTTCATGACAGCTAGAAAACAGAGGCTGGGGGAAAGAAGGGAGCCAGGAACAAGACATAACTTTCCAGTGCATAACCCCAGTGACCTGCTCCTTCCAACCAGGCGCTACCTCGTACATTTTCCACCACCTCCCAATAATGCCATCAAATTATGAATCCCTCAATGGATTAACCCATAGATGAGGTCATAACTCTCATGACTCAATCACTTCTCAAAGCCTTACTTCTTTCAATTGTTGCACTGGGGACCAAGCCCTTGACATATTGAGCCTTTGAGGGACACTCCAGATCCAAACTATAGCAGAGCTGATCCCTGTAATAATATTACTCATATACTTCTGCCATATCTTAAGTGGGAATAGGAAAGGTTGTAAGGAATTTTGAACTCCAGATAACATCCTTGAGAGTGGGAAATTATTATTGGTCATATGTGTAAAGTAATGACCCATGACTTTTGTTCTGAGCCTGCTTCTCATGTAATAACATGTTTTTGAACATTTTTACTAACCTCTGTGACTAAAAAAAATACCCAACTGGTAATAATTTCCAATTTTTAATTTCCTGTTCACATTTCTTTTCTGATTTCTAAGTAGCAATATTCACTAGTCCTCTTGAGTATTTCTCATATCTCTTATGAGCGTCTCAGACTCAGTGAATCCAAAACTAAACCCTTCCAGCTGTGATCAAATCCTCCCAATTGTATTTTTTAAACAGATTTCCAATATCTAACTATTGCCACTGTTTTGTCCTTATGATTTCCTACCTGGATTTGGCAACAGGATCTTGGTTTTCTGACTGGAGGTTTACTCTGTTCTCCATACTGCTAATCAAGATTATCTAAACTGTGTGTGGTGGTGCAAGCCTGTGCCTGTAATCCCATCAGCTCTGGAGGCTGAGACAGGATCACGAGTTCAAAGCCAGTCTCAGCAATGGGGAGGCACTGAGCAACTCAGTGAGACCCTGTCTCTAAATAAAATATAAAATAGGGCTGGGGATGTGCCTCAGTGGTTGAGTGCACCTGAGTTCAATCCCTGCTACCAAAAAAAAAAAAAAGTTATCTAAGAAAGTGATTCTCTTGACACTTCACTTTTCCTCCCTTCCCTTTCTCCCTCCTTTCCTCCTTCTCTCTTTCCTATCCCTTCTCTCCCCTCCCCACCCTCCTTTTTTATGTAGTGCTGAGTATTGAACCTCACAGGGCCTTGTGCATGTTAAGCGTGTACTCTACCACTGAGCCACACCTCCAGCCTCCTCTCTTTCACTTTTTCGAAGTAAACTTGCGGTATCCCATCTCAGACTACTAATAAATGATATCTAGAATTGAGATCTGAGCATGTATAGTTTGAAAACACCAACCAGCTGATACGAATGAATAATACCCTTGGTTAAGAACCATTCTTTTAAGTATAAATTTAATCATTCTCTAATGAATTAAGATACTTTAGACTACCTGTAGATGAAATGTGAGATCCTTCTCTTGGCATGTAATTTTCTATAGTTTGCCTCCTATCTACCACATATCCCATCTTTCTTTCTTTCTTTTTTTTTTTTTTTTTTTGTGATACTAGGGGTCAAACCCAGGACCTCACACATACCAGACAAGCCCTCTACCACTGAGCCACATCCTCTACCCCTCATATCCCATCTTTCGATAGAACCACGTAGAAGTACTTACCATTCTACTAATGTGTGATCTTAATTTACATTTCCAGGTTTTCATATATGCTGTTTTAATTTTCTTGGAATAGTATTTTCTTTCCTTGGACAGTTTTGTCTCTTTCTTTGTTTTATTTATTTATTTATTTATTTATTTATTTATTTTGTACTGGGGATTGAACTCAGGGGAACTGGACCACTGGGCCACATCCCCAGACCTTTTTTGTATTTTATTAGAGACAGGGTCTCACTGAGTTGCTAAGTGCCTCACCCTTGCTGAGGCTGGCTTTGAACTCGCGATCCTCCTGCCTTAGCCTCAGAAGTGCTGGGATTGCAGGCGTGCACCACCACGCCCGGCTATCCAGTTTTGTCTCTTTCAATGCTCAGCTGTCATTTCCTGTTTGTTATGTTTTTCTATTTTCCTATGTCATTTTATTTCTCTACATTCTAGTCTCTAGCATAATACTTGGTAGTCAATAAATGTCAGTTGTATAAATGTAGACCTCAGCTTTAGGTGTAATAATAGTAGCATTAATTGAGTATCTGTTATGTCCTGATCCTGAGTGCAGTACTGTGCTAAATGCTACATATTATTATAATTTATTCTCAAAACAACCTGATGAAGATTGTAGGTATTGCCGGGCGCGGTGGCGCACGCCTGTAATCCCAGCACTTTGGGAGGCTGAGGCAGGAGGATCACGAGTTCAAAGCCAGCCTCAGCAATGGCGAGGCACTTAGCAACTCAGTGAGACCCTGTCTCTAATAAAATACAAAAAAGGGCTGGGGATGGGGCCCAGTGGTCGAGTGCCCCTGAGTTCAATCCCTGGTACCAACAACAACAACAAAAAAAGATTGTAGGTGTTATTATTACCCATATTTTACAGTTGAGGAAACTGAGACTTGTGTAGTTAGCCAAAAATTTAGTCAAGAATTTATACAGAACTATATTTGAATCCTGCCATCTATTTGGCAGTCTTTGTCTTTTTTGGTTGTTATTTTGTTTGTTTTGGTGTACTGGGGATTGAACCTAAGAGCACTCTCCCACTGAGCTACATCCCCAGACCTTTTTTTATTTTTTATTTTGAGACAATGTCACTAAGTGCTGAGCCTAGCCTTGAACTTTGATCCTCCTGCCTCAGACTCTTGAGTAGCTGGGATTATAGTTGAGCACCACTGCTGCTGACTGTTTTTTTTTTTTTTTTTTTTTTTTTTTTGGTACGGGAGATTGAACTCAGGGTTACTCCATCACTGGACCACATCCCCAGCCCCTTTTTGTATTTTATTTAGAGACAATGTCTCACTGAGTTGCTAAGTGCCTTGCCGTTGCTGAGGCTGGCTTTGAACTAGCGATCCTCCTGCCTCAGCCTCCCAAGTGCTGGCAATCACTCTACCAACTGAGCTATCCCTAGCTGAGTTTTTAATTCTCAGACAATGATTTGATAAAATAAAAATAGTTCTACAGAGTATTTTGCCTAGCTGAGTTTTTAATTCTTAGACAATGATTTGATAAAATAAAAATAGTTCTACAGAGTATTTTGCCTGTAAGTGTAAGTGGGGGAGACAAAAGCTAGAACTCCCAATACAAAGTTATTTCAGTGGATATACTGTTAATTTCTGTATAAATTTTATACTAAATACTATCATATGCTAGTTAAGTAAAACTATTTATCTCCATCAGGATATTAGAACTACAAAGAACATTAGGCTTTATAAATAGGAAAACTAGTACTCTACAAGATTACATGCTTTGCCCAAGTATTCTAGCACTTATTTGCAGCATCAAGACTGAATTGGAACTTCTGATTTTGAATCCAGAATTTTCATCTTATTAACTCTGAAAGTTGATCTATCTAAGACTTAATATATTTTTTATTTATTATTGTTTGCTTGTATAAGACTAGTATTTTCAAAGCTTAAGGAGAATTCTGTTTTTATAGTATTCTAATTTTTAGTAGCTAAATTCTTTTAACACAAAGAGAAGGAAGTGGTACATCTACTTGAGGTAAAATTATTCATTCAGTGCTTAAGTAATTTACGTGCAAGTACTGACTTGTTTACCTAGGATTTAACATATTTCATGGGACTCTTGATAATTGACTTTAAAACTTAGAATGTGTTTCTTTTCTTCTTCTTCTTTTTATTTTTTAATATTTATTTATTTGCTTTAGTTGTACACAATGCATTGGTCTTTACGTGGTGCTGAGGATCCAACCCAGGTCGCGCACATGCCAGGCGAGCGCTCTACCGCTGAGCCACAACCCCAGCCCTTCTGTTTCATTTCTTAAGCATTATAGATATAAGGGTAGAGCCACCCAAGGAATAGGTTTATACATTATTATCATTATATAAGCCATGAGATAGCTTATTCTCAATATTATATTCAAAGCATTTTTCTTTTGATTATATACCATCTTAAATGCCTGACTTGCCATTTTTGGTGAGTTTTTTGTTTCAGCTTTCGTATCTGCCTTAAAAAACAATTTTCTTGCTGGGCATGGAGGTGCACACCTGTAATCCCCATGACAACCTCAACAAACAATGAATATCAGATTATTTCAAGGGTTAAAGCTTCTGAAATCTATTTTAAAAACCATAAACATTATATACAGAAATTTTGGGGGAGGCAATGCTGGGGATCAAACTCAGGGCCCTCCTTGTGTTAGGCAAGCACTCTCACAGAGCTACATCCCCAGACCCTTTTTCTTTTTTTTTTTTTTTTTTTTTTTTTTTGTGGTACCGGGGATTGAACTCAGGGGCACTCGACCACTGGGCCACATTCCCAGCCCTTTTTTTGTATTTTATTTAGAGACAGGGTCTCACTGAGTTGCTAAGTGCCTCACCATTGCCAAAGCTGGCTTTGAACTCGCGATCCTCCTGCCTCAGCCTCCCAAAGTGCTGGGATTACAGGCGTGCGCCACCGCGCCCGGCTCATTTTCTTTTGCAGTGTTGTTTGATTGAACCCAGGAAGTTGCACATGCTAAGCAAGTGCTCTACCACTGAGCCAAATCCCCAGGACCCTACATATAGATTTTTAAAAATTATTGTATGGGATATGGAGCTGGGCCAATCATGGGAGACTGAATAATACATGACAAAAGGTATATTAATAAACTGCCTTCTTGTTTGATAGTGTTGCATAGTTCATACCTATCAGCAGCCTCTTCCTATTTCTCCCCTATCTCCAGTCCCAGGAAGTCACAGTAACACTCTGTCTCCTTGTGTTTGCTTATCCAGGACATTTCATATAAATGGAATTATATGTGGTCTTCTGTGTTTGATTTCTTTTACTTGTATAATATTTTCCAGGCTTGTTAATTTGTAGTGTCTATCAGTATTTATTTCTTTCAATGGTTGAATAATACTCTGTTGTACAGCAGTATCACGTTTTGTTTATCCATTTATCAATTGTTGGTTATATGAATTATTTCTATATTTTGACTCTTTGTTTTTGGCAGTGCTGGGGATTGCTCCCAGGGCCTTGCACATACTAGGCAAGCCCTCTACCATTGAGCTATATAACTGTAGCCCTACCTACTATGAACATTTGTTTTAGTTCTTCAGGAGTGAAATTGCTAGGCTGTATGGTAACTGTGTTCAACTTTATAAGAGAAGCTTGGGATTTTAATTGGTTTTCTTGATTCAGTAAAGTATTGTTGCTTTACTGAAACCAAATTTTATATAACAAATAATCTTTCATCCATTGTACTTAACAGATAAATTGACCCACCATTTCGTGTGTGTGTGTGTGTGTGTGTGTGTGTGTGTGTGTGTGTGTATTCCACCCTCCCCCTGCTGTGGTAGAACCCAGAGCTCTACCACTGAACCACATCTTCAGCCCCCAAACATCATATCTTATAAAATTGTTGAGAGAAGCCAAATGTGCTAGTGCAGGCCTATAATACCAGCCAGTAGGGAGGCTGAGACAAGAGGATTTTAAGTTTGAGGCCAGCCTCAGCAAATTAGGTGGAAACCCTGTCTCGGAATTTTAAAAAAGGCAGGGCCCTGGGGAACTGAGGATGTTATTCAGTGGTAGAGTGACTCTTAGTTTCAATCTCAGTAGTACAAAGTAGGGCTGGTGATATAACTCCTTGGTAGAACGCTCCTGGGTTTAATCCCTTGTACCAAAAGAATGGACAAAAGGAATTGTTGAGGGTATTTCTCAACAACATCTCTTGTATTGCTCTCTTTGTAACTTGGAATAGAGTTCTTAATTTGGATTCCAGAAATAAACCCATTGGATAATGGCTCAAGTAGGTTTCAACTTGGGTTGAAAACCCTCAGGCAGTACCTAAAATTAATACAAGTCTTCAGTTATTAATATTTTTATTATCACGGACTGACTGGATTCTTGGTAATTGAGTAGACACTCAGTGAATGTTTGAGAGACGATTGAACTCTAATTCAAAGGTGATTTCTTTTCTAAAACTGAACATAGATTTTAATTATTTATGAGTACCTACTAAGTGCCAAATACCTTTGTGCTGGGGATATAGCATTAAACAAAGCAAAGACCTTTTCCTTGTGGAGTTTACATTTTAGTCGATAATAAGCAAACTAGTAAGTATATAATATGTTGGGTGTTCACTGGTAACTATAGAGAAAAATAAAGAGGGTTAGGGAATGTGGAAAAAGAAGATAGAAGAAAGATACATGTTATTTTATGTGAGGTGGGTCAGGTCAAGTTTGAGCAGAGTCTTAAGGGAAAATGATGTAGTGACCCAGCTTTGAGTTTGAGGGATGAAACACACCTGTGTGGCTGGAATTGGAAACTGGGGTGTGTTGGCACACCTATAGTTCAAGCCACTGAAAAGCTGAGGTTAGGAGGACCATCTGAGCTTAGGAGTTTGAGGCCAGTTTGGGCAACAACATATTGCAATACCCATCTCAGAAAAACAAGAAAGTAAGAAATAAATAAAATTGGAGGTACAGAGGTGTAAGGGTGCAGCAGACAGATCATTTAGTGCATTGAGGGTCAAAGAAAGAAGTTTGGCTTTTACTTGGGGTGAGATGGAAATCATTTGGAAAAGCTGGAGCAATGGACTTTCATGATTTGACTTCACTTTTCAAGGGAATGACTCAAGATGAGGATGGAGACTGGACAGGGCAAGAGCAGAGAGAGAGAGGCAAGGAGACCAGCTAGAAGGTATGATTATTCCTTGCCTATTAAATGATTGGAGTTAGCATAGACTTATAAGGAATATCCCTCCAAAACCAAAAAACCTCTGTTGTTTACAAATCACATTAACTATCATTCTAATTCTTTTTTTTTTTTTTTTTTTTTTTTTTTTTTTTTTTGTGGTACCGAGGATTGAACTCAGGGGCACTCGACCACTGGGCCACATCCCCAGCCCTTTTTTGTATTTTATTTAGAGACAGGGTCTCACTGAGTTGCTAAGTGCCTCACCATTGCTGAGGCTGGCTTTGAACTCGCGATCCTCCTGCCTCAGCCTCCCAAAGTGCTGGGATTACAGGCGTGCACCACCGCGCCCGGCTTCATTCTAATTCTTTCTTAGGAAGTTTTGTTTAAATTTAGCATAGCTTACAATTTTTTTTTTTTTTTTTTTTTAAGTGTAGCTTACCTTTTTTTGGTGTATATGTGGGAGGTTTGCTGGGGATCAAATTCAGGGCCTTATATACGATAGGCAAATACTGTTAACACTGAGCCACACCCTCAGCCCCTAGCATAGTATAACAAAATATAAAAATAACATAATATATGTAAGCTGCCTGTCATGGCCAGCCACAGCGCCGCGGGAGGAAAACTCGGAGGCAGAGTAAAGCTATTACTACTTTTACTTCTACTTTCTTAGAGAGAGCTTAGAGAGAGAAAGAAAGATTTTTCTTCTTCTTAGAAAGAGCTTAGAGAGAAAGATTAGAGAGAGATTAGAGAGAGCTTTCTTCTTTCTTTCTTCTTTTCTTCTTAGCTTAGAGAGAAAGAAAGATAGAGAGAGCTTAGCTTAGAGAAAGATTATTTTTTAGAGCTTCTTTCTTCTTTCTTCTTTCTTCCTTGGGAGCCTCGGCCTAACTCTGACCAGCAATTACTTCTTCTATCTGGTTTCTCTTCTGTAACCGCTCTGCCTACGTTCTGGCCGCTCTGATTCTTTTCTTCTTCTCCGACCCGAACTCTTCTTCTGACCGACCGAGCGACTGCACGACTGACTGAATGAATTCATTCTTCGTTCTCCTAACTCCGACCGCTTTCACCCGGTTATATACCTTTAGCTTTGTGGGTGCCTCACATGCATTTACAGGTGCGTCACATACATATCAGGTGGAACTTATGGCTTCCAGCTAGCCGCAATAGCCCTTCCTAATTGGGGCTCCTTCAAATATAAAAAAAATACATTTTTTAAAAAAATGTAGACTTTATTGTTTAAGAACTATTTTGGGGTTATAGAAAAACTGAGATGATAGTATTCATATACCTTTTCACTCACTGAGTTTCCCCTATTATTCCCATCTTACATTGGTTTGGTGCTTTTGTTACAATTAATGAACCAATATTGATTCTTTAATTATTAATTAAAGTTCATAATTTTGATTTTTTTTTTTTTTTTTTTTTGGTACCAGGGATTGAACTCAGGGGTACTCGACCACTGGGCCACATCCCCAGCCCTTTTTTGTATTTTATTAGAGACAGGGTCTCGCTGAGTTGCTATGTGCCTCACCATTGCTGACACTGGCTTTGAACTCTTGATCTCACCCTCCCAAGTGCTGGGATTACATGCGTGTGCCGCCGTGCCCTGCAGATATTTCCATAGTTTTTACTTAATGACTTTTTCTGTCTCCCCAGGGATACCACATTAAATTTGTTTATCTTATCTCATGTAGAATGTGACTGTTTCTTAGGCTTTCCTTGGTTTTAATGACCTTTGTAGTTTTGAGGAGTACTGGTAGGTATTTTGTAGGATGCCTGTTTGTTGTTGTTTTAGTGGTTGTTGCTAGGGATCAAATTCAGGGCCTTAGTGCTTGTCAAGCATGCACTTTACCACTGAACTGTACCCCCAACCCCAGGAAGCCCTGCTTATGGAATTTGACTAGTGTTTTTTCTCATGGTTAGATTGGGGTTGTGGGTTTTGAGAGGGAAACTACAAAGGGAAAGTGACTTTGTTTTGTTTTTTGTTTTTTTGAGATGTGGTAAGTTTTTCACAAACTCCTAGTCTTAGGCAGTCCTCCTGCCTCAGTCTCCAGAATAGCTGGGACTAAGGCCTATACCCCTATACCATCACACTCTGCTCAAAGTCATTTTTATCATGTCATATCAGGGGTACATACTATTCAAGCTGGAGGTACACCTCCATGGTGTAGAGGGTAGAGGGTGAGCTTAGCATGAGGCCCGGGGTTCAATCCTTAGCACCCCCTCTTCCCAAAAGTACATACTAGCAATATGATTTATTCCTATGGATATTTACCTTCGTTACCTGATGGAGGTCGTATTTGTCAGGTTTTTTTTTTTTTTTTTTTTTTTTTTTTTTTTTTTTTTGGCGGTGCTGAGGATTGAACACAGGGAAGTGTGCAAGGCAAGCACTCTACCAACTGAGCTATATCCCCACCCCTGTCGGGGTTTTTTTTTTTTTTTTTTTTTTTTTTTGTGGTACCAGGGATTGAACTCAGGGGCACTTGACCACTGGGCCACATCCCCAGCCCTTTTTTTGTATTTTATTAGAGACAGGGTCTCACTGAGTTGCTAAGTGCCTCGCCACGGCTGAGGCTGGCTTTGAACTCACGATCCTCCTGCCTCAGCCTCCCAAGTGCTGGGATTACAGGCGTGTGCCACCGCGCCCGGCTCCTGTCAGGTTTTTATACTGCAAAGTTACCCACTTTTTTTTTTTTCCTATTCAGTACTGTACTCTTTGGAAGAATGTTACAGTGTATAGTCCATAATACAGGAATGGGGGACCATTCCGCTTCCTTGAGGGTATATATGTAATTTGTATATACATAAATTATTTTTGGAATTCTTCAAGGGATTCTTCCCTATTTATTTATTATTTAATAGGTCCACATGGCCTCATGGATGTATATTTTATATTTTACACTTTGAATTATAATCCAATACAATTTTATTTTGTTGCTCAGAATATTCTGACTTTGGTCACTGGGAGGTTCTTTTGTCTTTGTTTTTGTTTTTGGTTAATTTAGGGGCACTTTACCACTGAGCTACATCCCTGGCCCTTTTCATTTTTTATTTTGAGAAAGGGTCTCACTAAGTTGCTAAGGTCCTAAGCTGGCCTGGAACTTGTGGCCCTCTTGCTCAGCCTCCTGAGTCGCTAGGATTACATGCTATTGGGAGATTTTTAAATTGACTTCTGGGTCTCTTTAACATAAATATATGTGCTTGCTGATTTTCTTTTTCTTCTTCTCTTCCAATCTCCTGTTTGTTTGTTCCTTTTATTTTTGGAAGGCTTTTTAACTCTTGGTTCTGTATGATGCTGCAGGCTCCTCTTGCTTATTTCCTGCCCTAATACTAGAATCAGACATTTCTCCAACGAGCCCCGGTTCCTTTTTCTCAGAGAATATTAGAGACTGAATTTGAGTACTAGGTGTGCACTTTGCTCCTAAAGTATCAATGCTTTAAGGCTCTGTTGGCTGACAGAATAAGGACGTAATATGTGTGTTTCTTTTGTCTTAATATGGAGTATGATAGCTATGATAATTTGAAAAGTAGATAAAATGGTAGGAGTAATTTGAAAATAACTATTGGATTTTTTTTGTAAAAAAATAATTGCAAATTACACTAAAAATGAGTAACAAGAGAATGAAGTTGTACTCCTACCTCACACCATATACATAACAACTCAAAATTTATCATAATAGAAAAGATGTTAAAGCTAAAGTTACAAAATGCTTAGAGAAATATAGGCATCCATCTTTATGACCTTAGGTTGAGTAATTATTTCTTAGATACACTATCAAAAAGCATGAGTGACAAAGAAAAAGAATAAATTGGACTTCATCAAAATTAAATTTTTTTTTGGTGCTAGCCAGGCACAATATACATGCCTACTCAGGAACCTGAGATAGGAGGATTACAAATTTGAGGCCAGCCTGGGCAACTTCGTGAGCTTCTGTCTTGATAAAAAGGGCTGAGAATGTGGCTCAGTGGTAGAGCACTCCTGGGTTCAGTCCCCAATAGTGTGGGGGAACTTTATGCTGCAAATGATATAAAAAGAAAGTAAAATGAAAACCACACAAGGGAAAAAATGTTTTAAAATTATGAATATATTTGTCAGGAACTTGTATCTCCCAGGTGTTCAGAACACTTATATTTCAATAACAAAACATAACCACATTAAAACACAGGCAAAGAATCTTATCGTGAGGCTGCCAGCACCTTGCTGGGGTGATTTCTCCAGCCCAGGAGAGGCTAAGCCATCTGAGAAAATACAGTCTGAAATAATTAGTAAAGAAATAAAAGAATCAGAATTATTAAAGGGAGCACCTGATAGATTCTTCCAGTCCTGGTAGGAGCTGGAACAGAATAGTTAGAAAATGGGTCAGGTGGTTTTATTTAAGGGGGTACATCACAGGCAGAGATAAGGTTTCAGGGGTGGAGTCTTGCTTTGTGATGTCTTGCAGTCAACGGGTTGATTGGCATCTTGGCAGGATACACCCATCTCAGAGAGGCTGTGTGGCTCCAGAGCTGTGTGGGACCTGGCAGAGCTGAATAGAATTCACATTTTTTGAGTGGTCTTAACCAGTGGGATTGCCACTGAAAGTTCCCAAATACCAGTTTTTCCTATTCAGTGGCTTCCATGCCGATTTGGTCTATACACAGTGCACGGATGGCTCTGGACAGCATCTGAATAGATTTTTTTTCCAAAGAAGATATAGAAAATAGACAAATAGTAAGTACATGCAAAGATGTTCAACATCACTAGTCATCATTAGGTAAATGCAAATCAAAACCAAAATGAGGCTAGGTGTGGTGGTAAATGCCTATAATCCTGGCAATTTAATAGACTGAGGCAGGAGGATTGTAAGTTTAATGCCCTCCTGGGTAACTTTGGGAGATCCTGCTTCAAAGTGAAAAAACTAAAAGGGTTGGGGATGTAGCTCAGTGATAAAGCACCAGTGGTAAAGCATCAATCTCCAGTACCTGCCCCTCAAATTTTGGGTGTGGGGGGGTACAATCTGATAAGCTAACTAAAATTTATATTAGAATAACCTTGTTTGTTTGTTTTGTGGTGCTGGGAATTGAGCTGAGAGGACCTTGCACATGGTAGGCAAGTACCATGTGCCACCATTGAGCAACATCCCTGGCCCAAAACAATTTTGAAAAAGAACAAAGTTGGAAGATTTGCATTATTGAATTCTAGACTTTTTCAAAGCTACAGTTATCAAACTCTGTTACATAAACAGACATGGTAGTCAATATAATTAGAAATACATGGTTAATTGTTTTTTTTAAATATTTATTTATTTACTTTAGTTGTACACAATGCAATGCATTTATGTTTACGTGGTGCTGAGGATCGAACCCGGGCCGCGCACGTGCAAGGCGAGCGCTCTGCCGCTGAGCCACAACCCCAGCCCCGGTTAGTTGGTTTTTGACAGAGGTACCAAGACAAATAAGTGAGTAAAGAATTGAATATATAAAAATATATTTTATAGAAACTGAGCCTGGTGGCACACCCCTATAATTCCAGCAGCTTGGTAGGTGACACCTTTAGCAACTTAGTGACATCGTGCTTCAAAATAAAAATGAAAAATAGAAAGGACTGGGGATATAGCTCAGCGGTAAAGTGCTCTGAGTTCAATCCTTACTATGAAAAAAAAAAAAAAAAGTAGGGCTGGTACAGCTTGGTAATGGAGCACTTGCCTCCAGTGTGTAAGATTCTGGGTTCAACCACTAGCACAGCCATAAAACAAAACAAAAAAAAAAGTCCCAATCCTTACACCACATATAAAGAAATTAACTTCTTATGGATCATAGACCTAAATTGAAAAGTTAATACAGGTTAATCATCCCTGATCCAAATTCCAAAAATAACTACTACTAGTAATCCTCCTCCTCCTCCTCCTCCTCCTCTTTCCCCTTCTCCCCTTCTTCCCTCTTCTCCCCCTCCTCTTCCCATGATGTCTATCTCATTCCACCATATTTCCTGCCCCCATGGCTCCTCCCCTCCCCTCCTTCCGCTTTGCCCAATCAAAGTTCCTCCATTCGTCCCATTCCCCCTCTCCCCTATTATGGATCAGCATCCACTTATCAGAGAGAACATTTGGCCTTTGGTTTTTGGGGACTGGCTTACTTCGCTTAGCATGATATTCTCCAACTCCATCCATTTACCTGCAAAAATGCTTTAATTTTATTCTCTTTTAACAATAAGTAATATACCATTGTGTATATATACTATAGTTGCTTTATCCATTCAGCCATTGAAGGGCATCTAGGTTGGTTCCACAGTTTAGCTATTGTGAATTGTGCTGCTATAAACATTGGTGTGGCTATGTCACTATAGTATGCTGATTTTAAGTCCTTTGGGTATAGACCAAGGACTGGAATAGCTGGGTCAACTGGAGAAAACCCAGATTTTTTTTTTAAATATTTATTTATTTGCTTTAGTTGTACACAATGCGTTTATTTTTATGTGGTGCTGAGGATTGAACCCGGGCCGCGCACATGCTAGGCGAGTGCTCTACCGCTGGGCCACAACCCCAGCCCCAGATTTTTTTAAGAGTAGAAAATTTTAATAAATTTCACTAAATAAGACAAGAGAATGACTTGTAAGTTTATTAAAAAAAAAAAAATGCTTCTAGCTGGGTGTGGTGGCGCACCCCTGTAATCTCAGCTACTCAGAAGGCTGAGACAGGAGGGTTGCAAGTTCAAGACCAGCCTGGGCAACTTTGTGAGACCTTATCTCAAAATAAAAAGGCCTGGGGGGGTAAAAAGGCTCAGTTGTAGAACACTTGCCTAGCATGTGAGCCCCTAGTTTTAGTCCTCAGTATTGTGAGAGGAAGGAAAGAAGAAGAAATAAAAATGAGTAGATATGCTCCATCATTTGTTGTCAAGGAAATACAGACTAAAACACAAGGAGATACCAGTGTGCCCACCTAGCATGGCTAAAATTGAGTAGAATGAAAAGATTAAGCACTGACAAGGATGTAAAGCAACTGGAATGTTCCTGTGTTCCTGGTAGTCATGTAAGATGGTATATGTACTACCTTATGTTTCGGTAATGCTACTCCCAGATATTTAAAATAGAAATACAAAAACATGTCCACCAAAGACTTGTGCATAAATATTCGTAGCAGGTTTATTTGTAGTGGACTCTAACTAAAAACAACCTAAATGTCCATCAGTAAGTGCATGGATAAACATTGTATTATATTCATGCAATCCAATGAAAAGAAATTAACTATTTGTATATACTATAACATGGATAAATCTCCGAAGGCTGAGGCAGGAGGGTCACAAGTTCATAGCTCGCCTCAGCAACTTAGCAATACCCTGTCTCAAAATAAAAAATAAAAAGGAACCAGGCGCAGTGGCACACACCTGTAATCCCAGCACTTGGGAGGCTGAGGCAGGAGGATCGTGAGTTCAACGCCAGCCTCAGCAATGGCGAGGCACTTAGCAATTCAGTGAGACCCTTGTCTCTAAATAAAATATAAAAAAGGGCTGGGGATGTGGCCAAATGGTCAAGTGCCCCTGAGTTCAATCCCCGGTACCAAAATGAATAAATAAATAAATAAATAAATAAATAGAACTGGGGATGTGGATCAGTGGTTAAGCACCCCTGGGTTTAATCCCCATTACCAAAAACAAAACAAAACCACTTACTACTGAATGAAAGTAGCTTGGCATAAAAGAGTATGAAAAGTATGATTCTGTTTATGTGAAATTCTGCAACAGGTTATCCTAAATTTTAGTGACAATGGAATTATTAGTGGTTATCTGGTGTCAGGAGTGAAACGAAAAAAGTATTGATTGCAAAGAAGATAGGAAAACTTTTTATTTTGATGGCAATGTCTACATATTGATTGGAGTAGTTTTATAATTGTTAGACTAATATATTTATCAAAACTCATTGAGCTGTCAGTAAATATATGGGCAAAGGAACTAAACAGACACTTCTTAAAAGACAAATACAGATGGCTAGCAAATATATGAAAAAATGTTCAACATCTTTAGCAATTAGGGAAATGCAAATCAAAACTACACTGGGATTTCATCTCACTCCAGATGGAATGTCAGCCATCAAGAATACAAGTATCAGGCTGGGGTTGTGGTCAGTGGTAGAGCGCTCGTCTAGCACATGCGCGGCCCGGGTTCGATCCTCAGCACCATGTAAACATAAATGCAACTAAAGCAAATAAATAAGTATTTAAAAAAAAAGAATACAAGTAACAAATGCTGGAGAGGATATGGGGGGAAAGGGAACAGTATATACTTTTAGTGGAATTATTAGTACAACCACTATGGAAAACATTATGGAGGTTCCTCAATAGACTAGAAATTAAACCAGCATATGACCCAGGTATATCACTAGTCAGTATTTGTCCTAAAGAATTAAAGTCAACATACTATAGTGATACATGCATACCCATGTTTAAAGCAGCACAGTTTACAACAGCCAAATGGAACTAGTCTAGGTGTCCATCACTGGATGAATGGATTAAGAAAATGACGTTGGGGCTGGGGGTTGGTAGAGTGCTTGCCTTGCATGCACAAGGCCCTGGGTTCAATCCCCAGCACCACACACACACACACACAAAAAAAAAGAAAGAAAGAAAGAAAAAAATGTGGTATGTATGCATAGTGGAGTTTTATGTAGCTATAAAGGAGTTTTATTTAGCTATATTTTCCTGTCATTGTCAGGAAAATGGATTGAATATGAGAATATTATGTTAAGCACGATAAGCCAAAGTCATAAAGTCAAGGGTTGTATGTTTTCTCTCATGTAGAAGCTAGAGATAAAAAAGGAAAAAGGGGAATCTCATTACAATAGAAGAGGGGACCAGTAGCATGGAGGAAGGGGACCATAGAGAGAGAGGAGGTGAGGGACAGGGGAGAAAACTGACCAAATTGTATTGTTCTGTTGTGTGCATGTACAAATATGCAACGATTCCCACTTTTTAAAATATGATGCACCAAAAAATTTTTTTTTAAAAGGAAAAAACTCATTGAACTGTATACTTAAAATGAGTACACTATATTGTATATAAATTATACCTTAATAAAGTTGATTTTATATGTATTTATGTGTGTTTCTGGGGGTTGAATGTAGGGCCTTATGTGTGCTAATAAAGAGGTACTGTGCTACTGAGCTGCATCCCCAACCAATAAGGTTGATTTTTAAAGTTAGAAAAAAATTTTAAATATACCCTAAAACAGAATCCTTCAAGCAGAAACAAAACCCATCCTCTATATCTAATTAATAATAGAGCCATACAAAGAATAATTACTTTTTTTTTTTTTTGGAAATGAGTAGGTTCTTTATTCCTGCTTCTTCTCTGCTTTCTCCTCTGTATTCTCCTTCAACTCCAACCACCCCTCTCGCCAGACCCTACCTGGTTAAATACTCTTCACCTTAACAAGTATACACGTCACAAGCTCAACTTACAGGTGTGTCACACAGTGTTCACAGGCACAGAAAGAATAATTACTTTTTATCAATATTCCAACTGTACCCTTATCTGAATATAATCTTGGGACTAAAAGCATTGTGAAGAAACAATTCAACTTTACTTAGTACATTTGTTTTTGGTACATTTTTAGTTCATTTGTTTTGATGTTCTAGTATTTTTGGATAAAGGTGATGAGTAAATATATGGCTATAATTATGAACTAGGATTCTGGCTGTTGGTAATGGGAGATACACATGTGAAATGGGGGAAAATGAGGAAATCTATATTGGATTTGAATAAGAGTTTTCGGTATTAACTCATGCTTTTAAAAAGCCATGTGTTTTCTAGCTTTGTCCACCAATACAAGGAATGGCACCCAGGCATTGAACACATGTAACTTCCAGACTCCGTTTCTAAATGCCTGCCAGAAGGGCCCAAAGGACTGCTCACTGGTCTGGGACAAGAAAAATAACAAAGTGAACTTGAAACATCATGTGCTAGAAAGTAAGGATGAAAGCACCGAGGAGGACATGTCAAAAAAGATACAGAACTGAAAGGCTAAATTGAACATCAAGAGTCTACATTAGCCAGGTGCAGTGGCGCACACCTGTAATCCCAGCACTTGGGAGGCTGAGGCAGGAGGATCGCAAGTTCAAAGCCAGCCTCAGCAATGGCGAGGCACTTAGCAACTTAGTGAGACCCTGTCTCTAATAAAATACAAAAAAAAAGGGCTGGGGTTATGGCCCAGTGGTCAGGTGCCCCTGAGTTCAATCCCCGGTACCAAAAAAAAGAGTATACATTGATTTATATATATTTACAAATACAATTTTGAGCTAGACATGATGGTGCATTCCTATAACCCCAGCAGCTCCAAAGGCTAGTGCAGGAGACTCATAAGTATGAGGCCAGCCTGGGCAATTTAGTGAGATCCTGCCTCAAAATAAAAATTAAAAAGAGCTAGGAATGTAGCTCAGTGATAAAGTAAAGTGCCCTTGGGTTCAATCCCAGTTTTTAAAAAATAAATAAATAAAATATACATAAGCCAGGCGCGGTGGCGCACGCCTGTAATCCCAGCACTTTGGGAGGCTGAGGCAGGAGGATCGCGAGTTCAAAGCCAGCCTCAGCAATGGCAAGGCACTAAGCAACTCAGTGAGACCCTGTCTCTAATAAAAATATAAAAAAAGGGCTGGGGATATGGCCCAGTGGTTGAGTGCCCCTGAGTTCAATTCCTGGTACAAAAAAAAAAACAAAAAAAACAAAAAAAAAAAAAAAAAAAAAATATATATATATATATATATATATATATATATATATATTCATAAACACATGGATATATTGTACACACACAAGAAAGAGGGGAAAGTAAAGTAAGCTCTTATTTTATTGAAGAATGGTACCTAATTCATATTGAAATAATGATATAATTAGGAAACTAACATTTTAATCTCTAGGATAATAATTGAATTAATTAAGAATCATGAGTGGGTGTTGTCTGAAATAGTTGGCTGTTGGGAATAAGGCATTTAGACTGTAACACCTCACGATTGCATATCTAACTTTAAAGTAGAAAAAAATAGCCACATGGAAAGATCTGGCAGACACTAACCTGAACTTGGTGTCACCAATAATGAGATAGACAATCTGACTTTGCTTCCTGGTATGATGCAATAAGTTCACAACATTGCTTATTATAATGGATTGGATGTGAGATGTCTCCCAAAAGCTCACGTGTCAGACAATGCAAGAAGGTTCAGAGGAGAAATGATTGGGTTGTAAGAGTCTTAACCCAGTCAATTATTTAATCCCATGACAGGGATTGACGGAGTGGTAACTGAAGTGGTAAGGCGTGGCTTTGGGTATATATTTGTATCTGGTGAGTGGAGTCTCTGAGCTTCCTGATCGTGATGTGAGCTGCTTCCCTTGGCCACGCTCTTCTGCCATGATGTTCTGCCTCACCTCAAGCCCCAAGAAATGGAGGCAGCTTTCTGTGCACTAAGACCTCTGAAACTGTAAGCCCTGAAATAAACTTTTCCTCCCTAATTTTTTTCTGGTCAGATCCTTTAGTTTCAGCAGCAAAAAAGCTTACTAAAACACTCATGTACTGCCGGGCGCAGTGGCACACACCTGTAATCCCACCACTTGGGAGGCTGAGCAGGAGGATCGTGAGTTCAAAGCCAGCCTCAGCAATGGTGAGGCACTCAGCAACTCAGTGAGACCCTGTCTCTAAATAAAATACAAAAAAGGGCTGGGGATGTGGCCCAGTGGTCGAGTGCCCCTGAGTTCATTCCCTGGTACCAAAAAAAAAAAAAAAAACACCCACTCATGTAATTTCTTGTGAAGTAATAATCAGACAAATCAGAATTTGAAATATTTTACACTTCATTTGATCTGGATTCCTCAAAAAAGAAGTCAGCATCATGATAAGACATTGGGATTGGAATTAGGGACAGGGTGAAGCTAGGATGCTAACTAAATTAAAGAGACATAACCCAATGAAATTCTTTAATTTTGATTAGATCATTGTTAGAAACTGAGTTTAAAAACCCTACATCATTGGACAACAATTGAGAAAACTGGAATATGACAATTATATTACATGATTACTGAATTAATGTTGTATTTTCTTCATGTCTAATGATGTTTGGTCATACAAGACAATGTCTTTATTCTTAGGAGATACAGCTGAAGTATTTAGAGATGCAGTACCATGGTGTCTTCCAGTTATTTTCAAATGGCTTAGAGATAGAGGGGAAAAAAAGTGTTTATGTGTCTGTGTATAAGAGACAAAATGTTAACAATTGTCAAATCTTCATTGTGCGAATATGGGTATTCATTGTATTGTTTTGAATTTTGTTTAAAATGTTCAAAGTAAAAATCAAAAGAGGGAAAATCTTGTTCTGAATTGCTCTCAGAGTTCAATTTTCTAGGCAAGTTATTGGGAAATAATATTAATTATTTATTTGAACTATATGATGCTCCATGGAATATTAGAACTGAAGAGGTTTTTGTGAGATAATTTTGTTTGGTTTTTTTTTTTGTTTGTTTGTTTGTTTTGTTTTTTATACAGATGAGGAAATTAGTATGACAGTAATTGAGTCACTTATGTAAATCACTATAATCCAGAGAATTTGGAAAGTGAATTAGGCTCTCCTGGTTTCCAGGATGGTTCCTCTTTGTACTGTATCATGTTACCTCTGCTAGTAAAGACTGTTCAAGGTAAAATTTAATTAAGGAAAATGTATGCATCATTCTTCTGTGTAGTAAATTTTTAATTTATTTTTCCCATGTGACAGTATTGTCAAATTATATTTGATGTATTTATCTATAGGTTAGTAAATTGGTCAAAGATTTCTATTATTTTTGTTTTGTATTTGCTAGTTCCAGGTGCTTCTTGGCTGAGATAACATCTACTGTTTTTTTTTTTTTTTTTTGTTGTTGTTGTTGTTGTTTTGGTGGGGGGACAGGGGATTGACCCCAGGAGCACTTTACCACTGAGCTACATCCCCAACCTTTTCCTTTCCTTCTTTCTTTCTTTCTTTTCTTTTTTTTTTTTTTTTTTAATTTTGAGACAGGTTCTCACTAAAGGTTGGCTTCAAACTTCCAATCCTCCTCCTTCAGCCTCCCAAGTCACTGGGCTTACAGGTGTGCAACACCACTCCTGGCCAACTTTTATGACTTTTAATAGTTGTTCTAGAAATTTGTTGATGATATGGTTTAGAATCTGTGTTTTGGTTACTGATTATTTTATTGGTGCGTTATAATTATACTTAACAGTGGGATTCATTGTGTGGTTACTGATTTTTTAATATCCTCTAGTTTAAGTTATGAAGAAGGACATCCCTCAGAGTCTGAAACAGATCTCCTTCAGAGACAGACATTTGTAGTCTCTCATCAGATTCCTGGATATGCCTCCACACCTCAACCAACTGGTAACAGTTCTATTGTGAAATATACTATGAATCTGTATATAGTTAGTGAATAAGAAAAAAATTTTTTCATTTTTTGAGTTATAAATGTAATGTGTATGGGAATTACCAGGGGAAATGTTAAAATGAAAATGACATTAAAAGCTTTGATTTTTTACTGATGGGTTATCTATGTAATTGATAGATTGAGACATCTTTTATGAATCTTTAGGGATTTTAAGTTATGAATATGCTTGGTCAAATTAATACTTGCTTACTATTTGAAAGTAAAACAGTTTTGGGTTATAGAGTTATTTTATGTCAATTGAATTTTATTTAAAGTGCTTATTTTTACTTTGGGCTATATTTTATCCTCATTTGTAGGTCTTTCGGGAATGTTTGATACTAGCGTGAACAGTGCCAGCCCTAACACTAAGGAATCTTCCGTGATGAATTTTCTCTCCACTGCTGAGTCCCGAACTGCTCAGGCTGCTTCTTCAGGAACTACTCTTTTACCACAATTCAGGGCTCCATCCTGGCAGACAGGTGATTCTTTTTTGAAGTCCTCTAAAAATTACTCGTCAAAAATACACTTCTGTGGCCCTATCATTATGGTAGTATGCCTGAGAGTGATGTTGATTATTGAATTCCAAAGGCTTTAAAACCTGGATTTTTTTTTTTTTTAAAGGATTCATGGGACTTTCAAAAATTTACTTACTTACTTATTTATTAGCCGGGCGCGGTGGCGCACGCCTGTAATCCCAGCACTTGGGAGGCTGAGGCAGGAGGATCGCGAGTTCAAAGCCAGCCTCCGCAATGGCGAGGCACTTAGCAACTCAGTGAGACCCTGTCTCTAACAAAATACAAAAAAGGGCTGGGGATGTGGCCCAGTGGTCGAGTGCCCCTGAGTTCAATCCCCGGTACCAAAAACAAAACAAAACAAAACAAAAACTTATTTATTTATTTATGGTACCAGGAATTGAACTCTGGGTACTCAACCACTGGGCCACATCCCCAGCCCCTTTTTGTATTTTATTTAGAGACAGGGTCTCACTGAGTTGCTAAGTGCCTCACCATTGCTGAGGCTGGCTTTGAACTCGCGATCCTCCTGCCTCAGCCTCCCAAAGTGCTGGGTTTACAGGCGTGCGCCACCGCACCCGGCTGATATAAATCTTATTGATAGAACTTCTTACCATGCCTAGCAACATTTTTTCCCGTTTCTAAAGAGATGATTAATGATTTAGTGTAAGATAGAACAGTATTTTAAAACCATAGTAGCTTCAGTTTTTCCTTCAAGAAATAATTTTCTTCCTTCCTTACTTCCTTTTTTTGGGGGAGGAGGCTGGTGGGGACTGGGATTGAAGCCCTGGCCTTCCCTGCCCTCCCCACTTCTTTCTTTCTTTTTAACTTTATTTTGAGATAGGGTGTTGCTTAGTTGGCCAGATAGCTTATGCTCTCCCTACCTCACCTCTTTAGTTCATGCCTCATAGTTCCATTTTTTTTTTAGAGAGGAAATAATAGCTTGGTATTTATTCTTCTTGACTATCTTTCTGTGTCAAAACATATATTTTTACCTAATCAATATTTATTGTTAGGATATGACATAATTTTTTTTATGTACATTTTGGTTGTTTGTACTTATTTTTGTAAGAGCTATAGTAAATAGCTTGTACAGATATCTTGGTGTCTAGTTATTCCCATGGAATAGTTTTCTAAAAGTGGATCTTTGGGATCAAAAGGGTATATACGGAGGCTGGGGTTGTGACTCAGTGTAGAGCATTTGCCTAGCACGTGTGAGGCATTGGGTTCAATTCTCAGCATCGCATATAAATAAATTAAAAAAATAAAGGTCCATTGACAACTAAAATATATTTTTTAAAAAAGGGGGGTGTAGGGCTGGGATTGTGGCTCAGCAGTAGAGCGCTCGCCTAGCACGTGGGCGACCCGGGTTCAATCCTCAGCACCACGTACAAATAAAACGCATTGAATAAAACACATTGTGTACAACTAAAAGCAAATAAATAAAAATATTTTTTAAAAAGGGGGGGTGTATACTGGGGCTGGGGTTGTAGCTGAGGTGAGGAAAAGAACTCTATCAACATATGTGAGGAAAAGAACTCTCTCAACAACTAAAAAAAATACTTAAAAAGAAAAGTTGTATGCTTTTGTTGTGTGTGGCTAGAATGCTGTCCTGAAATGTTAACAGTCTACTGACAAAATTAATTTCTGATCAGTCTTGCATAATAATTATTCATTTGTTGTTATTGGGAAGTCTACTGTTATAGGAAGTCAACCTTGAAATACAAGAGATTTTTTTAAATGACTGTTTTGGTAAAAATACCTTTTCAATGTTAACTTTACTATTATTTTTAGATTGATTTATCATGCTGGATATAGGCAGTTTAGTGTTGATTTTCAGTTTTACTGTTTTGTACATTTTAACTTATTGGTATTTTGCATTGGGACCTTAAGGTAAATTAATCACTATTGATTACGTTTTTCTTGTTTCTTCATTTTAATATGGCCATGTCCATCTATATTCTATTACAATTATAGATATGAATTGCTGATACCTTTTTAAGATTATTTTCGCTTTAAGAAAGTGCACTATTTTGAAATATAATTTTCAGTATTTACATAGAGAACTGATTTGTCAGGCTTTTTAGCCTTACAGTATTTTGATGGGTTGAAGGTTACATATTTCACTTCAATGAAAGTATTTATTTATTTGTCCTATAACTGCATAAAAATCTTTTTGCTTTCTCTTCATAGGTATGCATTCCTCAGTAGCAACTGATCTGTTTGTTACTGGACCTTTGCCAACCACTGGAACTCTTCCACCATCTGCTCCTTCTCCTTATCAGCATCCTACCACCTTTAGCAATAGAAACTTTGCTACCACCTCACCTTTGGTGCTTCAGGATTCAACTTTCAACACTACATCAAATGGAATTTTAAATCCTCATGACCCTTTGCTACAAATTAAGACTTCCCAGGGAACTCTTCCAACTGCTTTGGCATTTGAGCGCCTGGGCAGTTCTGCATTAAGTAACAGCATACCACCTCAGTCTTCAACATATCGTTCGGCTCAAGAGTCTGCACCCCATCTTTTACAACCTCAATTTAGTTTGTTGCCTTCAGCACTTGGTGGAGCCCAGCAGACTCCTCAAGCCTACAGTTCAACCCTTTTCACTAATTCTACTGCTTCCATTGAAAGAGCTCTTCTTCGAGAATGTAGTGTTATTAAACACCATCAGCGGCCTTCAGGTACCCAGTCTATTCAGGCACAACTGACTGGTTCACAGCATTCCTTACATAGTTATCTATCAAATACAAGTGTAGTTAGCTTTCAGGAAACAACCAGGCAGTCATCCTTATCCTGTAGCCCAATTGGAGATTCTACTCAGGTGAGCAATGGAGGATTGCAACAGAAGACCCCACAGGATTCAGTGGAACTTGCTCAGTCTTACTCATCTGCAATTCCATCATCAGGGTATGCTACTCCTCCTACAAAAGTAAACAGCTGTTCTACAAAACAACCACTAACATCAACTAAGATCCCAAAACCTCAAAGTATAATTCCCCCTGTGCAAACACTAACCTATGCGAAACCTTTACATAATCAGAGTTCTGTAATATCAGGTCAAGCACAGATTTATTCTACAGCGCAGCTACCAAGCCTGTTATCAGTTAGTCAGTCCCAAAATTATGGTTTAGTACAGCCACACAATGTGCCATCTATTGTTCATTCACAGGTTTATAGGTCCAGCAAAGTGGAGAAATTGCCATCCTTATATAAAACAATGACTTTTTCTGGGTCATCTCAGCCTATAACTTCTGAAAGTCAGACACTCAGTTATTCATCCAATCAGCAAGAAGTGTTATCTTCAGTTACAAATGAGAATTACCCTGATCATACAAGAGATCTATCTTCAGTCAGCCAGTCTCAAAATTATTCATCTAGTCACTCTCAGGGTTTATCACCAGTTAGCCAGACCCAGGTTAGTTATTCATCTCAATCACAAGTGTTGTCAGATGTTAGTCCTTCAGAAAGCTATGCTTCAGGGCAGTCCCTGACATTAACAGCCCCTTCTCTTTCTTATTCTTCTGCCTCACGGGTTCAGAAATTGCCAGACTCTAGCTCAACCCAGAATTATATTTCCATGCATTCTTCTCAAAATGCTCAGACTCAAGGGTCATCATCTCCCCAATCCCAGAAGTTTTTGCCTGCTATCCAGTCATCATCTTTTGCATCTTCTACTCATTGTCAGACATTACAGAATAATATACCTTCCCCAGATCCAAAGTCTTATGCTGAAAGAAAACTTGACTCAAATGTCTATACAGCTTCAAAGCAAGAAGATGATTTTGCAATTCAAGAGTTACAGGCATTGCAGCCACAGGCGTCTCTAGAAACCTCAACCCAAAGGCTATCTGATGGGGAAATTAATGCTCAAGAATCAACTTATAAAGTGTCAAAGGCAGATGATAGATATTCTCAGAGTGTAATCAGAAGTAATTCCCATCTTGAAGATCAAGTTGTTGGGATTACTCCACAAGGGTCAAAAAAAGAAGAAAACTTGGTTGGTTCAGTGACACAACTTAACCAACAAATTGGCCAAGCCAATAATGCAGCAACCCTTGATCTTAAGAAAACTGATTTAATGCAGACTCCACAAATAAGGTTGAATGCTAAAGACCTAAGCCAACAGCATTCTCTTACACATAAGGTTCATGAAGCCAAGGTCCAGGAACAGCATGATCAAATAATTAATGCATCTCAGATTCAAATTCCAAATCATGCTTTAGGACATGGCCACCAGACGTCTCTTCCTAATACACAGCTTCTTTTAGATTCTGCCTGTGATTTACAGATTCTTCAACAGTCAATACTGCAGGCAGGTTTAGGACAAGTAAAGGCATCTTTACAAGTTCAACATGTCCAAAGTCCTCAACAAGTAGTGAATCCTTTCCTTCAAATGGATGGTCATATTATTCAGAGCAATGGTGATCATTCGCAACAGCAGATCCATCCTCAAAATTCTGAAATTATGAAAATGGACCTCTCTGAATCCTCAAAACCATTACAGCATCTTCCAACAAAGAGTCATTTCAGTGAAACAAATCAACACGATTCAAAGCATCAATTTGTTTCTCTTGGATCAATATGTTTTCCAGAGGCAATGCTTCTTAGTGATGAAAGAAATATTTTATCAAATGTAGATGATATCTTAGCAGCTACCGCAGCAGCTTGTGGAGTTACACCTTCTGATTTTCCTAAGTCCACTTCAAATGAAAGCATGCAAGCTGTTGAAGGTGGTGATTCTAAATCTCATTTTCAGCCGACATTAGATGTCAGGCATGTGACTTCAGATTTTAACTCTATAACATCTACAGTAGGAAAGCCACAGAATATAGATGAAATTTCTTTAAATGGAAATCAGGTTACTGTAAACCTTTCATCCATACCTACCCTTCAGTCAAAAATGACTCTTGATCAACAGCATGTTGAAACACCTGGTCAAAATATACAAACTAACGTAACTTCTGCAGTGGTTGGACCAAGTCATGATGTCCAGGAGCAAAACTCTGGTCCATTCAAGAAACAGTCTACTACCAGTCATGAATCTGAAGAAGACAGTGAAATTCCTGTTGATAATACATTAAGTAATAACAGAAACCAGGAATTTGTTTCTAGTAGTAGAAGCATAAGTGGAGAAAGTGCTACATCAGAGAGTGAATTTAATTTAGGTGCTGATGATAGTAACATGTCAGTGAACCCCACTAGAAGTGCACTTGCACTGTTGGCTATGGCCCAACCCGGGGATGTCAAGATTGAAGAAGAAAACCAAGATCTAATACATTTTAACCTTCCAAAGAAAAAAGCTAAAGGAAAAGGACAAATTAAAGATGAAGACAATAATCAGAAACATCTGAAAAGACCTTCCCAAGGTAAACGCCAGAATCCCATGGGAACAGATATATATTTACCGTATACTCCTCCTTCCTCAGAAAGCTGCCATGATGGTTATCAGCATCAAGAAAAAATGAGACAGAAGATCAAAGAAGTAGAGGAAAAACAGCCAGAAGTCAAAACAGGATTTATTGCTTCTTTCTTAGATTTTCTGAAATCTGGACCCAAGCAACAGTTTTCCACTCTTGCTGTCCGAATGCCTAACAGAACCAGACGACCAGGAACTCAGATTGTCCGTACGTTTTGTCCCCCACCACTTCCAAAGCCTTCATCTACAACACCCACACCTTTAGTGTCTGAAACTGGAGGCAGTAATAGTCCATCAGAAAAAGCTGAAAACAAACTTAAAAACTTGGAACATTTATCTTCATTTTCTTCTGATGAAGAAGATCCTGCTGTATGCTGTCATGATGTTAATAAAAACATCTCTACTCCCTTAACTGCATTGGATGCAGATTCTGACAAAAAGAAGAAAACAGGTAATGTTTTAAATATTCAATTAAGACTTTCTACTATTATTTTTCCAGCTATAATCTACCACTTGCTTTTTTAGCTTAAAGCACATCTGCAAATAAATTTTCAGAACATAGTGCATACACATTTAGCATTTGCCCTGCCTAGGAAAGTTTTGTTTTTAGGTTGAGTAGTTCTGTTTTCTTGGTTTTGCCACAGATAACCTTAACACACAGCATGCTCTCTAGACTTCTAATCTGAGACATTTTAAGGTAGCTTTTGGATATGAGGTATGGTATTGGGGGCCCATTTGTATAAACCTGGCATATTTTCTTGATATGGCAATTTTACTTGAAGATTGGCATTTTACTCTTAAATATGCAGCATGCACATTAATCTAGTTAAAATAAAACTTTACAATATTCTACTAGCCCCAAATCATATATCAAATCTTTGGGTATTTCACTTTATTCTGTGGTTAATAGAGTAAATGTTTGAAGAAGCACTGTCTTTATGTAAATAATTGACAGGTAAGTGTAAAAGTTACTATTTTAAGGAGCATTCCAAGAAAAAAAAACTATTTGTAACAGGGCTGGGGATATACTTCAGTTGGTAGATTGCTTACCTCACATACACAAGGCCCTGAGTTAGATCCCAAGCAACATCCCCCGAAAAAAATATTACTTATAATAATAATATTGGGCAGAGGCTGCTGCTGCAGAAGCCACTGCTATGCCCAGAGGTCTGTTCTCTGGGCAGGCCTCAGTTACGCCAAATGCAAACTCCCAACTGCCTCCGTGGTCGCTACTGCTGAACAATCGTGTCAATCAGCTGTCGCTTGCACTACTACCGCCATTGCTGCAGCCTCTTGATTCCACTGCTGCCAGCCTCAGGTTGCCTGGAGGTCTTCTTTCTGGGCTGCCACAGAAGCTGCTTCCATGTCTGGAGGTCTCTTCTCTGGGCACAGCCTCGGTTACCTCAGACACGAATTGCAACAATACCTTCGAGTTCCCTGCCACTGAACCGGAAGTCTCCCGTCAGTCAATCACCGTCTGCACCGCTACCAACATTGCTGCTGCCTCTGATTCCGATGCTGCCAGCCTGAGATCGCCTGGAACTCTTCTTTCTAGGTGCTGCTACCACAGAAGAAACCACTGTCCTGGATGAAACTGAAGCGGACACTGCTGCTGACCCCCAGAAATCACCTCGTGACGCTGCCCCCACAGCTGCAGTTTTACCTACTATTGCAACCAATGCTACTGCTGACTTGCTACCTGTTGCTAACAACCACTGCCACTACTGCTGCTACCACCGCCTAGAGGACTGCTTTGGGTGAGACTCCAGGTCTGGTTGCACGTGGCTGCACCCATTTTGCAACACCAACCAGGGCCTGGGGCCTGGGTGTTAGCAGATTTATCACCACAAAAGCCTCTGTGTGGGGACTCTAGCTGGGGCCTGCAGGTTCAGAGGAACCTGGGGTCTTCCTGCTGAGAGTGCTGGTGGCCCTTGCGGATGCATCTCAGGGTTACTCCTTTGCATCCTTGGTGGTTTCTCTCTACAAGTAGGAGCAGCATTGAGAACTTGACACTGCAGCATGGTTGAGACTGAGATATCTGAAGCCCCAATCAATGAGATAGAGACTGGGTTTTTGAGGGGTGATCTGGGTTTGGTGATCCTGAGAAATGTCAGAGACAGGGCTGGGAAACTGTTGATCACTGACAGAGACAGTTAGACTTTCCAGCAAGATTTATTTCATTTTTTAAAAATTAATTAATTAATTAATTAATTTTATTTTATTTTTGTACTGGGGATTGAACTCAGGGGTACTCCACCACTGGGTCACATCCCCAGTCCTTTTCTGTATTTTATTAGTGACAGAGTCTCACTGAGTTGCTAAGTGCTTCACCATTGCTGAGGCTGGCTTTGAACTCGCGATCCTCCTGCCTCAACCTCCCACGTGCTGGGATTACAGGTGTGTGCCACCGCGCCCAGCTTCTTATTTTAATTGTGATTCACTAATCTTTACCATATTTAGAACAGGATGTTTTTAATGCATCAGTATGTGGATGAAAATAATATATGTATGGTGTTTCGCATTTTTGTTGGATTCTTACGTCTTTAATTTCTCTTCGTTCGTATTCTTCCTCTCTCTTATCTATTTTCTTTCCAACTTTTCTCCAACCGACAGCCAAATCTCTGTCAGCTCCTCTTCCACTCTTCCTGTGAATTTCTACTTCTAGCTTCTGTCTTCCTTCCTCGTGAATATTGCATACTATACTACTTCTGTTCTCTTATCCACCATTTGAAATTATAAATTGTTTTAACGAATATTCTGTTTGTACTATAGATAGTTATTGAACTCATCAGTTTGGTTTAATTCAAGAAAGCCATAGGTTCTGTAGTGGGAGCTATTAGGTTTAAGACTATATATTGTATACACTGGGGGCTGTTTATGGGTTTTATCAGTAAAGGCGAAGCACTGGAAACCCTCAGGGACACTATAGTTCTACAGGGTAGAATTTACACTGCCTTAGATCCATACTTTTAGATGGGAAAATACACTAACAACATGAAAAAACAGGGGAATAAAGTACTCCAAACACACCAAGATGCTTCAACAACAGAAACTACTGATAATGCAGTGGAAGAAATGTCCAAGAAGGAGTTCAGATTGTATATAGTTAAATTGTATGTGAAGTAAATGATAGTATAAGGAGTAAAATCAAAGAAAAAATACAGGAAGTGAAAGGCTGCTTCAATAAAGAGTTAGAGATCATGGAAAAAAAAGAAAAAGAAGAAATCCTTGAAGGAATCAGCAAATCAAATTATAAATTCAATAGAAAGTGTCACCAACAGACTAGACCACTTGGAAGACCGAACCTAAAACAATGAAGACAAACCATATAATCTTGAAGGTAGAGTTGAACATGCGGAGAAGATGGTATGAAACCATGAACAGAACATCCAAGAATTATGGGATAACATGAAAAGACCAAATTTAAAAGTTATCAGAATAGATGAAGGAGCAGAGACACAAACCAAAGGAATGCACAATCTTTTCAATCATATAATAGCAGAAAATTTCCCAAACCTAAAGAGTAGAATGGAAAATCAAATACAAGAGGCTTACAGGACCCCCAAGTGTACAAAATTACAGCAGACCCACACCAAGACACATTATGAGAACAACCAACACACAGAATAAAGATAAAATCTTAAAGGCTTTGAGAGAGAAACCAAATTACATATGGGGGAAACCAATTCAGATCTCAACTGATTTCTCAACCTGCTCCCCAAAGCTAGGAGGTCCTAGAATAATATATTTCAAGCTCTGAAAGAAAACGGATGCCAACCAAGAATTTCATATCCAACAAGATTAAGTTTCAGATTTGAAGGTGAAATTAAAATATTCCATGATAAACAAAAATTAAAAGAATTCACAACTAAAAAGCCTACACTACAGAGCATTCTCAACAGAATATTCCATGAGGATGAAGTGGGGGGAAAAAAAAGCGAAAACCAGCAAAGGGAGGATCTACACTAAAGGGACATTCAACCAAATGAGAAACTAAGACAAATCAAAAACCAGAAATAAATCAAAATGACGGAATAATAACCTTGAATGTTAATGTCCTAAACTCATCATTCAAAACACGTAGACTGGCAGATGGATTAAAAAGGAAGAACCAACAATATACTGGTTGGTTTTTTGTTGTTGTTGTTGTTTCTTTTTGGTACCAGGATTGAACTCGGGGCACTCGACTACTGGGCCACATCCCCAGCCCCTTTTTGTATTAGAGACAGGGTCTCACTGAGTTGCTAAGTTCCTCGCTATTGCTGAGGCTGGCTTTGAACTTGTGATCCTCCTGCCTCAGCCCAAAGAAGGACATTTCATACTTCTTAAGGGAAGTATACATAAGCAGGACATAACAATTATAAATATATATGCCCTCAACGAGGGAGCATATATGTACATCAAATAAACCCTTCTCAATTTCAAGAGTTACATAGACCAAAATACAATAATACTGGGTGACTTTAACACACCTCTCTCACTACTGGACAGATCTTCCAGACAAAAACTAAATAAGGAAACTATAGAACTAAATGCAATAAATAATTTAGACGTAACAGACATACATAGAATATTCAATCCATCAATGAGCAAGTAGACTTTTTTCTCAGCAACACAGGGATCCTTCTCTAAAATAGACCGTATCTTATGCCACAAAGTAACTCTTAGTAAATACAAAAAAACAGAGATAATACCCTGTATTCTGTTAGACCACAATGGAATGAAATTAGAAATCACTGATAAAATAAAAAATAGAAGCTAGTGTAACAAATGGCGACTAAATAATACACAATTGAATGATGAATGAATAGTAGAAGAAATCAAGGATGTAATTAAAAAATTCTGGGGCTGGGGTTGTGGCTCAGCAGTAGAGCACTCGCCTAGCACGTGTGCGGCCCAGGTTCGATCCTCAGCACCATGTAAGAATAAAGGCCTTGTGTACAACTGAAACAAATAAATAAATGTTTAAAAAAAAATTCTTAGAAGTAAATGAGAACACTGAAACAACATCAAAATCTCTGGATCACTATGAAGGCAGTACTAAGAGGAAAGTTTATTGCATTGAGTGCCTTTATTAAAAGAATAAAAATTCAAGAAATAAATGACCTAACACTACATCTCAAAGCCCTAGAAAAAGAAGAACAAATCAATACCAAAGCAGTAGAAAACAGGAAATAATTAAAATCAGAAATGAAATCAATGAAATTTCAAACAAAAGAAATAATTGAAAAAATTAACAAAAAGTTGGTTCTTGAAAAAATATTAAAATAGATAAACCCTGACCATGCTAATGTTGAGAAAAAGAGAGAAAACTCAATTAATAAAATACAAGATGAAGAAGGAGATATGACAATGGACACATCTGAAATACATAAGATAATTAGAAAATATTTTGAAAATTTATACTCTAATAAAATAGAAAATATCAAAGACATCAATAAATTTCTGGAGCCATATTGCCTACCAAAATGAATGAAGAGGTCATGCATGATTTAGAAAGATCAATTTCAAGTAATGAAATAGAAAACGCCATCAAAAGCCTACCAACCAAGAAAAGCCCGGGACCAGATGGCTTCTCAGCTGAGTTCTACAAGACTTTCAAAGAAGAATTTAACACCATTGCTCCTCAAATATTCCATGAAATAGAAAAGGAGGGAACCCTTCCAAACTCATTCTATGAAGCTAACATCACCCTGATACCAAAACCAGACAAATACACATCAAGGAAAGAAAACATTAGACCAATATCCTTGATGAACATGGATGCAAAAATTATCAATAAAATTCTGGGAAATCACATACAAAAACATATTAAAAAGATAGTGCACCATGATCAAGTGGGATTTATCCCAGGGATGCAGGGTTGGTTCAACATATAGAAATCAATAAACGTAATTCATCATATTAATAGACTTAAAAACAAGAATCATGATCATCTCAATAGATGCAGGAAAAGCATTTGACAAAATACAGCACATCTTCATGTTTAAAACGCTAGAAAAACTAGGGATAGTAGGAATATACCTAAACCCTGTAAAAGCTATATATGCTAAACCCAAGGCCAGCATCATTCTAAATGGAGAAAAATTGAAAGCATTTCCTCTAAAAACTGGAGCAAGCCAGGCACGACGGCGCACGCCTGTAATTCCAGCACTTTGGGAGGCTGAGGCAGGAGAATCGCGAGTTCAAAGCCAGCCTCAGCAATGGCGAGGCACTTAGCAACTCAAGTGAAACCCTGTCTCTAAAAACACACACACACACACACACACACACACACACACAAAAAAGGCTGGGGATGTGGCCCAGTGGTCAAGTGCCCCTGAGTTCAATCCCCGGTACCACAAAAAAAAAAAAAAAAAACCTGGAGCAAGACAAGGATGTCCTCTTTCACCACTTCTATTCAACACTGTCCTTGAAACTCTAGCCAGAGCAATTAGACAAAAGAAAGAAATCAAAGGTATGCAAATAGGTAAAGAATAACTCAACCTATCACTATTTGCTGATGACATAATTTTATATCTAGGAGATCCAAAAAATTCCCCCAGAAAACTTCGAGAACTAATAAATGAATTCAGCAAAGTAGCAGGATATAAAATCAACATCCATAAATCAAACGCATTCCTATACATCTTTGATAAATCCACTGAAGGAGAAATCAGGAAAACTACTCCATTCACAATAGCCTAAAAAAAAAAAAAAAAAAGCAAAAAACCTGGGAATCAATCTAACAAAAGAGGTGAAAGACCTCTACAGTGGAAACTACAGAACACAAAGAAAGAAATTGAAGAAAACCTCAGAAGATGGAAAGATCTCCCATGCTCCTGGATAGGCAGAATTAACATTGTCAAAAAGGCCATATTACCAAAAGCACTACACAGATTTAATGCAATTCCTATTAAGATCCTAATGAGATTCTTCACAGAAATAGAGAAAGCAATCATGAAATTTATTTGGAAAAATAAGAGGCCCAGAGTAGCTAAAGCAATCATTAGCAAGAAAAGTGAAGCAGGAGGCATCAAAATACCAGACCTTAAACTATACTACAGAGCTATAGTAACAAAAACTGCATGGTATTGGCACCAAAATAGACTTGTAGTCCAATGGTACAGAATAGAGGACAGAGAGACAAACCCACACACAAATATGGTTATCTCATACTAGACAAGGATGCCAAAAACATTCACTGGAGAAAAGATAGCCTATTCAGCCAGGCGCGGTGGCGCACGCCTGTAATCCCAGCACTTTGGGAGGCTGAGTCAGGAAGATCGCGAGTTCAAAGCCAGCCTCAGCAATGGCAAGGCACTTAGCAACTCAGTGAGACCCTGTCTCTAATAAAATACAAAAAAGGGCTGGGGATGTGGCCCAGTGGTCTAGTGCCGCTGAGTTCAATCCCCGGTACCAAAAAAAA
The DNA here is from genome assembly GCA_025594165.1 of Tamias sibiricus. Classification (NCBI taxonomy): domain Eukaryota; kingdom Metazoa; phylum Chordata; class Mammalia; order Rodentia; family Sciuridae; genus Tamias; species Tamias sibiricus. The sequence continues at coordinate 38,234,223 of CM046657.1, read as the reverse complement.
AAAATGATAGCCTATTCAACAAATGGTGCTGGCAAAACTGGAAATCTATGTGTAGCAAAATGATTAAACCTCTGTGTCTCACCCTGAACAAAAATCAACTCAAAGTGGATCAAAGACTTAGGCACTAGAACAGAGACTCTGCGCCTAATAGAATTAAAAATAGGCCCAGATCTGCACCACATCGGCCTAGGATCTGACTTCCTTAACAAGACTTCTAAAGTGCAAGAAGTAAAATCAAGAATCAATAAATGGGATGGATTTTAATTAAAAAGCTTCTTCTCAGCAAAGGAAACAATAATGTGAGAATAGAGCCTACAGATTGGGAGAAAATATTTACCACATGCTCCTCCGATAAAGCATTAATCTCTAGGACAAATAAAGAACTCAGAAAACTTAACAAAAAAAAAAATAACCTGATCAATAAATGGGCTAAGGAACTGAACAGACACTTCACAGAAGAAGAAATACACTTGATCAACAAATATATGAAAAAGTGTTCAACTTCTCTAGCAATCAGAGAAACACAAATCAAAACTACTCTTAAGCCGGGCGCGGTGGCACACGCCTGTAATCCCAGCACTTTGGGAGGCTGAGGCAGGAGGATCGCGAGTTCAAAGCCAGCCTCAGCAACGGCGAGTCACTTAGCAACTCAGTGAGACCCTGTCTCTAATAAAATACAAAAAAAAAGGGCCAGGGATGTGGCCCAGTGGTAGAGTGGCCCTGAGTTCAATCCCTGGTACCACAAAAAAAAAAAAAAAAAAAAAAAAACTAAAGATTTCATCTCACTCCTGTCAGAATGGCAATCATCAAGAATACAAGCCGGGCGCAGTGGTGCACGCCTGTAATCCCAGCACTTTGGGAGGCTGAGGCAGGAGGATTGTGAGTTCAAAGCCAGCCTCAGCAATGGCGAGGCACTTAGCAACTCAGTGAGACCCTGTCTCTAAATAAAATACAAAAAAGGGCTGGGGATGTGGCCCAGTGGTCGAGTGCCCCTGAGTTCAATCCCCGGTACCACAAAAAAAAAAAAAAAAAAAAAAAGAATACAGGCAACAATAAATGTTGGCAAGGATGTGGGAAAAAAGGTACACTCATGCATTGCTGGTGAGACTGCAAATTGGTGCAACCACTATGGAAAGCAGTATGGAGATTCCTCAGAAAACTGGGAATGGAACCACCATTTGACCCAGTTATCCCACTCCTCAGTTTATACCCAAGGACTTAAAATCAGCATCCTATATTGATGTGACACAGCCACATCAATTTTTATTGCAGCTCAATTCACAACAGCTAGACTATGGAACCAACCTAGGTGTCCCTCAATAGATGAATGGATAAAGAAATTGTGGTATGTATACTCAATGGAATATTACTCAGCTTTAAAGAAGAGTGAAATTATGGCATTTGCCAGTAAATGGCTGGAATTACAGAATATAATACTAAGCTACGTAAGCCAATCCCACAAAACCAAAGGCCGAGTATTTTCTGTAATACGTGGATGCTAATTCACAATAAGGCGGGGTCGGGGGGGGGGGGACTAGGGAAAAATACCATTATCTTAGATTAGGTAAAGGGAAGTGAAGGGAGGGGAGGGAGGGAATTTGGGGATGGGAAAGATAGTGGAATAAAACAGACATTATTACTGTATGTATATATGTAACTACAGGATCAATATTATCATGCAACATGTACACTTTTAAAAATGAAAAATTATATACCATCTATGTATGACATCACAGTTCATAAATGCATTCTACTATCATGTATAACTAATTAAAATAATAATATAGTTATCACCTCTGTGTCAGGAAGTAGTAGCAATGTTGTGAGATGTGCATTATTACTTCTAATGTACAGATTTATGACTAAATAAATGATAACGTGGAATCTGAACCCAGGTTTGTCTGTATTTCTGCTGAATTCTCTTTTCTTTTTCTTTTTTTTGGTACCCGGGATTGAACTCAGGGGCACTTGTCCTCGGGGCCACATCCCCAGCCCTTCTTTGTATTTCATTAGAGACAGGGTCTCACTGAGTTGCTAAGTGCCTCGCCATTGCTGAGGCTGGCTTTGAACTTGTGATCCTCCAGCCTCAGCCTCCCAAGTGCTGGGATTACAGGCATGTGTACCACCTTGCCCAGACTGCTGAACTCTTTTATATAAAAAAGGTTGTGCTTTAAGACTTAAACTCTGTTTCATAATGTACTTCTCAACTTCCCTCCAGACTTGGGACCAGTTGTGACTGCTAGAGTGATGTGAAACAACTGGTATCCCAAAAAATCTATTAGCACATATGTTCCTAAAGAATTCTCATTTCATTACACAAGGAAATTAGCATAATATAAAGTCAGTCTTAGATTTAAAGATATTACTATAGATATGGCCAGTCTTAGAAAACTTATAGGCTTCTCTCCCAATTCAGACTGCTTTGCAGTTATTATTATATTTTCTTTTGTTTCTAGAACAAACCTTTAGTATTTGGTATTCAAGGTGAAATAAGTTACTCAACTCCTTAGTTTCTTCAAAGGTAAAACAGGGATATACTAGTCTCTGATCTAAAACATGAATCTAAAAGTAGTTTCTTAGCTGGGCATTGTGGCGCACGCCTGTAATCCCTGCACTTGTGAGGCTGAGGCAGGAGGATCACCAGTTCAAAGCCAACCTCAGCAATGGTGAGGCACTTAGCAACTCAGTGAGACCCTGTCTTTAATAAAAATACAAAAAGGGCTGGGAATATGGCCCAGTGGTTGAGTGCTTCTGAGTTCAATCCCTGGTACTAAAAAATCAATCAATCAATCAATCAATCAATAAAGTTTCTTCCAGATGACCATGATCAAATTTTTAATTACAACCATCCCCATCCTCAGTCCTCACTGTCAGGTCTTTTTTTTTTTTTTTTGTGGTACCGGGGATTGAACTCAGGGGCACTCGACCACTGGGTCACATCCCCAGACCTTTTTTTTGTATTTTATTTAGAGACAGGGTCTCACTGAGTTGCTAAGTGACTCGCCGTTGCTGAGGCTGGCTTTGAACTCGCGATCCTCCTGCCTCAGCCTCCCAAAGTGTCTGGGATTACAGGCGTGCGCCACCGCGCCCGGCTGTCAGGTCTTTGAAGTTCTCTCTCTACCATCTCTGTTGCTTCATCTACAAGAACTCAGCATTTCACTTGAGAAATTGCAACAGACTTCTAATTAGATATTTTTCACCAGTTTCTACACCAGTCCATCCTCCACATTATTGTCAGATTTATCTTTATAAAAAAAGAATTTTTAATTTTAGGATGTGAGGGCAATCTGGTTGTGACACCATCGATCGCTTGGGTTGATTGAAATGATCTGGCTGTCTAAGTGTGTGTCCCCTTCCTCCCTCACTGCTCTGTGTGCATCCCTCCTGAAGCTTTGCACTTGGTTGAAGAGCTCGACCTTCCCCTATAGAGGACTGTTCTTCAGTCAAGAGAATATGAGTAGCTGTACTCCCTTGCTAGAACCTCCAAACAAGCTCTCAAAAAAGGAAAGCTAATTATTACTTATGCTTTGAAACATTCTTTTGCATTTCATAGGAAAATACAAAGATGAGAGGTGACAGGTTTTCCTTTTTTTATGTCTTAATGTCTTGCTCTGCTCTTTCCAGAAACCTTTTTCTGTGATAATTGATTCTTGTATCTTGGACATCTGAACCTCTTACACAATGGTGAACCTTTGAACGCTTTTTTTTTTTTAATATTTATTTATTTTTTATTTACACAATGCCTTCATTTCTACTTGGTGCTGAGGATCGAACCCGGGCCTCGCACGTGCTAGGTGCGCTCCCCCACTAAGCCACAACCCCAGCCCTGAACACATTTTTTTTTTTTTTTTTTGGTGCCAGGATTGAACTCAGGGGCACTCGACCACTGGGCCACATCCCCAGCCCTTTTTTTTGTATTTTAGTAGAGACAGGGTTTCACTGAGCTGCTAAGTGCCTCGCCATTGCTGAGGCTGGCTTTGAACTCGCGATCCTCCCCTCACCTCCCAAAGTGCTGGGATTACAGGCAACCACAGCCCGGCTTGAACACATTTTTATTTATTGTTCTCTTCTCTATTTTTCAGTTCAGCAGATAATTCATTATCCTTCAAAACTATTGTCCAAATCATTTTGTGGAATTTACTCATGGCAAGGTTAATGCTCTAACCCTTTGAATTCCCACATGCCTGAAGTATCTTTGAAAGCTTTTAATTTTGTATTTTAATGTATTCTTTAAAGTATGTGTTCCTTTAGGCCAGCAAATAATTATAGTTAAGAATTTGATCTTTGGCATTAAATCACTTGATGTTTAAATTAATTCTATGTAACTTCAGACGTATTCCTTATCTGTAAAATGGAGACAGTGATTTTGTGTAAGTCAGCTTTTTTTTTTTTTTTTTTTTTTTTTTTTTTGGGTGGTACCGGGGATTGAACTCAGGGGCACTCGACCACTGGGCCACATCCCCAGCCCTTTTTTTTTTTTTTTTTTTTTTTTTTTTTTTTTTTGGTACTGGGGATTGAACTGAGGGTCACTGAACCACTGAGCCACATCCCCAGCCCTATTTTGTATTTTATTTAGAGACAGGGTCTCACTGAGTTGCTAAGTGCCTCACCATTGCTGAGGCTGGCTTTGAACTCATGATCCTCCTGCCTCAGCCTCCCAAAGTGCTGGGATTACAGGCGTGCGCCACCGCGCCCGGCTTTTTTTTTGTATTTTTATTTGGAGACAGGGTCTCACTGAGTTCCAAAGTGCCTCGCCATTGCTGAGGCTGGCTTTGAACTCGCGATCCTCCTGCCTCAGCCTCCCAAAGTGCTGGGATTACAGGCGTGCGCCACCGCGCCCGGCTTAAGTCAGCTTTTTGATGCTGTGACAAAGTGCTTGCGAGGAAAAACTTAAGAGGAGGAGAAATTTATTTTGGTTCATGGTTTCAGTCCATGGTGGGCAGGCTTCATTGCTATGGGCCTGTGGTGAGGTAGAGACCATTATGGTAGAGCAGAGTTCCTCACCTCATGACACCCAGGAAGCAAAAGAGGAGAGGAAAAGAAGAAAGAGAAAGTCACACAGACACCAGGGATAAGATGTAGCTTTCTAGGGCATGTCCCAGTGACCTTCCAACAGGGCCTGACCTCCAACAGTCTTCACTATCTCCCAGTAGTTTTCTTTTGCTGGGGGTGAGGGTGGGGGTGGTACCAGGGATTGAACCCAGGGGCACTTAACAACTGAGCCACATTTCCAGGCCTTTTTTATATTTTATTTAAAGACGGGTTCTCGCCTTGCTAAGTTGCTGAGACTGGCTTTGAATTCACGATCCTCTTGCCTCAGCCTCCCAAGCCACTTGAGATTACAGATGTACCCACTGCATTTGGCAAGCACAATTTCTTTGATTCCAGCTATTACTAATATCTATTAACACTCGAATCACATATCACTTTACACACACACACACACACACACACACACACACACACACACACACGTATGTATGTATAGATTAACCGCATAGTAAATATAGGCAGGTAGGGGGTAGCTGGAGGAAGTGGGTCACTGGGGGCATGCCTGTGGGGATATATATTTTGTCCCTGGTAAGCAGAGCTCTCTCTCTCTCTTCCTTCTGGTGGCAGTGTCCAGAGCTGCTTTCCTCCTCAACACAGGCCCAGTGCAATGATGTTGGATAGCCATCTGTGAACTGAGATCTCTGAAACCAAGAGTACCAAATAAACTTCCTCCTCTACCTTGCTTTTCTTGTCTGGTGTTTTGGTCATAGCAACAAAAAAGCTGACTAAAACAGGGTGCTTTTCCCTCTATGACTGTCAGTATGGGGATTACATCTACTGATGCTGGCTCATGGGCCTGGTTTTTCTGATATCAGTTTAATATGCCTATACATCTATGTGCTTCTGATTTAATTTGATAAGTTCCCAGGTGGTCATTTTATTAGCATGATTAATTTATCTGTTTTTGATTTATGATTGTGCTGTGCAGACGATGGTAGTTTACTTATACAAACAATATAGAGTCATTCTACCTTGGCACTTATACTCAAAATGGAGTAACTCATGGCAAACTATTGCTTTATAAAATGGACTAACTCAGAGCAGGGTATAGCCTGCTTTCCAAAACTACTAAAATGTTTCTGAATCTGTATCAAATACTATACTGTATGACCTAGCCAGTGGAAGCAGAATGTTAGAGGTTGCAAAGTCTAGTTACAATTAAGTATCCTTCAAGATAAGTGATATATTTTTTCCAAGTGGAGGTCAAACTAAATAGCATTCAGCTTCCATTTCCTGGGGTATGCAGGGTAAACTGTTAAGGACATAGGTGACTGAAACCCAGAGCTCAAGAACACAGTGAAACCAAAAATGTTTCCTTTCCGTTTGTCTGTCTGTATCTCTGTGGATAAAATGCACTTGGCTGAAATGTGTTGTAAGCTTAAAAATGAAATACCAATGCAGGAGTCCTTGAGTTTGTTTTTTGTGGTTCTTGAAGTTGTTTTTTTTAAATTTTAGGTTTTAATTTTATTTTTTTTAACTCATGAAATTTGTTTGAAGTTGTGGGACATTATAAGGATTTAGCATTTTCCCCCAAAATGGATGTTCAATTATTTAATCACATTTATTGTCTAGTCCATTTCCCCCTATTTTCTAAAAAGCCACTTTTGATAATTAAATTCTCACACTTGGGTGTCTATTTTTGAACTTTATTCCTTTTCCATTGATCTAGTTGTCTGTTCTCTCTTCAACAGTGTGTCAGTGCATTAAGTCTTCTGCAGTTACTCCTTTTCACTATTATTAGATTTTTGTAATCCCAGAAATTTAGAATCAGCATGTCAAATCCGATTAGGCATTTTGGGAGGATTTGTTTTGTTTTTTAAGATTTTTGTTTAAAAGTATGGACACAATACTTTAATTTTTTGTGGTGCTGAGAATCAAACTCAGTGCCTCACATGTGCAAGGCAAGTACTCTACTGCTGAACTATAACCCCAGCCCTGGAAGGATTTTTTAATTAATAATTTTATAAAGGAACCAATTTTGATGTTTGAATAAGCTGTATAGAAACTGCAAGTGCTATTACATTGCCCTAGCAGTTGGGCCATTCCACTACTTAGGCTTTAAAGAGTAGGGGGAAAAATAGTGACAAATGTTTGAGACAGATTTAGAATCCAGTCAGAGTTCACTTACATTTTGTTGTTGTATCTCTCTAGTTTTCTTTAGCCTGTAGCACAGGTCTTCTTCCCGCCTCCCACATTAATTTTTTTTTTTTTTTTTTATCCCGTGATTGAATCCACGGAGTGTACTCTTCCACTGAGCTACATCTCCAGCCCTTTCTGTTTTTTGAGATAGGATCTGGATAACTTGCTGAGGCTGGCCTCAAACTTGTGATCCTCCTGCCTTGGTCTCCTGAGTTGCTAGGATTACAGGTGTGCACCACTGCACTGGCTCTACACTGAATTATTGAAGAATCAACAAGAGTTTCCTTTTCTTTTTAGGTGGGTACAATACCTTTATTTTATTTTATTTATATGGTGCTGAGGATCGAACCCAGGGCCTCACACATGCGAGACGAGCACTCTACTGCTGAGCCATAGCCCCAGACCCAGGAAGAGTTTTCTTGCTGGACCCACTGACTCATGCCTGTAATCTCATCATCTTGGGAGGCTGAGGCACAGGATTGCAAGTTTAGGCCTTCCTGGGCCACATAGCAAGACCCTGTCTCCAAATTTAAAGAATTTTTTTTTTTTTAAAGGGCTGAAGTTGTAGCTCAAAGGCAGAAAACTCCTGGGTTCATAACTCCCCCATCCACCCAAATACACAAGAAGAGTTTTCCTAAAGAATGTCTAAACATTCTGCATTTGTCTGATTATTTCCTCCTGTCATTTAACATTTTCCTTTGTCTTCTGTATTTCCTATAACTGAGAGTTGGATATAGAAGTTTGAGTTTAGGATAAATGCTTCTGGCAACAACATTGGTAATATTGTACACTTCATAGTGTTGTTATTTGGGGTATATCAGATTGGCTACATTCAATTTTCACTTAAAGTATATACTGTCAGATCTCTCTGTTGTAAAATATATTGTTTTCTTAGTACTCAATTAGTAAGCAGTAGGGAATTTGGGCAATTTTTGTCACCTTGTAGATGTCCTGTTTCCCAATAATCTCTCATCCAGATTTTTTTTTAATTAGTATTAGCACTAGTTTTAGTATTTTTTATACCTTTATTTTTATTTATTTATTTTATGTGGTGCTAAGGATCAAACCCAGTGCCTCACACATGCTAGGCAAGCTCTCTTCCACTGACTACAACCCCAGCCCCTAGTTTTAGTATTTTTTAAAAAAACATTTTTAGTTGTGCATGGATACAATACCTTTGTTTTATTTATTTATTTATTTATTTATTATTTTTTTTTTTTTTTTTGGTGGTACCGGGGATTGAACTCAGGCGCACCCGACCACTGGGTCACATCCCAAGACCTTTTTTGTATTTTATTTAGAGACAGGGTCTCACTGAGTTGCTAAGTGCCTTGCCATTGCTGAGGCTGGCTTTGAACTCACGATCCTCCTGCCTCAGCCTCCCAAAGTGCTGGGATTACAGGCGTGCGCCACCACGCCCGGCTTATTTATTTGTTTTTATGTGGTGCTGAGAATTGAACCCAGTGCCTCATAAGTGTGAAACAAGCATGCCACCACTGAGCTAGGACCTCAGCCCCAGTTTTAGTATTCTTAATAAGAGCTTATCTTTTCCCCCTTTCTCTCTTGTTTTTACATTTTACAAATTCTACCATGGATATTGTATTTTTAAGCTTCCATACTGTAAAATTCATGTACAATTCTGTGCATTTTGATAACTGCATAGTTATATAACAATCAACCCCAACTTTTCTTATGCTGTCCCTTTGTAATCACTCCTACCCCCATCCTCAGACATCCATTGATTTATTCTTTCTCTGTATTGTTTTCTCATATAAAATGGAATCATACAATATGTAGTCTTTATAATGTGGTTTCTTTGACATAGCATAAAGCAGGTATTTGAGGTTCGTGATAGAAAATCAATCTACCACTGAGCAACACTCCCCAGTCCTTTTTATTTTTTATTTTGAGACAGGGTCTCAAACATATTAACAGTTATCCCTCATGTTCCAAGCTTAGAGAAATCATTTCTGGAGGAGGTCCAAGGAATTCCCAAAAAGGAGGACCTGAACTCAGGATGGGTGGGATTCTTGACAATGCAGAAAAGAATTTAAGAACATGTCAGAGGCATAGACAAGAGATTGGTTTAGAAAAGCAGAGACGCTTTCAAGGGAGAATGTGTACTATCTCCAGAGTAAGAAAGGACACTTTGGTCTGGGGTGTTAATATTTACTGAGGGACAGTAGTTACGGACCTGATGGGTGGAGTCAGGGAGGAATTAAGCAGTTTTAAGCCAGTTTTTCTAGAGCTTGCACATTGCCCTCTTATCATGCTACTTTCTGCAGGCAAGGATGTGTGCTGGATTGCTTACAGGTTGTTTATTTGACATTCCAGTGGTTCAGGGGTATGGTTCTTGGGTGTTTTCCTTTCTTTATATCCCCAAATTCCTATCTCAAAATAAGTAAATCTCTAGAGTGGATCTCAAAATAAAGCATTTAAACATAGGCTTAAGTATCATCTTTCTCTGAAACAGTATGGAGAAAGGCCATATTAAAAAGTTGGCCAGAAAAGCCCCCTTTAAACAAGTTTCATTTCTTATTTGTGAGGCTTGTTCTGCAAAGTGTGGGGGGGGGGGGTAGGGGGGTGCTGGGGATTGAACCCAGAGCCTTGTGCATGTGCATGCAAGGCAAGTACTCTACCAACTAAGCTATATTGCCAGCCCTTCTTTTGCAGATTTGAGTTTGTCCCTTTTCCATTGATTAAATATATCTGGTAACTTTGTCATCCTTTTTTTCCTGGTGCAGAGAAGGATACTTCCTTTCCATGTTGATACATAAATTTCTCATCAAAAGATTTACTTTTCAGAACTTCTCTGGTCTGTATTTTCTCAAAATATCTGTTGTGGTCTCCTAAGGTCATGTTTTGAGGTGATTTGTTTTGAGTCTCATTAATGTCTAGGTCTGTGATTCATTTTGATTTGGTATTGGATATGACCTGAGATATATATGACTGAGATATGGGTTGAAGTTAACCTTTTCATATATGGAAGTACAAGTTTTCCTGCACCAGTTATTGAAAGACTGTTCTTTCTCCACTAATGACCTTTTTTGTTTTTAATTGCTTCCATGTGGCCAGGTACAGTGCACATGACTGTGATTCCAGTACCCAGGAGGCTGAGGCAGAAGGATCTCAATTTGTAGGCCACCTTGGGCAATTTAATAAGACCCTTTCTAAAGAAAGAAAAGAAAGGGCTAAAGGTGTGGTCCACTGTCAAGAGCATTTGCCTGGTCCCAATCCTCAATACTGCAAAAAATAAAAATACCCTAGAAACAAATAAATAAAAACAAAATAATTATACAACTGCCCACAGGGATTAAATTTTTAAAAAGCTAAAATAGTGTTTTTATACCAGTCAATGGGAACAAGGTCACAGATAAGAAGATTGCAATGCCATGAAATTAATGTGCTGATCTTACAAAAGAAATACATCTTTAAGCTACATAGCAAATGTAAATAAAAAATTGCTTGCTGGGATTATGATCTCGTTGAATCTGCAGCAATTTGATTCTTTTTTTTTTTTTTTTTGCTGGGGGTGGGGGACTAGTGATTGAACCCTGGGGTGGTTACACTAAACTATATCCCCAGTCCTTTTTATTTTGAGACTGAGTTGTTGAGGCTGGCCTCAAAGCTGGAATCCTGCCTCAGCCTCCCACAATTTTCAAATTCCAATTATTTATTGTATATTATAAATAAACCATTGGTAGATTATAAAAATACAGTTGAGATTTGCATAATGATCTTAATTCGTATGGATTTGTACAACTCATTATTCTAGGATTTTTTTATTATTATTCTAATTTGTTTTACATGCTTGCAGTATTCTAGGATTTTTTTCCTTTCTCTTTTTTCTTTTTGTAGATTCTATAGGATTTTGTCTGCAGACCATGATGACATCTGTAAATAAGGAAGTCAGTCCCTCTTTCTCTCCTTCCCTCTCCTCCCTCTTTCTCCCTTTTGCTGTGTGGAACCCGGGGCCTTGTGATGCTTGGCAGGCAATCCTGGCTCTTTCTGACAGTTTTTATAATTCATAGAGGTTGAATTTTTTCAAGTGCCTTTCCTTCATCTGTTGAGATGATCTTGTTTTCTTATTTAGTCTATCTCTGTAAGTTAGTTAAACATCAGTTTTCAGATATATTCTCAGCCTCGTATTCTCCAGATAAATTCCACTGGTTGTGATATGTCATCTTTTTAAAAACATTGATGGATGCAACTTTCTAATATTTTTGGAGGATTTTTCTATCTGTGTTCATGACAGTTATCTGTAGTTTTCTTTTATAATGCCCATTTCTGTTTTGGTATCAAGTTATTGCTGGCCTCACTAATGGGTGGGGATTTTCTCTGTCTTTTCTATTTTGTACAAGAGATTGGGTGGGTGGTGCCATTTTTTCCACATATGTTTGGTCAAGTTTGCCAATGAAACCATCTGGACCTGGAGTTTTCTTTATCAGGAAAAAAAATTTTATGAATTCAGTTCTTTCATTAATAGAAGTAGTCATTTTGTCTATTTCTTTTTGACTGTAGTTTTGGTAGTTTGTATCATTCAAGGAACTGGTTCATTTCATCAAATTATCCAATTTATGGATATAGATTTGCTAGTAGCATTCTGCCATTATCTTTGTAGTGTCTGTAGCTTTGTAGTGAATCTCCATCTTTCATTCCTGATACTAGTAATCTGCATTTCTCTCATTTTTGTCTTGGTCAGTGTGCATAGAATTTTATGGATTTTATTGATCACTTCCAAAGATCACCTTTTAGTTTCACCAAACATTTCTCCTTTGTTGACAATTTCATTGATTTTTTTCAGTTTGGTTTAGGTTTATTTTGCTCTTTTCTAGTATTTTTCTGTTTGAGATCTCTGCTACAATAAGCATATTCTCTAAGCATTGTTTTAGGTACCTCTCACCAGTTTGGATATATTGTATGTTTATTTTCTTTAGTTCCAGAATTTGAAAATTTTCCTTAATGCTGCCTCTTTGATTTATGAGCTATTTAGATTAGATTGTTTAAATTTCAAATATGTGAGGATTTTCTGGATGCCTTTCCTTCATTGATTTCTCCTTCAATTCCATTAAGGTCAGAGAATATACGTTGTGTGATTGCAATACTTTCTAAGTATGTTTGCTTTGTAGCAAACAGAATATGGTTGATCTTGGTGAGTGTTCTCCATATACATTAAAAGAGTATGTGTTTTGGGCTGGGGTTGTGGCTCTGCGGTAGAGCACTCATCTAGCACGTGTGCAGCCTGGGTTCAATTCTCAGCACCACATAAGAAAAAAGGCATTGTGCACAACTAAAACAAATAAATAATATATTTTTTTAAAAAGTATGTGTTTTGTTATAGAATAGATTATTCTATAAGTGTCAGTTAGATAAATTGGTTGTTAGTGTTGTTCACCTTGCTGATTATCTATTTTTAATAACAGAGTATTGTAATCACCAAGTATATTTGTGGATTTGTATTTTACTTTTAGTTATTTTCTGTATTTTGAGCTGCTTTTAGGTGTATACATATTTAGTATTAATTCTTGCTTGGTAATAATTCTTTTTTTTTTTTTTAATATTTGTTTATTTGCTTTAGTTGTACACAATGCAATGCATTTATGTTTACGTGGTGCTGAGGATCGAACCCAGGCTGCGCACATGCTAGGCGAGCGCTCTACCACTGAGCCACAACCCCAGCCCGGTAATAATTCTTATTCTGAAGTCTTTTTTGTTTGTTTGTTTGTTTCTAGGGATTGAATGCAGAGGCAGTCAGGGAAAGCTCCCCTAGGTTTAGTCGCCAGTACTCCTCTACCCACCAAAAAAATCAACAATTGTTATTCAATTCTGTCAGTTGCTTTTTTTTTTCTTTGGCGCCTCAGATTGAACCCAGTGGCACTTAACCACTGAGCCACATCCTAGCCACCCGCCCCACTTTTTTTTTTTTTTTTTTCCTTTTTCTTTTTTGAAACATGGAATTGTTAAGTTGCTTAGGGTCTCACTTAGTTGCTAAATCTGGCCTTGAACTTGTAATCATCCTGCCTCAGCCTTACAGTCTCTGGGATTACAGCCCTGTGTTACCACGCCCAGTTTGTCAGTTGTTTTTGTTTTTGTTTTTGTTTTTTTGGTATGGGGATTGAACTCTGGACCACTCAACCACTGAACCACATTCCCAGCCCTATTTTGTATTTTATTTAGAGACAGGGTCTCACTGAGTTGCTTAGCTCCTCGCTTTTGCTGAGGCTGACTTTGAATTCACGATTCAAATCCCAGTGGCCTCCTGAGCCACTGGAATTACAGGCATGTGCCACCACATCCAGCCTGTCACTTGCTTTTTTGAGCTTCTCTGATAAATGCTTTCCCCCTGTCATTAATCTGTACTGTGATGTTACTACTTGGTTTCCTAATGTGAAACCTTTCTAAATTTTTTCTTTCATGAACTGTGCTTGGTCATGATGAGTTATTTAACTCCATTATAAGATTTAACTTAATATTTTACCCTTAGACTCATAAATGGGATTAGTTTATAGTGGTTTTGTTTTGTGTGTTTCAGTCTTAATTTTGTTTACTTTTGTATTCAGGCAGTCTTCCAGATTACACTGGCAAAGTTTTTCATGTTTGTCTTAAGCTTTGAAAAAAAAGTTTATCCTATATAATAGGAATTTGGTAGAACTTGAATAGATCTGACTGACCATCCCCACCCCCCATGTAGCTTGATATCTGGGTCAATTTAAGAAAGGCATAATTTCTAGGATAATTATTTATTTCATTTAGTTTTTAAAATTTGTTATAAACTTCTGCACAAGTTTTTAGTCTTTTCTCTACTTCTGCAGTTACGTGTGCTTTCTTACTGCTAATGATTTTTTGCATCTTTTTCCTTATCAGCCAATGAAAAGTTTTTGCCTATTAAGTGATTTTTTTCAATTTCTGCCTTCATATTAATCCTTTCCCCCATCTTCCTTGTGGTTAATTTAATATTCTCTTTCTAGCTTCTTGACTTTAATGCTTAGTTTATTTTTATATGTTCTATCTATTAAATGGCATAGTAAGCTTTTAGTGTTCTTTATACTATACTGAGGACATATCCCACTTGTTCAATTTATGATATTCTCACTGTCTTTCTTAAGCAATTTGTCATTTCGGGTTTTTAAAATTTTTTTATTTGTTCTATTTAGTTGTACAAGACAGCAGAATGCATTTCAATTCGTTGTACATAAATGTAGTGCAACATTTCAATTCTCTGGTTGTACATGGTGTAGAAACTCACCATTCGTGCAATCACACATGTACCTAGGGTAACAATGTCTTATCCCACCATCGTTCCTATCCTCATAACCCTTCTCCATCCTCCCCTTTGCCCAATCCAGAGTTCCTCAATTCTTCACATGCCCAGTGCCCCCATCATAGATCAGCATCCACTAATCACAGAAAACATTTGGCCTTTAGTTTTTTGGGATTGGCGTACTTCACTTAGCATAATATTCTCCAACTCTATCCATTTACCTGCAAATGCCCTAATTTTATTCTCTTTTAATGCTGAGTAATATTCCATTGTGTGTGTGTGTGATATGTATGTGTATATATATGTATACTTACATATGTATGTGTATATACATATACATGTATATATATATACGCACACATACACTCACATATGTATCACAGTTTCTTTATCCATTCATCTGTTGATGGGGATCTAGGTTGGTTCCACAATTTAGCTGTTGTGAATTGTGTTGCTATAAACATTGGTGTGGCTATGTCACTATAGTATGCTGATTTTAAGTCTTTTGGGTATATGCCAAAGAGTGGGATAACAGGGTCAAATGGTGGTTCCATTCCAAGTTTTCTGAGGAATCTCCACACTGCTTTCAAAAGTTAAACACCAATTTGCAGTCCCACCAGCAATGGATGAGTATACCTTTTTCCCCACATCCTCTCCTACACTTTTTATTGCTTGTATTCTTGATAACTGCCGTTCTGACTGGGGTGAGATGAAATCTTAGAGTAGTTTTGATTTGCATTTCTCTAATTACTAAAGATGTTGAACATTTTTTCATATATTTGTTGATCGCTTATAATCTTCTTCAGATAAGTATCTGTTCAGTTCTCATTTTAGTTTTGATTTCCTTTTTAACCCAAGAGTTGTAAGGAATGGGCAGGTGTTCTCCTCTGTTAAAAGTTGTTCGTTATTTTAAAAAATTAATTCACATTTTGTTCAGGGAATATATCCATATTTAGAATTTGATCAAATTTTTGTTAGTGGGTTCTTAAATGTTTAATTTTGATAAATTATTCTTGAGTACTAACATTGTTCAAATCCTTTATGTCTTTTAATTTTTAAGTGTAATAAATAACATTCATTTATATAAGAAATTGTACGTGTATTATTATTGGGTGGTGGGGGGTACCAAGGATTGAACTCAGGGGCACTCAATCGCTGAGCCACATCCCCAGCTCTATTTTGTATTTTATTTAGAGATTGGGTCTCACTGAGTTGCTTAGTACCTCACTTTTGCTGAGGCTGGCTTTGAACTTGTGATCCTCCTGCTTCAGCCTCCCCAGGCACTGGGATTAAAGGCACGTGCTATTACATGTATCATTATATTTTAGAGGATTTTCATTAAGATACCCCAACAGACATACAGTGACAGATAAAACGAGTATATCAAAAATGTTTGTGATAGGGCTGGGATTGTAGCTCAGTGGTAGAGCACTTGTCTATCATGTGTGAGGCACTGGGTTTGATTCTCAGCACTGCATATGAATAAATAAAATAAAGATCAACAACTTAAAAAAAAAAGACAAAAACAAAAATTAAAAAAATAAATGTTTGTGGTGGCTACACAACCAGAATCCCAGCAACTTGGGAGGCTGAGGCAGGATGAGCACAAATTTGAGGACAGCCTCAGCAATTTAGCAAGACCCTGTCTCTTTTCTTTTCTTTTCTTTTTTTTTTTTTTTTTTGGTACTGGGGATTGAGCTCAGGGGCACTCGACCACTGGGCCACATCCCCAGCTCTTTTTCATATTTTATTAGAGACAGGGTCTCACTGAGTTGCTAAGTGCCTCGCCATTGCTGAGGCTGGCTTTGAACTTGGTATCCGCCTGCCTCAGCCTCCCAAGTGCTGGGATTACGGGAGTGCACCACCGTGACTGGCTCAAGACCCTGTCTCAAAGATAAAATAGTACTGGGGATATACTCAGTGGCAAAGTGCTCCTTTGTTCAATCCCCAATACCAAACTCCCACCCTCAAAACAAACAAACAAACAATGTTTATGCTTGTTACAGGTGGGTTATGTAGTACATGAAGATTTGTATTCTCTACTTTGTGTATGTTTGAAATTTTATAATAATAAAAAGATTTTTAAAATCTTCTCTATCCTTATTTATTTTTAGATTGCTTGATCTGTTGATTCCTGAGAAAGGTGTGTTAAAGTTTCCCACTATGTTTTATTGTTTTTCTAATGCTGTTTACTTGATATGTTTTGAACTCATATAATTAGGTGCATAAAATTTTACTACAGTTAAATTTCTTAACATAATAAAAATATTCTTTTACTCATTTAATGATTTCTAACATTGCCATACTAATTTTGTTGTTGTTCATATTTTTTAGTGTTTTTCCATACCTGTGTTTTCTTTCTTTCTTTTTTTTTCTTTTTCTTCTTTTTTTTTTTTTTTTTTTTTTTTTTTTTTTTTTTTTTTGGTGAAATGCAACTCACATATGGAAATATAACAACATTAAAAGTATACAAAAGAATTCCCCTAAATCTGAAAATTGCAGACATTATTCAAGCCATATTCCCTGAAGACCATGCAGTAATGTCATATGCTAGCAAAAGAAAAAAGAAAGAAATATCCACCCTTCTAAATCTTGCCTTAAAAAGGAAGCCAAAACCAAAATGACATATTGCTTGGAAATGGAGAGTGGAAACATTGAAACTAATGGGATGTGGCCAGAATGAGGAACAAAGAAGAAAATTTATGGCATTAAATTCAGTTGGAAAGCAAGAAAATACAAAAATAAATTGAGTAGTAAATTAATATCCACTCATAACCCTTTAGAGCTAACCACTAATCACTGATTGATTTGGATGATATTCTGCTTTTCTTTCTCTCTCTCTCTTTTTTTGGTGGTGGCGAGGAGTATTAGATATTGAACTCAAGGCCTCCTACATTGAGGCAAGAGCTTTACTGCTAAGCTACATCCCACCCTTTTTTTTTTTTTATTTTGAGAGAGGGTCTCACCAAGTTGTCCCAAACTGGCCTCAAACCTTTGATCCTCTTGCGTCAGTTTCTTTTGTAGCTGGAATTACAGGCTTATGCCATAATACCCAGCATTCCCTAGCTTTTCTTTTACCACTTTAGTATGCATCTCTATACACTACATTTCTGTTTAGTTTGTTTTAAAACTTGACATAAAGGACATTATACAATATCAATAAATTTCCCTCAACTAATTTAGAAGTCATACTTTTTTGTTGTTTTTGGCTTAACTTGTGTGTGTTTGTGTGTGTGCTGGGAATTGAACTCAGTACCTCACACATACTAATATAAATATGCACTTTACCACTGAGCTGTATTCCCAACCCTGTTTAGCTGTTTAAAATAATATTTTATTTTATTATTATTATTTTTGTTTTGTTTTTGTTCTTGGAACTGTGTGCCTTTATTGCCCAGGCAGGCTACTCGAAGGGGATGAAGCAGGCTACTTGGGTGGCCCCAATGCCAGGCCAGCCGTGCTTTTTGGGTTTGTAGGTGATGGAGAACTCGCCCGGGTAATGTTCGATCATCTCAGGCTTGATCTCCACCTGATCTACAATAATTGTAACGTTAGAAATGTCTAATATTTAGAACCTGTCACAGACAAGTCAGTGTTCATTTATATACCTATTTTTGTGTAGAAAAGTATTATAGTATTTATAGTGTAGTTGTAGTTTTACAGAGATATATTACATTAGGATAAAATTCTATAGCATGGGCTTCTAATATCAGATAAATTTATTCATCTACATGTTCTCAACTGGATTTTCCCCTTAACTGGGTTTAGGGATAGCTTTAATTTGGTAAGAGAACAGTTGGATAGCTAATAACAAAAATCAGGCTTTGGGCTGGGGTTGTAGCATGTGTGAGGCACTGGTTTCAATCCTCGGCACCACATAAAAATAAATAAAATAATGGTATTGTGTCTATCTACAACTAAAAAATATGTTTTTAAAAAATCAGGTCTTTACTTAAGCTGTGAAGTACTTTAGTATGTGTTTCTGAGGTCTGCTTTGATTCTCAGTTCTCTTTCAGTCTAGGCAAGTAAAATTCACATTTTTAAAAGAAACAACTTTTATAATTTAACCTACGATCAAACACCCCCATTAGTATAAGTGATAGGCTCTCTGGGTGGCTTCCTCAGTTTATTATGTTGTCAGCATTTATCCATGTATCAATACATAATTTCCTGTTTATTCCATAGTTAATATAATGATACCATATTTTGAGTATCCGTTCATCAGTTAATGAACATTTGTGGTCTCCCCCACCTCCCATTTTGGTTATTTTGAATATCACTGCTGTGAACAGTCATGTACAAGATTTTGTTGTTTGTTTTGCACTGTTAGAAATGGAACCCATGGCCTCACACTTGCTGCATAAGCACTCTACCACTGAGCTACATGTACAAATTTTTTTGGTTTTATTTTTGTTTTCCCATGTACAAATTTTTGTGTATATATATATATATATATATTTTTTTTTTTTTTTTTACATGTCCGGAAGTGAAATTCCTCATTCATATCATATGTCCATGTTTAATGGAGGAATGGCTAAACTTGATACCCAAAGAGTCTGTATGGGTACATTCCCATTGATGTTGTATGAGGGCCGCAATTACTCCACATTCCTGCTGACACTTATCATGTGTATTACTAACTAAAGCCATCCTATAGGTGTGAAAGTTGTATGTCATTTTGATTTTCATTTGTCTAGTGACTCCTGTTGAATGGCCTTTCATGTGCTTTTGGGGGTTTTGTGTGTGTGGTTTTTTGGGGAGGGGGCAGTACCAGGGATTGAACTCAGGGGCACTCAACCACTGAGCCACATCCCCAGCCCTATTTTGTATTTTATTTAGAGACAGGGTCTCACTGAGTTGCTTAGCACCTCGCCATTGCTAAGGCTGGCTTTGAACTCGTGATCCTCCTATCTCAGCCTCCTGAGCTGCTGGGATTACAGGCATGTGCCACTGTGCCTGGCTGGTTATTTTTAATATCTTCCTGGGACAAACGTCTATTCAGATATTTTGCCCATTTAAAAAAAATTATTTTGTCTTTTTATTATTGATTTGTATGAGTTATGTAAATATTCTGGATATAAATCTTTGGTAGCATATTATTTATGATTGTTTTCTATTCTCTAGGTTATCTTTTCACTTTCTTGATGTCATTAGTTTTACATTCGGATGAAGTTTATTTTGTTTTTTGTTTTTTTTTTTTTTGGTTTTTTTTTTTTTTTTTTTTTGGTCACATATGCTTTTGGTGGCATTTCTAAAGCTTTATCCCAAGGTCATAAAGATTTACACCCAGGATTCAGGCATGGTGACACACACCTGTAATCTCAGTGACTCAGAGGCTGAGGCAGAAGGATCACAAGTTTGAGTCTAGCCTAAAAACTAAAGCAAGTCCCTAACCAACTTAGTGAGACCTTGTTTCAAAAGAAGAAGAAGAAGAAAAAGATTTAAATCCCTGTTTCCTCTAAGAATTTAATCATTTTAGCTTCCAGGGGGCTGGGGTTGTGGCTCAGAGGTAGATCACTTGCCTACCACATGTGAGGCAATGGGTTTGATCCTCAGCACCACATACAAAAATAAATAAATAAATAAATAAATAAAAGGTATTGTATCCATCTACAACTATAAAAATATTTCAAAAAAAATTTTAGAGCCGGGCGCGGTGGCGCACGCCTGTAATCCCAGCACTTTGGGAGGCTGAGGCAGGAGGATCGTGAGTTCAAAGCCAGCCTCAGCAATGGCGAGGCACTTAGCAACTCAGTGAGACCCTGTCTCTAAATAAAATACAAAAAAGGGCTGGGGATGTGACCCAGTGGTCAAGTGCCCCTGAGTTCAATCCCTGGTACAAAAAAAAAAAAAAAAAAAAAAAAAAAAAAAAAAAAAAAAATTTTAGCTTATACATCTAGGTCTATAATCTATTTTTAGTTAATTCTGTACATGGTAGGAGTAAATATTCCAAATTTGCTCTTCTACTTTCAAGATTATCTCAGCTCTCCTGGGTTTCTTTCATTTCCATGAATTTTAGAATCAGTGTGCCAACTTATGGGTGAAAAATACAGCTAGAATTTTTATAGGGGTTGGGTTGAATCTGTACATCAATCTGAGGAGTATTGCCATCTTAACAATATTAAGTTTTCTAACCCATGAATATGGGATATTTTCCTAATTATATGGTTGGACCTTTAAAATTTTCTTTGAACAATGTTTTGTAGTTTTCACAGTGTTAGCTTTGCACTTCTTTAAATTCCTAAATATTTTGTTTCAGTACTGTTGTTAATTGTGTTTCTATTTTCATTTTTGGATTTTTCATTATAAGTATATAGAAATACATTTGATTGTTATATATTGGTCTTGTTCCCTGCAGTCTTGCTGAACTCGCTAGTTCTAACTAGTAAGTTAGTCTTAGTAAATTCTTTAGGATTTTATATATATATACAAAATCTGTCATCAACAAATGAAGGTTTATCCTTCTTAGGAGAAAACATTGAGTTTTCAACATTAAGTATGATGATAGTAAGTTTTCTCTAGATATCCCCTATCATTTGGGTAAGTTCTCTTCTGTTTTTAGGTTCATTTCTTTCTTTCTTTGTTTTATCAGGAAAGGATATTAAATTTTGTCAAACGCGTTATTTCATGTGTTGAGATGATCCTATGGTTTAGTCCTTTGTTCTGTTAACACAGTATATTGTGTTGATCGACTGGTTTCTCCCCCCTTTTGTGGTACTGGGGTTTGAACCCAGGGACCCTCTACCACTGAGCCACATATGGTGGTAGAGTGCCCCTGGGTTCAACTCAATTTTTTATTTCAAGGAAGGGTCTCACCAAACTATAGAGGCTAACCTCGAATTTGCGATCCTCCTACCTTAGTGTCCACAGTCTCTGAAAGGGGAACAGCGTTGATATATTTGAATATGTTAAGCTAACGTATATTCCTAAAATAAACCTCACTTCTTCATGACTGTGTGATTCTTTTTCTTTTTTTTTTTTTTTTTTTTTTTTTTTCGGTTCTAGGCATTGAAACCATGGCCTCATGCCTTCTAGTCATGCACTTAATCACTATGTCCCAAGCCCTGTATGACTCTTTTTATATGTTAGCAAATTTGTTTATATTTTGTTCAGGATTTTTGTGCTTATATAGTGGTCTGTAGTTTTCTCATGATGTTTTTGTCTAGTTTTGGTATTAGTATAATATTGGCCTCATAGAATGAGTTGGGAATTATTTCCTTCTATTTTTTGGAGATTGTAAAGGATTGGTGTTAATTCTTTAACTGTTGATAGGAGTCATTATTGAAGCCATTTGGCCTGTGTTTGTAGGATGCTTTTTTTAAAAAAATGTTTATTTATTTGCTTTAGTTGTACACAATGCCTTTATTTTTATGTGGTGCTGCGGATCGAACCCAGGCCGCCCACGTGCTAGGCGAGCGCTCTACCACTAAGCCACAACCCCAGCCCCTGTAAGATGCTTTAAATTACTTTTTTTTTTTTTTTTTTTTTTTTTTTTTTTTTGTACTGGGGATTGAATTCAGGGGCACTCGACCACTGGCCCATGTCCCCAGCCCTTTTTTGTAATAGGATCTCACTGAGTTGCTAAGTACCTCAGCCTCCCAAGTGCTGGGATTATAGGTGTGTGCCACCATGCCCAGCTTAAATTACTTTTTTAAAAATATATACATTAGTCTATTTAGATTTTCCATTTCTTCCTGAGTCCTTTTTAGTAGTTTGTATCTTCTAGGGAGTTGCCCATTTCATCTAGGTTAGTTTGTTGACATATAGTTTTCCATATTTCTTTATACCTCCCCCCATTAGTTTCTAGTGCTATTTCATAGTATTTTGGGGATATTTTCCTCTCCCACATTTAACTGGCCTTTCATTTTCTAGGAATTTTTTACAGCTTTAGTTGCCTGACCTTTCCTTATATTACTTTTATGTGATTATTCTTTTAATATGTCTTTGTTCTATTTAAATTGGAATTGGCGATAAGGGTACATACATACATACATACATACACACATGCAGGTTTGCATTGCAATCTTCTTGTCATCCAGGTTCAGTTCTCACAACTTTGATTCTTGAAAATTGTCAGCCATTCTTAATTTTTTCCATTGGTTTTGACGGTTTCAACCAATTGATTGCAAAAATAATCACACTTTCCTTTTTAAACTGTTCAGATTTTACTCAAAACATGTAAATATTTAAATATTTGTATTATTTATTTGCATTTACTTGATTTAGTTTCAGAAGCCCTACAGGTGACAAGTCCTAGCCCATCTGCCAGTACTACTAGTACTACTACTACTTCCTCCACCACCACTATGGGTGCAGTTAAGCAAGAATCTCTCCAATCTACTTCATCTGCAGTAAACATCCTGGAAAATATATAAATTCTGCAGAAGCCCCAAAAGCCATCGAACTTGATGATCTTCCTTCAGAGCAGTTTGCAAAAGAACAGGACACTGTTGCCATAGAAGGTTTTACAGATGAAGAAAACACAGAAAGTGGAGGAGAAGGCCAATACAGAGAACGTGATGAATTTGTGGTAAAGATAGAAGACATAGAGACTTTTAAGGTGATGTGAACGTTCACAAGTTTAAAGGTCATAGTTCACTTACAGTATATTTACAGCCTTCATGATGACTTCAGTAGCATTTATCTACCTTTCAAATGCTATATGTTCACAATTGCTCTAAATGTAATATATAGTAGATGTTAGATATTTTGAAAAAAGGAATCATTGAAAATAGTTTTAACTTTATCTTGATGTGATGTGTTTCTGACCAGTCAGATGCAGTTGATGCTAGTAATTATAGCAGTTTTGAAATGTTAAGTTTTTCAAGGCTTCCAATTCAACATGTTATTAGGACTTTTTTTTTCGAAAATGGTGATTTATATAATTTTAAAGCTTAAGGAAAAATAAAAGGACTATCATGTAAAAATATAATTTAAACTTAATTTCATAACTTCAAATTGTAGAGCCATGAGTAGAATGATAGACTTCCATATAATAAAATTTTAGCCATGCTCAAGATAATATATTTTTTAGTTTTTTGCTTTGCTTTTATCTGTTTTTTTTTTTTTTTTTTTTTTTTTTTTACATTGGAGCAGAGTGGAATGGCATTAGCTAGAACAACAAACATAGCATTCAGATAACTATATTCCTACCATTCATAATTAACTACTGTAAATATTTTAGCATATTTGTTTCTGATCTTTTGAAATATATATACTTTTATAAAATTGCATAAATAATATATGACAATATCATTAGCAGAAGACATTCCAATAAAAAGGTAATGAGCTACTTGTGTTAGTGAGCTCCCTATTTCTGGAAGAATTTAAGTAAAGACTGAACAACCTAACCAACTTATAAGAGTTATTGCTAGGGGCTAGAAGTATAACTTAGTGGTAGAATGCTTTCATAGCATGCACAAAGCCCAGGATTTGATCCCTAGTGCTGCAAGGGGAGAAAAAGAATTATAACATAAGTACAGTAGTGATGAGAAATAAAGGATTGAGGAGGTCTTTAATATTTCTTTCATCTCTAAGATATTCTGTAAATCTAAAATATAAATAATTAATTTCACTTACAACAGGAGGCTTTAAAAACAGGAAAAGAACCCCCAGCTATTTGGAAAGTACAAAAAGCTTTATTACAGAAATTTGTTCCGGAAGTTCGAGATGGGCAAAGAGAATTTGCAGCCACAAATAGTGTAAGTAAAATGCTTGTTTATGTTAGCCTTTCTATATTTCAACAATGATCCGGGAGAAAGTACAGAATTATTTTAGAGCTAGATGCATTTTATATTGAATATTTTAAAATATTTGAACTACATAGTATTTGAAACTCTGATAGTGTGGTTTAAAAATAAAATCAGTAAGTAAATCCTAGCTATTTAAAATTAAATGACTATTGCTTAACTTTTTTTTTTTTTTTTTTTTAATACTCTTTTAGTTGTAGATAGTCACAGTGCCTCACACATGCCAGGCAAGTGCTCTGCCACTGAGCCACAACCCTAACCCTTAACTTATTTTTTAAATAAAGGAAAGGGATTAGTATCTTATATTGATTATTCTACCAGTCAAATATCCTGACTTACCAGAAGACTGACAGAAGTTTTTCTTTTGTACTTTCATAGCTACCTGTTCAATAGATTTGAGTAGCTAAGCATCTGCCAAATGAGCTTGCTTTTATAACCATATGGATTGGTTTGCAGTCAAGAATGAGCCTAGGGCTGGGGTTGTGGCTCAGTGGTAGAGCGCTCGCCTAGCACGTGCGCAGCTTGGATTCGATCCTCAGCACCACGTAAACATAAAATGCATTACATTATGTACAACTAAAGCAAATAAATAAATATTAAAAAGAAGAAGAAGAAGAAGAAGCCTAGGATCATTTTTATTCAGGGTGAACCTAGCTTGGCCAGAGCTGCATTTCAGAAAACATGAAGGATGGAGGTGAGAGTCAAAGCAACAAAGTAATATTTATGTGTAGATTGTACAATTATGTAATTCAAAGTGTTTCTTTCCTTAGTACCTTGGATATTTTGGAGATGCAAAGACTAAATACAAAAGGATATATGTGAAGTTCATTGAAAATGCAAACAAAAAGGAATATGTCCGCATATGTTCCAAAAAACCAAGAAATAAGCCTTCACAAACTATCAGGTATTTGTTTCCTTTTGTAATATTTTTACATATTTATAGGGATATTTTTGGCAATATCATTGTACAAAAGATTATTTCAGTTGACGAAACTGATTTGTTGTTGGGTTTGTTTTGTTTTGTTTTGTTTTGGTACCAGGGATTGAACTCAGAGGCACTCAACCACTTAGCCACATCCCCAGCCATATTTTGTATCTTATTTAGAGACAGGGTCTCACTGAGTTGCTAAGTGCCTCGCCATTGCTGAGGCTGGTTTTGAACTCAAGATCCTCCTGCCTCAGCCTCCCCAGCCGCTGGGATTACAGGCATGCGCCACCACACCCAGCCTGATTTGTTTTTGATGTTATAATAGACAGTTCTAAAAATTTAGTACCTATTGAAATAAGTGATTCTTTTGAAAGAATGAGGTGGGCACTAGAAAACTGTGAGGAAATAAAACATCCTTTTCATTGCCTTAGTCCTTTTATGGAAACATAGTATACAGAAAATAATTGAATTTAGAGTAAAAAGCTCTTTGTGACATAGAGAAGAAATTTTTCTGAAGTCCTCTTTTTCATCCATAACATGAGGCTGGCTTTGAACTCTAGATCCTCCTGCCTCAGCCTCCTGAGCCTGCTGGGATTTATAGGCATGCACCACCATGCCTGGCTGGGAGTCACTATTGAGGTGTATGGGCATATATTTTAGTTTAGAAGAGTTGGTGAGAGTTTTTAAATAATTTTTTCTTCTGTGATTCTCACTATTTTTTCTTAATTTATTTTAGCCTTACAAGGTTTAGTATATTAATGAAGTTTGTTTGTAACATTACAGAGCTGTTCAGCCTAAGTCAAGTAGTAGCAGTAAAACTTCTGATCCTCCAGCATCAAAAACTACAACAACAAAAGCTCCTTCTGTGAAACCCAAAGTTAAACAGCTAAAAGTAAAAGCTGAGCCACCACCAAAGAAACGCAAGAAATGGAAAGAAGAATTTTCATCTTCACAGTCTGACTCATCTCCTGAGATCCATTCTAGTAGCGATGACGAGGGTGAGTGCTCCACACAGTGAGCACCTTGATACCTCCAGGCAGTCTGCATGAAGGGAAGGAAGGAACAGTCGTGCTGACGATGTGAAATTCATTTGTTCTTTTCACCATTTATCTACCTTACAAGTTCTGCTTGTACTTTTAGGAAAAAAAAAAAAAAAAAACCACTAAGTGAAGCTTAGTTGGCCCACACACACAACCTAATAGAAAAAACCACTTATCTTGTTGAGTTCTAGCCTCGGTTATGTCAGTTACCTCACTTTTGTAGATAGAATGGAGGTTAGATCAGATGATTACTAACGGTCTTCCAGTTCAAAATTTCTAAGTCTGTTAATGCCAGAAGAAAAGAATTAAATAAGCAGCAACTTAAACTATAATTAATATTATATAGCAACATATGTAAAATAATATATACTTTTGACATATATAAGATGCATAATGTTATGTATATGCTGTCTGCCAACCATGTGCCCATGACTAAGATATGCCTTCATTTTCTTTTTTATAAAATGTGAAAATTATAATGAAACAGATCAGCAGTTATCACACTTTCTGACTTTAGAATCCTTTGTCACTCTTATAAATGGTAGAAAATCCTAAAGGACATTTATGTGTAGAGTATTTGTATTTGTTTATATACTGTATTGAAAATTAAAACTGATATAATTTTAAGATATAAGAATATAGAGCACACATTCTATTTGCCATCAAACCTTGGTGTGTGATGTGTGCAAGAAATTGTAAGCAATTCTGTAGTCAGTGGCAGAGGCTGGACACTATGGCTGCAGATCAAATCTTATTATCAGCCTTTTTTATTGACTGGGCAGGGGAATTATTGGGGATGGAACTCAGGGTCCCTTTACTACTGAGCAGTGTTCCCAGCCCTTTATGTTATGCTTTATTTTGAGACAGGGTCTCCCTAAGTTGCTCAGGGCCTCACTAAATTGCTGAGGCTAATCACGAGGTTACAGTCCTCCTGCCTCAACCTCCTGAGGTTGCTGGGATTGAAGGCGTGCACCGCTGCAACCAGACTGTTCTTATATAACAGTGTTATTGGAACATGGCCCAAAGACACTGTTTGGAAATTCATGTATTTCCATACAATTGTTTTTCCACTACAGTGGTAGGTTTGGGTAGTTCCTGTAGAGACCATATGACCAGTAAAACCTAAAACATTTAACATGGTCCTTTACAGAGAAAATATGCTGTTCTCCTAGAACATAAAGTTAAAGATAGGAAGAGATAAAGGGGTGATGGAAGGCCATGTATGCCATACCTAAACTGACAAGCAAAGGAGAGTCCTTGGAGGGATTTAAATAGGGAAGCAGCTACATGGTAAAATTTGAATTTTACAAGGCATGGTTTCAGGCACGAATTGAATCTGAAGCTAAATAGTGGAAACAGGGACAGAGGAAAGGAAACAGTTGAGAAATTCGGGATGTAATCTTGGAAAAACTTGAATGATGAATTGTTTTTTGGGGATGTTGTTAAGGTTGTTGTCAATGATGGTTTCTGAGTTTCAAGTATCACTGCTTGAGAAATGATCTTAGAGATTATTTGATTAGAAATAAAGTCATAATAAAAATTCTTTCAGTGCTGAAGTCTACTTTAAATGTATTGTTTTAAAAAGCTGTTTGTGAATGGCTATTTAAAAGTGTACATGAGAATTTTTAAGAATATTCTGTACTTTGAGTATGTATTTGAAGGCATTATGTGTAACTTTTGCAGTTAGCTGCCCTGCCTATTGCTTATGATAATAGAAGGGGCTTGAGGGGGCTGAAGGTATAGTTAAGTCTGGTGAAGTGCTTACCTGGCGGGCAGAGGCCTGTGTTCAATCCCCAGCACTGCAAAAGAAAAAAAGAAAAGAAAGAGGAGAGGTTTAGAAAGAATAGAGGGGTTTGGGTTCCAAGTTTGCAATTAATCAGTTTCCTCAAATCACAGAAAAGGGAAAAACTTTATTCCATTGGTAACTTGAGTGACCACTAGATGTCACTAATAAGTAAGGATTTTAGTGCTTTTAAGAAGTAAAAACAGATTTATATTCTGCTTATTAGTAAATTCTTTGTTTCAGGGCACTGTTAAAGTCTTTAAATGTATTGATGATTTCAAATATTTTGGTTTATGTGGGCTAAATCTATAGGTATTTACTAAATAGCAATTAAAACAAAGTTTTAAAATATTTTTTTAAATGGCTGGGGATATATAGCTCAGTTGGTAGAGTGCTTGCCTCACATTCACAAGGCCTTGGATTCAATCCCCAGCACCAAAAAAATTAATTTAATTAAATTAAAAATAAAATATTTAAAATAAACTGAGTCCTACTTATTAACATACATTTTTTTAAACTGTTTTCTAAAACTATTAACATGAATGTTATTTTCATATCTGTTTCTACCTTCAGTTATTATGTATTATTTTGATTAGTGTATATGAACAAAACCTAGCACCATAAAGTTATGTAGTTGGAAAGGGGAATAGTATTATAATAGCCTTTTCAGATCATTATGAATGTTCTTATTTGATACTCAAAACTTGACAAATGACAGTTTTTTGAACTGTTCATGTTCTGTTGTTACATTGAAACCTGTTGATTTGTCTTGACCTTTGTATTTTTCACCCATGCGTGGTTTCATGGCATATTCATTGACTGTGGAAATATTAGCTCATCAATATAGATCTTCCAAAAATTCACATTTTATTTTTTCAAATTAAAAAGTTATAATTAAATACATATAACATAAAATTTTGCCATTTTGATGATATTGTAGTTTTTTTGTTTGTTTGTTTGTTTGTACCAGGGATTGAACTTAGGGGCCCTCGATCACTGGGCCACATTCCCAGCCCTTTTTTGAATTTTATTAGAGACAGGGTCTCACTGAGTTGCTAAGTGCCTGGCCATTACTGAGGCTGGCTTTGAACGAGATCCTCCTGCCTTAGCCTCCCAAGTGCCGGGATTACAGGCATGCGCCACCGCGCCTGGCTGATATTGTAGTTTTGAGTGTACAATTTGATATTATTAATTACATTCACATTGTTCTACAACCATCATCACTATCTATTTCCTAAACTTTATTAGCCAAACAGAAACTCTGTAGCCATTAGGGAATATCTCTCCATTCACCCTTTCTTCCAGCTGCTGGTAACATATTTTTTATCTCTATTAATTTGACCATATATATGGAATCACAATATTTATTCTTGTGTGTCTGGCTTCTTTGACTTGGAATAATGTTTTTTAAGTTTTATCTGTGTTGTAGCATATATCAAATCTTCATTCTTTTTATAGCTGACTAATTAGAATAATTCATTCTTTTTATGGCTGTATAATATTCCATCGTATGTTACATCATATTTTGTTTAGCCATTCATCTCTTGATGGACACTTAGGTTGTTTCCATCTTCTCAGTATTATGAATAATTTGCTGTAATGAACATTGGCATATAAGTATCTGAGTTCCTATTTTCAATTCTTTTGGGTATATACCTAGGAATAGAATTGCTGGATTATGTCAATATTCATTGATGAAATTTTTGAGTAACCACAAAACTGTTTTTCAAACATTTTTCCAGGTTCTTATTGATTGTTTGCCTATCTATCTTTGGAGGAATGTATTCAAATCTACTGTCCATATTATAACTGAGCTTTATTGACTTTTATTGTTAAGTTGTAGGAGTTCTTTATATACTCTAGACATTAAACTCTTAGCTAATTTGAAATATTTTCTTCCATTTAGTAGGTTATTTTTTCACTTGTTTCAAATTCTTTTATTTATTCATTTTTTAGTTGTAGTTGAACACAATACCTCTATTTTGTTTATTTATTTTTATGGCGTCCTGAGGATCGAACCCAGGGCCTCACATGTGTTAGAGGAGTGCTCTACCGCTGAGCCACAACCTCAAACCCACTTGTTTTAAATTCTAATAAACCCTAATTTGTCTTATTGTTTTTTCTTTTGTTTCTTGTGCTTTGTTGTAACAGAATTCATTGCCAAATCCAAGGTAATGTAGATAGATCCTGTGTTTTCTTCTAAGAACATTATGATTTTATACATTGTATTTATGATATATATTTCATTTTATAGTATCAAAAAATAATAACAAGCCAGGCGCGGTGGCGCACGCCTGTAATCCCAGCACTTTGGGAGGCTGAGGCAGGAGGATCACGAGTTCAAAGCCAGCCTCAGCAGTGGCAAGGCACTTAGCAACTCAGTGAGACCCTGTCTCTAAATAAAATACAAAAAAGGGCTGGGGATGTGACCCAGTGGACGAGTGCCCCTGAGTTCAATCCCCAGTACCACAAAAAAAATAAAAAAAATTAAAAAAATAGCATTACTCTTGCCACCAATCTCATCATCAGTAAAGTCTTGAACTATTGGGAAGCACAGTGTAGGATAAAGTACATCAGATTTTATCACTGACAATAAATACAAAAACTGTCAGTTGTTTTCCTTGAAGCAACAGATTCACTTCATTAATTTTAAAGAAAATACTCAAGTCTAAATAGACATAGTATATCATTTTTCCAAATTAAAAAAGTGTTTTGGGTATGGGGCTAGGCTCAGTGGTAGAGCGCTCATCTTGCATGTGTGAGGCACTGGGTTTGATCCTCAGCACCACATAAAAATAAATGTTTTTGGGGAAAGTAGCTAATTTGTCTCATTACTCAATCATATGGGTACTCTTCCTGGTGGCAATCATAATTCTCATCAGAAATGTTTTCTGTGTACCTCCAATTTCACCATGCAGATAAAACACATTTACTCAAGTAGAGGTTTAATTATGGTAATAGTTTTTACTGCCTCATTGAAGACTAATCTTAAGTGAAACTAGCTTTTCCCCCCCCCATGCAAATGCTTGGCACTAATGAGA
Source organism: Tamias sibiricus (assembly GCA_025594165.1). NCBI lineage: Eukaryota > Metazoa > Chordata > Mammalia > Rodentia > Sciuridae > Tamias > Tamias sibiricus. The sequence continues at coordinate 38,203,230 of CM046657.1, read as the reverse complement.
CAAAGTTGTGATAAAGTGTGTAACTACTAGTATAGTTTGGTAACATTGCCTTGATTCATGCTAAGGAATTGGCAGTTTTACCCTATATTTCTTATGCAAATGTCAACATAGTGAATAATATACACAGCATCTTAATATTATGAAAAAAGCCTTGACACCAGAGACTGCTGAAAGGGGTCTATGGACCATATTGCTATTAGGGTCCTAATAAATCATAGAATTCTTGCCACTGAATTTAAGTGAAATTAGGCAATGTTTACTTTTTCTTTTTAATTTTAATATTACTTAGACTAGAATTCTGTGGTAATTTAAGTATAGAAATACGAGAGAAATCTATATATATTAACTCATATATTAGATATGTTATGGTTTTCTTACCAAACTAAACAGAGAAACCATCAAGACTAGAGTAACGTAACAGAACAGCAGATGTTTGTGGTATGGGCTAGGGGAAGAGAAATGGGTTCTTACCTGGCCTACATTTCCAGATGCCAGACTGGTGCTGGGTCTCAGAATCACCTAGAAGCTTTTTGAAAACATAATGTTTAAATTTAATTATCACTCTTACCACACCACTACCAAAGATTCTCTTAGTAAATCTAGCAGTCTGTTTTTTTATTCTGTTTTAAAAGTTCTTTAGTGATTGTGATGTGCAAACCAACTTTGAAAGTATCTTTATATTATCTGGGGGTCATTTTAAAGGAAGGCTAAGAAAGCCTTGAAATGAAAGAAACTATCTTGAATCTTTCATCTGCTTGTAGGCTCCTGTTATAGAAAAAAATATTATAAAAGTTGTTAGGAAAATTTAATTTTTCATCTTTTCTTCATCCCAGAATTCGATCCTCCAGCTCCTTTTGTCACTCGCTTTTTGAACACAAGAGCGATGAAAGAAACTTTTAAGAGTTACATGGAATTGCTTGTTAGCATTGCCCTGGACCCTGACACAATGCAAGCCTTAGAGAAGAGCAATGGTACAGTCTACTAAGTAGTGCTTTCTGAACTTTTTAAAAACTTACTACCTATTAGTTATATGTTTATGTGTGGTTTGTATAACATATACCTGTAAATTGTCAGTTAAGTTCATTATGCCTTAATTCTAGAAAATGGTCGTATTCTTTTCATTCATTGTCTGAATGCTAGAGCAACTTTATATTTAAAGTATTTTTATTACTTCCTACTCAGGAAAAAATTATTATTCATTTGTTTCTTTGAATTCCAAAATGTATATCATCCTCATTAATATTTTACTAAGTGTCTCTATTACGTGAAATGCCCATATTTCAATATACTCTGTTGTCTAATAGTTGGATAAATGAACCAGATGGTAAAGGCATAAAGATTAAAATTGTATATTTTTATCTTAAGTTAAAGATGCATTGTAGAGGAATTATTTTCTAATCAATTAGAATTTTTTAATCAATTCAAACAATAGATGGGGCTAGGGGCACACCTCAGTGGTAGAGCACTCACCTAGCATGTGCAAGGCTTTGGGTTCAAACCCCAACTGCAAAACAAACAAATATATGCATTTGGTTATACCAGTTAATATGATTCCTTTAAATTAGTTAGCTCCCCAGGTCAGCATCTTTGCTGTCAAATGTTTTCTCTCTCAATCAAAACTCTTTGCATCATAAAATATAAATTTCTTGTAGTAATTATTTTTGTGTATTTTAAAAGATTTTACATATTCATTGCTTATCAATGCTTTCTGTTTTTCCTCCATTTTATATAAGGGGAAAGAAATCTAAAATGTTATACTTAAAGATAAGTAGTTCATAAATGTTTAAATTTGTTTTTTGTGAAATGTAAATAGTATTTGGTTAGATTTAATCATTACTAGTCAGGCAAAATTAAACTATCAAGTATGTTTCAGCAACCTTAGAAAGTATTTCTCAGCAAGGACTTTTTATTTAGGGAGGCATTCTCTCCCAGGTTACCATGTTTGTATTCATATTCTAAATATGTAAATATTCATTTTATTCAGTTGTGAAGTTTATAACCTAGACTCTGAGGAGTATTTATATTTTTTTCAGAAAGGTCATTGAAGACAATTAATAGTATAAAATATTACGTATTACCATGTTGGTAAATTAAGAAATAGTTTAATAACCTAAAGTATTTAATTCTGTACCAGAGGTAATTAATTTATACTTTGAAAGTACTTTTCTTAAAAGCTTAAAGTTCAGAGAGGAAAAAAAGAAAGTAAAATGTTTTAAATGGAGATCTTTGTCACAGTGTTTCTCCTTTTATCAAATAGCTATTTGACTCTCATATATATATATACATATATATATATATTTAGTTGCAGTTGGACACAATACAATACCTTTATTTATTTATTTATTTTTAATATGGTTCTGAGGATCAAACCCAGTGCCTCGCACATGCTAGGTGAGCACTCTACCCCTGAGCTACAACCTCAGCCTCTTGACTCTTATATTTTTGACACTGGGTTTTGATCATTTTTCTTACCCTACTTTTTCTTTGCTTCAAATTACAGTGAATTAAGAATTCCTCAGCACTGGGCTTTCAGTTCAGTGTAGAGCATTTAACTAGCATGCATGAAGTCCCAGGTTCAATCCCCAGCACCGCATTTAATAAAAAGGAGTATCTCTTGGTTATATTGGGTATTTTATTAAACTTTATAATGATGACCAATTTGTATTGTGTAATCACTGTTATTGTTCAGATGGTAAATGAGCTGTAGAAATTGGGCACCTTAGCCGGGCGCGGTGGCACACGCCTGTAATCCCAGCACTTTGGGAGGCTGAGGCAGGAGGATCGCGAGTTCAAAGCCAGCCTCAGCAATGGCGAGGCACTTAGCAACTCAGTGAGACCCTGTCTCTAAATAAAATACACAAAAAGGTCTGGAGATGTGACCCAGTGGTGGAGTGCCCCTGAGTTCAATCCCCGGTACCACAAAAAAAAAAAGAAATTGGGCACCTTGCCACTTGATCACATTGCTTTCATCTGTTGGTTCTAGTTCACCTAAAACCCAGTACTGCCGGGCGCGGTGGCGCACGCCTGTAATCCCAGCACTTTGGGAGGCTGAGTCAGGAGGATCACGAGTTCAAAGCCAGCCTCAGCAATGGCGAGGCACTTAGCAACTCAGTGAGACCCTGTCTCTAATAAAATACAAAAAAAAAAAAAGGGCTGGGGATGTTGCCCAGTGGTCTAGTGCCGCTGAGTTCAATCCCCGGTACCAAAAAAAAAAAAAAAAAAAACCAGTACTTTTGCAGAACACATCCCATTATCATACTACACTGCCTCTTTTTCATATTCTATTATAAATTTATATTACAGGTTAGCCTTTATTCAGAAAGCTTTATTTTCATAAGCAATATTTTGCATAAGCCAGTGAATTTAAATTTTTAATATACAAATGTTTTGAGAAAAAGTTGGAATTTTAACAAGTTGATAGTTTATCATGTTAAAATAAATTATGTTATTTCAGATGAGCTACTTTTACCTCATATGAAAAAAATAGATGGCATGCTAAATGATAGCCGAAAGAGACTCCTTTTGAATCTTCATTTGGATCAATCATTCAAGGTATTTACTTTAGATTATTTATTAGCAAAACTCAGGGACAAACATAGCTCTAAATATAATAGAAAGGAAAACATATGGCCAGGTGCAGTGCTGCATGCCTGTAATCCCAGTGCACCCCCGGGGGTTCAATCCCCAGTACCAAAAAAAAAAAAGTTCTGTTTCTTAGAAATAATTAGCACAGTTTCTCAGGATGTTCTTGGTGATTTTTGGAATGAGTCCTGAAGCCTTTGAAGTTAATGATATTCTATTTTCCTCCAAAAACCACAGGCTTTATGTTATCTTTAGCATCTTGTGCTCGCTGGAAAGTTTTATATTTTCTTTCATCTCCACTGACCTAGTGCCAATGGTTCTAAATTTAGAATCCAGTTTTAGTCTTTAGATCCCATTTATTGCAATTAGTAATCTGGATGCAAAATTACTCTATCTGGGCATGTTTTAAATGCAAAGCACCAGAATATCTGATAAAAGCACAAATAATCCAAGAAAAGAACAATACTAGAAACTAGTGATAGCTTACTCTAATAGGAAGTACCAGAAGTTTTATTGTTTATATCAAATGATACTTAGTTCAATACTACATTTATACATAAGAAAAACCTGTTTTGAAAATATACTATTGTCAGGGCCACAATGCCAGTGCTTGGGAACTGTATGGGTTTTATAAAGAATGGCCTGAAGGTTTTAACTGTTATCAAATAAGGTTATCAAATAAGGACTACATTCTGAATTGTAAATATAGTGTCAGTACTTTAATCCTTTTAGTGTCAAAATAATAAATGTTACTGGTAGCTCAGTCTAATTTATAAAATTATAATAAAGCTAGTTAAATTTAGCTACAAGTATCATTCAGTTATTGTTCGTAGCTTTTCCTGTCAGGATGATTTGCCAAGTAGGTAAGGGCATAAATATGCCAGTGGAATTGGTTCTGCCACATGGCCACCATATTATCAGTGTTAGCTACCATGTCTTTATGTACTGAAAACTCATCAAGCTCTGTTTTAAGATCTTATCTCACCAGTGCTTTTTTTTTTTGTGCATTTAAAAGAAGTATGAGAAGTCTCAAAGCCAGAGAGGGATTACAAGCTTCTTGTCTTCTGTCCTCAATCTTTATCCGAGATCAGATGACTACTTTATAGCAGGGCTTGGCTTCATTTCAGGATATTAACAATTCTTCAAGTGGAAGAGCTTTGAAGTAACTTATATATGTCCCTCTTTCTCCTGCCTCGAAGCCAGTGAGGCATAACCAGGAAGAATTCTGACTTGTTCAAGAGTCCCTACAGTGTAGTATGCTTTTGCTTTTGCTTTAAAAGCAGGCCATACTGTTAGATTAGAGTCAAGGGATGGGGAAATAAATTCCACATCTGATGGGAGGAGGTTCAAAGAATTTATGGCCATGTTTATAACCCCCACCGTGTGTGTGTGTGTGTGTGTGTGTGTGTGTGTGTGTGTGTGTGAATTTTGAATAATAGAAATAGTTCAGGTTAGTTTTCTTCTGATGTCAGTTATTATGCTTCATTGTTTTAAAGAATGCTTTGGAAAGTTTTCCTGAACTAACAATAATTACTCGAGATTCTAAAACAAAAAGTGGAGGATCTGCTATTTCTAAAATCAAAATGAATGGCAAGGCTTATAATAAGAAAACTCTAAGGACTTCTAAAACAACCACTAAATCTGCACAGGTAAGGATATATTGATTAATGAAAGTATACCTTTTCCAGTTAATAATACAGTTCCCACCTAAAACATTGAAATAAGCAAGTATTTTATACTATGTTGTCATTAAATATAAAGACTTTTTGGATAGGAATAAGCAACTCTAACTTGAGGAACAGAGACTTAGTGTTGTTTATTGTTTTTCTCCAGTGCCTAGCACAGTATTTAGCATGTTATAAGTGCTCACAGATTTTTAAAAATAGACTAATAAGGAAAGAATCATCCTATTCTTATGTTTATGTATTTGTATATGGTTTTTATTAATTGAAAAATGGAATTATGTATATATTTATCATGTACAACATTTTAATATACTTTGTGGAATGGCTAACAAGCTAATTAACATATGTATTACCTTTTTATAATTTTGTCATTGGATGCACATTTGTACAGATAAGTGAGGATGCCCATACTTCATAAGATTCAATATTGATCTCATGTCTGCAGAGTCATTAAAATTGGAATTTGTTCATCTTTAAACATAGTATAAATTGTAACCTCTTGAGAAAACAGTTTTATAGAATAACAACTCCACATAAAAAATGTATCTAGGGCTGGGGATATAGCTCAGTTGGTAGAATGCTTGCCTTGCATGCACAAGGCCCTGGGTTCGATCCACAGACCACACACACACAAAAATGTATTCTATAGAAACACATTCACAAATGCCTTTGGCTCATTGCACAATTATAAGAGCAATCCAGTTACACACTGCTAGTGTGAAGTTAGATAAAGGGCCATGGAGACAATGTAATATTTGCTTTTGAAGAAGAGATAAATTTACTAATTCTTTCAAAAAAATCTTTATAGTGCTTTTAGTTTGCCAAATAAAATTCTAAGTAATAGGGATACAAAAGTGAAAACTAGTTAAAAAAATTCCTGCCTTCATATAATTTGTATTTGGAAGAGTGAGAAGGTAGAAGTATATGTAATAAATGGAAAGATAAACCAAGATGTAGTTAGATAAAAAATAACCTGTGAGGAAAAAGAAAAGTTACCAGATAATGTGTATAAATGATTCCCTTCTTATTATAAAATTAAGGTATAACATGCTATTAGCTTCATTTATGTCTGAAGCAAGAGATTATAGAAAGTGTTTTCTTTATAAGTCATGTTTTTATTTAAAATTTCCTACAGTGTTAAAAATTTTTCTATAATGTTAATTTTTCAAATAGTACATATTTATGTTCAGGAAAAAGTTTAACAAAGACTTAAAAATAAACTTATTTTGAATGAGCCTCTGTATAATCTAATACCTAGCCACATAAATCATTTTTATATTTACCATGATACTTTTGATCTACTATTTTCCTATAAGTATTCTTATCTCAGATGTTACAGAAAATATATCTATAAACTTTTTTTTTATTTTTATAGGAGTTTGCTGTTGATCCAGAGAAAATACAGTTGTATTCTTTGTATCATTCACTCCATCATTATAAATATCATGTTTATCTGATATGTAAGGAGGAGGTAATGTCTTTTCATTTATTCAAAAAAGAAATGTGTTTCTGAACTGAAGGAGACTCTACCTATAGTATTTGTGAATGCTTTAGAAAGAATTGTTGTAAAATGTGTGTGTGCATGTATATATATAAAAATTTTTCCTATATACTTCTGTGACAACTAGATATGCTGGTTTGAGTTTCCCTGCTGTGTTTTGTGCTGACTCATCAGCCTTACCACCTCTTGGGTATGCAACTGGTAATGTTTTTAAGCTACTAGTGCTTGCTTTGCCTTGCCTTAATAAGTAGTGCTTTATTGTATTTTGTTCTCTCATAATGTAGAATGATCCTGTTTTAATTCAGTTTAGTCACTGCTCTGCTATCTCACTGTCTTTCTTATCACTAGTGGCCTTATCCCACTTGATGGCAGAGAGATGGTCTTTTGTACTTTAGAATGAAGAAATTAAGCTGGGCGCGGTGGCGCACGCCTGTAATCCCAGCACTTTGGGAGGCTGAGGCAAGAGGATCGTGAGTTCAAAGCCAGCCTCAGCAATGGCGAGGCACTTAGTAACTCAGTGAGACCCTGTCTCTAATAAAAATACAAAAAAGGGCTGGGGATGTGGCCCAGTGGTCCAGTGCCCCTGAGTTCAATCCTCGGTACCAAAAAAAAAAAAAAAAAAAAGGGCTGGGGATGTTGCCCAGTGTTCTAGTGCCCCTGAGTTCAATCCCCAATACAAAAAAAAAAAAAAAAAAAAAAAAAAAGAATGAAGAAATTAAAGTTAATATTTAGGATTGGGGTTGTGGCTCAGCGGAAGAGCGCTAGCCTAGCACGTGCACGGCCCAGTTCGATTCTCAGCACCACGCAAGAATAAAGGCATTATATACAACTAAAACAAATAAATATATATATATATATATAAAGTTAATATTTAACTATAACTTTCAAGTAGCATAAATTTAAGTTACTAAGAAATTACATATGACAATCGTACCATCTTGGATGAGATGGAAGGATTAATTTCCTGAGACAGAGTAAATGGTTGTAGACAGTACTTCTTTTATCAGCACTATCAGCTTTTTAATTGTAAAATGTTAAGTTGTCCCAAGGCTATACCAGATGTATAGTCTAGCAAAGGTGGTGATGCAAAATATGTTGACTATTTTCACAGTGCTCTGAAATACAGAATTAATCTCAATATTTGTCATTTGATTTTTTAACACAATTAGAAGGCATCGAGAAAGTTTTTTTTTTAAATATTTATTTATTTGCTTTAGCTGTACACAATGGGTTTATTTGTACGTGGTGCTGAGGATCGAACCCGGGCCGCGCATGTGCCAGGCGAGCGCTCTACCTCTGAGCCACAACCCCAGCCCCATCGAGAAAGTTTGAAGCAGTTTTTCTAGCCTTCCTTTCTGCCCCCATGGAGCCAATGATAATAGGATTGGACTTCACTCAAATTTATCTGAAATAAACATTCTCCATGGTTGGGAATAAGAAAAAAATCAGTACATGTTGATGAATTAATAAATTCATCTTTTCATTGAAGATATAGAGAGCATAAGGCCTTGTGAGGGGGTTAAGTATAAAGTGAAGTAGAGGTTAATGTGGTACTTTTTCTTTTTTCATTCATTCTTTTTAGAGATACAAGACACTAGAGAATGTATTTTGACATTATACATATATAGAATATAACTTATTCTAATTAGGATCCCATTCTTATAGTTGTACATGATGTGACGTTTCACTGGTTATTCATATATGAACATAGGAAAGTTTATGTCCAATTAATTCTACTGTCTTTCCTAGTCCCATCCCCCCTACCTTCCCTTCATTCCCCTTTGTCTAATCCAATGAACTGTTCTTCCCTCCCCCTCTCCCCTTATTGTGTGTTGGCATCCCCACATATCAGAGAGAACATTCAGCCCTTGGTTTTTTGGGATTGGATTATTTGACTCAGCATGATACTCTCCAATTCCATGTATTTACTGGCAAATGCCATAACTTCATTTTTTATAGCTGAGTAAATATTCTATTGTGTATATGTATCACATTTTATTTATCCATTCATCTGTTGAAGGGCAACTAGGTTGGTTACATAGTTTCGCTATTATGAATAGAGCTGCTATGAACATTGATATGGCTGCATCACTATAGTATGCTGATTTTAAGTCCTTTGGGTATAAGCTGAGGAGTGGGATAACTGGGTCAAATGGTGGTTCCATTCCAAGTTTTCTGAGGAATCTCTGCACTGCTTTCCATAGTGGTTGCACCAATTTTCAGTCCCACCAGCAATGTATGAGTGTACCCTTTTCCCCACATCCTTGCCAATATTTATTGTTACATATGTGTGTGTGTGTGTGTGTGTGTGTGTGTGTGTGTGTGTGTGTATAATTTTTGTGTGTGTGTGTGTGCCAGGGATTGAACTCAGGGGCACTCAACCACTGAGCCACATCCCCAGCCCTACTTTGTATTTTATTTAGAGACAGGGTCTCACTGAGTTGCTTAGTGCTTCCCTGTTGCTGAGACTGGGAATCTCCTGTCTCAGCCTCCCAAGCCGCTGGGGTTATAGACATGCGCCACTACACCTGGCTTTATATTCTTGATAATTGCCATTCTGATTGGAATAAGATGCAATCTCAGTGTAGTTTTAATTTGCATATCTCTAATTGCTGGAGATGTTGAACATTTTTTCATATATTTGTTGACCATTCATATTTCTTCATCTATGAAGTGCTTGTTCAGTTCCTTTGCCTGTTTATTTATTGGATTTTTTCTTTTCTTTATTTGTGTTAAGTTTTGTGAGTTCTTTGTATGTCCTGGAGATTAATGTGACACTTTTCTTTATTTTAGATTTCTTCTGTGCAGAAAAAAAATGAAGATTTAGGACAAGAGGAAATTGTTCAACTTTGTATGAAAAATGTAAAATGGGTAGAGGACCTGTTTGAAAAATTTGGAGAACTTCTAAATCATGTACAGCAGAAATGTTCCTAACATTTCCACAAAAATCCCATCTCTTTTATAGCACTAATGAAATAGCAGAGGTGGGGTGGTCACAGATAATCAAATGCCAAGCAGAGGCCTCCTGCAAGTGTGCCACTTTCATCACCAGACTTTCACCAGGACCTCTGCAGAAGGATAGTGGTGCTGCCAAGGAAGTCAGTCCCTAGAAATGGACTTCAATCCCACCACATTTTTATCCTAATGAATGAATTTTCTATTTTGTAAACCATTGGGTAACTGAGTTTTATTTTCAGAAATGTTTTTTGACAGATGATGAAGCATGCACTAAATATAATTTTTCTTTATTGCTAGAGAGCTAACACTTAAGTAACTTCATTATTTCTGACTCTGGCTACACTACATGCCAGAATGAAAGAGGTGGCAAAAAAGCATGCATCTGTATTCATGTGTGGCCACAAAACTGAAAGTATTGTACATTATGTAAACAGATCTGGTGTGATGTAACATCCTATATGGGAATATCATCAATTTAAAATATAAAATTCAGAAACTGCATTCTGCTTTATGGACTCCTTTTAACATGTTCAGGAAACTGGATGTGGAATTGGTGCAATTCTATGACTGCTTTTTGTGTCAAATTATATTGTAATGAGAAAAAAAAAAACAGTGACAGACTATTTTCCCTATCTCAAAGAAAAGTATTTTTGTTTATACTGTGTTTTTTCCTCTGGAAAATTTTCAATTGTACATTTTATTTTACTAATAGCTGTATTTTTCACAAGGAAAATGTTGTGGTTATAATTATGTTCTCTGTATCTGTGCTATACTTTATGGCTTTCAGTAAATCCTATTTAGTTATATGTTGATTTTCTGTTGTGAATTTTATCTTGAGGTAACCATTTTTATTCATACAGATTTGCTCCAGTGTTATCCGGAATATGCATTCAATGCTAGAATTCATTTAGCTTTATAAATGGGGCTGTGTTAGACACTGCAGCAATTTCCTAATTCATTAAATAAATTTCTTATTAAATTAGTATTTTATTCACTGATTTGTTGAAGTAAAAAATATAACTACATGAAACATTGGAAAGAATAAAATGGGTAATCAGATGACATGCAGTGTTACGCACAGCTTCCCTAACTCTTAGAACTGGAAATGATAGAGTTCTCCTTGTGGTGCCTTTTCAACCTTTATACATACTATTTGTAGCTTTCTTAAGTTTGGTAGCTAGCAGTTCAAGTAGTTTAGCTAAGACAGTGAATGTATTAGGTTCAATATGACCTTGTGTTTTATTTGTGTTTGCCAACAGGATGCCTTATTTGTTTGTGGAAAAGATTTACTAGTGTCATTCTAAACTATCTCCTTTTTTAGGATTCTAAAGAAGTCGTTAATCATCATACTTTTGTTTATTTTACCACCATTTAGTGCCTTAAGTCCTATCAAGAAAGCAGTGTTACTGCTGAATGCCCAAATAAGTCATGCTTATGTGGATATTTCTGTTGTCTTGATATCAAACAGGCCAACTTCTTATATTTAAAACTTCAGTAAACTGGCAAAGAATTGAAGGCGACATGTCACTTGATTTTTAAATAAAACGTGGTAGCATTGGGTGAAAAATAAGTATTTGAGTTTAGCTTAAATATTTATTTCTGATGGTTATCTTATTAAAAGCAATAATCCTTAATATTTGTACCTGCTATTAGATAAGGTATTCAATAAGAGAAATTTTACTTAAATGTTAAATATTCCATTTCTGAAAGGTTTTTAAAACTTATTGTGAAAACAAAAGTAACCTATTAGATTAATTTGCCTAACTCATGAGAGATATGGAGTTAGGCAGTGTGAAAATCATAAAATTAATTTTGCAAGTGGAGAAAAGTAGGAAGCAGCCATATTTCTTTCTGGTAGTATTGACTCTGGACAGAATTGGTTTCTTTCATTTTCAAAGTACAGAATAGGGAACTACATCTCCTGATGTAGTGTTGTAAGTATACATTTCTCCCCTGGCTTACTTTCCTCAATCATTTATGGTTTAAATATTTTTAAAAGCCACTTTACATTTAGGTAATTATTGAAGTAGATATTTGAAATTATAGCCACATTTTCCTCATTTGTAAGCCCCATGGAAAATAAAGATATTTCTTTAAAGTTAATTTCATTTGCCATAGAACATAGCCCATTTCCTTTTGAACTGCAGTTGTCCTTAAAGTGTTTACAGCAGTATTCATATGAGTTAGTTAGTAAAATAAGTGTTTTCTTATTATGGGAGGCCAAGTCCTATGATACTGCCTCAAAGAAACACTAGTAGTTTAGATGCATCATCTTCTCTCATAGCATAGGCAAAAACATCAACCTCAGGCCTTAGAGAAAAGTGGGACTTTACTCTGAGAATCATGCCAAGTCCTCTGTTTATATGAAGTTAAATAAATATCTAGCCTGTTAGCATTTACATTCCTTGCCAGGGAGTTGAAATTTATAATATAGAAATAACTTAGGTTGTAGATAGAATTCAAGAGGTAAAGCACATGTTACTACAACCCAGGAAAATATTTTTGAGAAATATTGGATTTTCCTACCTATAGATTTCTGGAAATAATTTAATGTAAAAAAATTCATTGTGTTGGTGCTTATTACTAGTTCAGATGAGTGGCTGGAGAAAGGGGCCTCCTTCCTTATCACTTTCATTATAATCTAATTTCCAATTACTTGACCTTCTAATGAATTCATAAATTTATAATTATGAATTATCACAGTAAGTTTAACTAGAAGCTGTCCATTTTTCTGTTATATTACCAAATAGGAAACACTAGTAAGATGGGGAAAAAAATCATATTTTAAAAAGGTTTAGAAATTTTTCAGATTGCTTTCAAAATTCTGAAGTTCTTTAAATTCCTAAAACTTGAAAAAATATAGGTGGACTCATGGATTGGGATTATTTTTAAAACTTCATATTTTTAAACCATAATTTTTCTCTTAATATACATATTTATTTTCTTTAAAGCAGCTATACTCCTACCCATAATTTTGAAGATATACCCATAAATCCAATACTGCAGCAGGGTTATTGAAGTAACCTTCCTAAAAGCTGCTTCAGATGTTTAAGTTGTGAATTTTATTATATTTGTAGAATACAACTTGTTTTAAACTGTATTTCCATCTGTTTCACAAAAATGCTTTTCAATTAGAGTGGACTATCCCAGGATAACTGGTTCTATGTCAGTTATGCAGTTATACTTGACACACAACTGTATAAACGAACAATGTACACTATTGGCTGTGCATTAATTTACATGCACAACATCTGACATCTGTTCACAAATGCATGTTTTTGCAAATTGCCTTTATTTATAAATGACAGTAATTGAAGTAAAGGATTCAAGTAGGCTGGGGATATAACTCAGTTGCAAAGCACTTGCTTAGCATGTACAAGACCCTGGGTTCAATCCTCAGCACAGCAACACCAACAAAAAAGGATACAAAGAAACCTGCATTTGTAGTCCAGAGTTTTCAAGCGGTCCATAGTACAATGTATGGAAATGTGAAAGACAATTTTGTATATTTGTTTGTTACTAACTCAGATCATTAAAATGAAAACATTTTTTTAAACAACAAAATCAGAATGTTTGGGTTTTTTGTTTTGTTTGTTTAAGAATTAACAACTGTGTTTCTAAGTAGACAAAAGCACCAAGTTCTGATTCTCACAGAACATCATTACTAAACAAAGTTATTATACAAATAGTATAGGACCCACCCATTACTTTCTCAGATAATAGTTAAGTCAGTCTGGTGGATTTTACAGCTTTTAAGTTACATCTTTCTAATCTTGTTAATTTGAAGATAATGCATAACTAGAAGTAATTGATAATACCAAAATAGTCTTGTTATTTTATAAAGTGTTGCTTAAGTAACACAGTTCTTCCTGTCCTTTGATTTCTAAATAAGATTCTCTCTTAAATTTCATCTAATTTTAAAAATTATTCAGTATTGCAAGTGAAGGTAATTCTCAATACACTGACTATCTTGTAACTGGTTTGGTTTTTACAACTGGTTGGTTTTTACAACGCTCGCTTTATTTTACACAGGAAAATAAATTTTTAATCACTATATCTGTCAATATTTAAAAATTCTGTAGCTTCTTTGTTTTGTTCACCATTGGTTGCAGAAAATGCTGTTCCTTTTAGTATTTCACATATTTGTCAAAATAGTCATTATCCAAGTTATAAACTTATAGGACAGCTCTATAGTATTATGCTTTGTTAATGTTTTCTTCCTGTCTGGCTCTTTCCACTAGTATTTTTTAAATGTACTTTGTATCTCAGAGAATCTCTCTAAACAATTATTTAACCTGATCCTTCTCCAGGAAAATATAAAAGGACACTAAAACATACTTTTACTTCCTAGTAGGGGATGCATCATAAGAATTTGCATAATGGATTGCCCCTTTTCTCTATTAGAGTTTTAAATAAAGTCTAACATTTCAGAGATACCCATGTTTAATTGAAAATTAAAAAGTATTCCAAAGTAAAATCAAAATGATCTTGGTTATTGATTATTTTAAGTTGTGTGTGTGTGTGTGTGTGTATATACTTGAGCTAGGATGAATAATTTAGAGCTGGCTGGTTTCAAATTAAAGGAGGATACAATTACCTATTGTTCTATTGTTAAACACTTTATCTGTTTTGTAATGTTAATCAGGAGTCAAGAAATTGCTTTGCAGAAATAACTTGTGTTTTACATATAATGTAAGACATATTTTACCGGTGATACTTGGCAAGTTTATTGTTTTTACCCAAACTAAATATAGATTTTCCTTTGACTCCTTAAAGTATTAAGAATAGGGCAACAACAAAAATCATTTATCTTTCCACTGTTCCTCACCTTTTCACAACCTTTTTATGGTTTTTCATTTCTTTTAACCTGACACTTTATCATCATCCCCAAATTCCTTTATTAAGTGGTCTCTTCTTCCTCCTGCCCATCTTCATTGTGGCTCAGTTTTGAGAACCATCCTTCAGTTCCTCAAATATATGATTTTTTTCTATGCCTTCAGTTTTGTTTGTTTGGGGGTTTTTGTTGTTTTGTTTTTTTGGTACTGGGGATTGAATTCAGGGGCTCTCGAGCACTGAGACACATCCCCAGCCCTATTTTATATATTTTATTTAGAGACAGGGTCTCACTGAGTTGCTAATTGCCTTGCCATTGCTGAGGCTGGCTTTGAACTTGTGATCCTCCTGCCTCAGCCTCCCGAGCCTCTGGGATTACAGGCATGTGCCGCCGTGCCTGGCTTGCCTTCAGTTCTTTATGTTCCCTCTTTGGAGCTATTCTTCCTTTAGTGAACTCTTTAGTTTTTCATACTTTAGCATCACTTCTGTGGAACCCAATTAGGTCTTAATCCTCTAAAACAGTTTATGCCCCCTTGATTCCTCCAGGGTAGCATTTATAATACTTTGTTGTGATTGGTGGTCTCTCTTCTGCTGTTTCTTGTCATCTGCACATGTTTTGCTCACCATTGCATTCCCAGCATCTAGTTAGTACACTATCTGAAACATGGTATATTCTTATTAAATAGTTGATGAATACCTGGATATGAAAGAAAAGTCACAGGGATTTAAAGGAGGTAAAAACAGGATAAGTATTTATTGGATTTTTCAGTAAAGGCATAAATAATCTTACTAAGTAGTAGTTAAGTGCTACATCAGAAAAAAAAAAACTGTGCCAAGAGTTTGTATGATATTTAAAAATGGTATTTTATGAAAAATGATGCAGTGGCCATCATTTTTTACCTTTGATCCTCACATCCAAAGAGAGCCCAGGGGCTCACATGTATTCCTCTTTGCGGCTGAGCTTCTCCAGACAGAATAATTGGGGAAGAAAGTCTGATGAAAACTTTAGAATATATGTTAGAGGCACTTATGAACAAAACACTCTGGCAGGGGAGTACTTAGAGGGTCAGGGAAAGCTTCCTGAAATCACTAACAACTTGGCTGGGCCTTGAGGTTAGAAAGACTTGACACTAGTGGAGGATGGAGGAGGCGTGCTACCTACATAGTTTTCAGAACAGTTCCTACTTCAGTTCTGCCACCGCTGGAGCTCCATTAGGTAGGGCACGTGAGCCTTGTCTGGAGCCATTTCCTCATCCCGCGAGTGAGGTAAGAAAAGAATCCTTTTTAAACTTACTATTCTTTGACTCTAGATAGGCTGGGATATTGGGAGAAATATAAAGAGCTACCATTGAGCAGTACTGAAAGAACAGCATAGCAGAACCTTAAGAATGGAAAGGTCTTCATTACATCAGGCAAAATAAGTCAAACTTAGAAGGTTGCCAGGTGTGGTGGCATCTTAAGGACGCAGGAAGCTGAGACAGGAGGATTGAAGTTCAAGGCGATCCTCAGCAACTTAGTGAAGCCCTAAGCAATTTAGTGGGATCCTGTCTTGAAATAAAAAGAGCTGAGGATGTGGCTCAGTGGTCAAGCACTCCTACAGTTGATCTCCGGTACCAAGAAACAAATTCAGAAGGTCAAGGGACATGTTTTCTGTCGTATGTGGAAGCTAGATAGGAAAAAGTAAAAAGAAAGGGGCAGATTTCATGGGAGATCAGTAGAGGAAAGGGACCAAGAGGTGGAAGGTGGGGGAGAGGGGAGAAGTGCTAGGGGTTGATATTGGCCAGATTATATTGTATGCACGTAGAAAAAAATGTAACCAAAAAATCCCATAATTATGTATGACTATGATGCACCAATTAAAAAATGGAAAAGTATTGCTATATTTTTTACTATTTTGCAAGACTAACTTCAAAATCATTAGGCCTCTATTTACGTATATACACACACACACCTTAATAGCACTTAGTTCCTATTGTGATATTAGTGAAATATTAATTAGAAATGTCATGTCACTAGGTGAATTCACTAGGAATTATGAAGTGCTTAGTGTGTATCCACAGTCTTCATCCTTATATCTCCAAGAGCACAAAGCATTTTATGCAACAGGAACTTCATAGGTATGCATTGAATAAATGAGTGAATATATAAATGAGTTTGAAATCAGTTTATATTGGCCTCCTAAAGTAGTTCAAGATACCCTGTTGTCATGGTACCTTCCTTCCTTTCTTCCCTTTCTATCTTTAAGAGAAAAATGTCTCCTTAGAGTACCTGTCCTTTTCATGCCACCTTCTTAGTTCTCACTGTGCTTATTCTCCAAAAGGCCAGAATCAGTTTTCTTATATTTATTTTCCATTTAATATTTAAATACAATTTAAATATTAAATTTAAATTTAATAATTAAATATATTTATTTAATTCTTATATTTATTTTCCATTTAATCCATGGAAGTGAATGGGCTATCATCAGAGAACAGGAAACTTTTTTTTCTTTTCTTTGATTTTTTTTTCAAATTTCTTTTTTATTCTAAGTTGTGAGAAATGACAGCAGAA
This sequence comes from Tamias sibiricus, assembly GCA_025594165.1. NCBI lineage: Eukaryota > Metazoa > Chordata > Mammalia > Rodentia > Sciuridae > Tamias > Tamias sibiricus. The sequence goes on along the minus strand of CM046657.1, from coordinate 38,186,121 downwards.
TGTATTACATTTCATATTATACTTGTAGAGCACATTTTTACATATCTCTGGTTGTATGCAAAGTATAGTCACACCATTTGTGACTTCATACATGCACTTAGGGTAACGATATCCATCTCATTCTACCATCATTTTTTTTTTCTTCACCCTTTTGCCCCCTCCCATCCCCTCCCTCCCCATTGGCCATTCTAGTGTTCCTCTAATCCTCCTATGCTCAACCCCACTGAGAATCGGCCTCCTTATATCAGAAAGAACACTTGGCATTTGGCTTTTTGGGATTGGCTAGCTTCACTTAGCATTATATTCTCCAATTTCATCCATTTACCTGCGAATATCATGATTTTATTCTCTCTTATTGCTGAGTAATACTCCATTGTGTATATATACCACATTTTCCTTATCCATTCATCTACTGAAGGGCATCTAGGTTGGTTCCACAGTTTAGCTATTGTGAATTGTGCTGCTATAAACATTGATGTGGCTGTGTCCCTGTAGTATGCTGTTTTTAAGTCCTTTGGATATAGACCGAGGAGTGGGATAGCTGGGTCATAAGGTGGTTCCATTCCAAGTTTTCCAAGGAATCTCCATACTGCTTTCCATATTGGCTGCACCATTTTGCAGTCCCACCAACAATGTAAGAGTGTGCCTTTTTCCCCACATCCTCTCCAACATTTATTGTTGTTTGTGTTCTTAATAGCTGCCATTCTGACTGGTGTGAGATGAAATCTTAGAGCAGTTTTGATTTGCATTTCTCTAATTGCCAGAGATGTTGAACATTTTTTCATTGTTTGTTGATTGATTGTATATCTTCTGAGAAGTGTCTGTTCAATTCCTTGGCCCATTTATTGATTGGGTTATTTGTTGTGGGTTTTTTTTTTTTTTTTTTTTTTTTTTTTTTTGGTGTTAAGATTTTTAAGTTCTTTATATATTCTAGAGGTTAGTGCTCTATCTGACTTGCATGTGGTAAAGATTTGTTCCCAATTAGCAGGCTCTCTATTCACCTCACTGATTGTTTATTTTGCTTAGAAGAAGCTTTGTAATTTGAATCTATCCCATTTATTGATTCTTGATATTAATTCTTGTGCTACAGGAGTCTTATTAAGGAACTTGGGGCCTAATCCAACATGTTGGAGATTAGAGCTTACTTTTTCTTCTATTAGGTGTAGTGTCTCTGGTCTAATTCCTAGATCCTTGATCCACTTTGAGTTGAATTTTGTGCATGGTGAGAGATAGAGGTTTAATTTCATTTTGTTGCATATGGATTTCCAGTTTTCCCAGCACCATTTGTTGAAGAGGCTATCTTTTCTCCAATGTACGTTTTTGATGCCTTTGTCTAATATAACTGAAATTATGTGTTAGTCTCTGTGTCCTCTATTCTGTACCATTGGTCTACCAGCCTATTTTGGTGCCAATACCATGCTGTTTTTGTTACTATTGCTCTATAGTATAATTTAAGGTCTGGTGTAGTGATTCCACCTGCTTCACTCCTCTTGCTAAGGATTGCTTTAGCTATTCTGGGTCTCTTATTTTTCCAGATGAATTTCATGACTACTTTTTCTATTTCTATGAGGAATGTCATTGGGATTTTGATTGGGATTGCATTAAATCTGTATAGTGCTTTTGAGAACAGGTAACTTTGAGCAATGAAACAAGACTAACAAACTAACAAAGAACCTGACTTTAGAATGAATTCCTCAAGTTGGTGTTGTTCCATAGATTTTATGAATGACTTAAAAACTGTTTGTGGGCTAATTGGTAGAAGGTCTTTTTAATGCCAATCCTCCACTATCGTGGGGCAACCAGCACCCTGCCAGGGTAGTTTTCTGCTCAGGAGGTGATGAGCCACCTGAGAAAATGAAAGTCTGAAATAATTAATGAAGAATTAGGAGAGCCAGAAAGTAGGTTTTAAGGGAGCAGAGTGCCTGATAGATCCAGTCCACATAGGAGCTGGAACTGAATGAAAAATGAAAAATGGCTCTGGTTGTTAATTTAAGGGAGAGTACATCAAAGGCAGAGATAAGGGTTGATTAGTTGATTGTGTGGAGTCTTGTTTCATGGTGTCTGGCAGTCAGCAGGTTGATTGGCATCTTGGCAAGCCACACCCATATCTGAGAGGCTGTGTGGCTATGTGGCTCCAGCAGGTCACCCACCCCACCTCCAGTGCTGTGCAGAACCTGTGGCAGAGCTAGGACAGGAATCCACACGTATTGGGCAGTCTTACCAGCAGAAGTACCACTGTGAGTTCCCAGATACCAGACTTTCCTACCTAAATGCTTCCATGCCGATTTTAGTTCACACACAGTTCACACACAGTCCACTGAGTTTATTATTGTGTGACTTAAGTGAAATCAAGAAGATTTTTCACAACTGGTGATAATGAGCTAGGAATATGGGAATATAGAAAAGATAGACCAAGTGTCGAAAGTGAAAAGCCCATGACCCTTTGGGACACAGGAAAGTCAGAAATCATTGAAATGCAGAAAACTCCCTTGCAACCCCTCAGCAACCCAGCCCATTCCCTTGGCCTGTGCCCCTGACCCATGCCTTTGCCTGCAAAAAATAACATGAGGGCAATGTGCAAGCACAGGGAAAACACCCAAAAATGTGTAACTGCCCCAACTCCACCTCCCAGCCAGCCCCTAGCAATGGTCCCTTTATAATTAACACCCCCACACCAAAAGATTGCTCTTTCTCCCTTAGGAAGTGGCGTACTCTCCCTTGAATGTGTATTCCTTGCTCTATCCCAAAAGCTTCTTCCTTTTGAGATAGCTCACATTCTTCCTTGAATGTGTGTGTCTCTGCACTCCTAAGTAAACCTTCATCTGTGTCTCTGGCACATGCTAAAATTCTTTTCTGGCATACATGCCAAGAACTCCACTTGTCCTGAGTTGAGTTTCCCTTTGGGAACTGTTTGAACTTCTGGTGACAATAATGTGAATGTATTAACGTTATCACAGGAGTTTACAAACAATTCATCATCAAGAATTTGTTAAAGCATCATTTAAAAGCATTGCAAAAAATTACATTCTTTTAGGTATGTTCATACTAGTAATGAAGAAATACTCTGCCTTCCAAGTGAGAAATATGGAACACCATCACTATGCCTACAGCTCAGACTGAGTTTGCTCAAGCTGATGTAACAAAACAGGATATATGAAGTGAGAAAATACTTTTATTTTCTCACAGTTGTAAAGCCTAAAAGTCCCAGATCAAGGTTGTCAGAGTCAGTTTCTGGAGAGGGTTCCAGCCTGCAAGCTGCATTTTCACTATCCTCACGTAACAGAGCAGGCTTTCTGGCATCTCTGTGAATGTAACCTTAGTTGAAAATAGACTGGAGGGGCTGGGGTTGTGGCTCAGCGGTAGTGCGCTCGCCTAGGGCGTGCGCGGCCCGGGTTCGATCCTCAGCACCACGTAAATATAAATGCATTGCATTGTGTACAACTAAAGCAAATAAATAAATATTTAAAAAAAAAAAAAAAAAAAAAAAAGAAAGAAAATAGACTGGAGATGTAATGAACTTAAGAATCTTGATATCATCTTGAATTATCCAGGTTGGTCCTAGCTCTAATGACAAGTGCCCTAATAAAAGATGGAAGAGAAAAAGACACAGAGGTGATATGAAGATGCAGGCACATGGAGTTACATAGACCCAAGAAACACCCACTGAGCTGCCTCCCCCGCCCTTCTTATGTTTTCTTTTGAGACGGTCTCTTTAAGTTGCTTAGGCCTCACTACATTACTGAGGCTGGCTTTGAACTCCTGCCTCAGCCTCCCAAGTTGCTGGGATTACAGGTGTGTGCCACTGCACCTGGCTCAATTGGTATTTATAGAACACCATGCCCAACAATAGCAGACTACATTCTTTTTTTAAAATATTTATTTATTTGCTTTAGTTGTACACAATGTGTTTATTTTTACGTGGTGCTGAGGATCAAACCAGGCCGAGTGCGTGCTAGGCGAGCGCTCTACCGGTGAGCCACAACCCCAGCCCCCCACCCCCGCACCCCCCACCCCGCAGACTACATTCTTGTCAAGTGCACACAATGATTTACCAACAATTATTCTGGGTCATGAAACAAAATTCAATAAACGTTAATGATTCAATCACATGAGGTATGTTCATTCTCTGACCATGATGAAATTAAATTATAAAACAATATCATAAGGGCTGGGGTTGTGGCTCAGCGGTAGAGCGCCGGCCTAACACGTGCGCGGCCTGGGTCCCATCCTCAGCACCACGTACAAATAAACGTATTGTGTACAACTAAAACAAATAAATAAATATTTAAAAAAAAAACCAATATCATAAAATAGCTGGAAAATCCTCAAATATTAGTAAATCAAATAAATTAATCACAGGTCAAAGAAGAAAATAATAAAAGTAGAAAATATTTTCAACTGAATTAAAATGAAAAGATAACATCAAAAGAGGGTCAAGCCGGGCGCAGTGGTGCACACCTGTAATCCCAGAAGTTCGGGAGGCTGAAGCAGGAGGATCATGAGTTCAAAGCCAGCCTCAGCAACTTAGAGAGGTCCTAAGCAACTCAGTGAGACCCTGTCTCTAGATAAAATGCAAAATAGGGCGCTGGGCGGTTCAGCTGGGGCGACAGAGAGCAGGGGAGAGCAGCGGCAGCGGCCAGGCACGCAGCTTCGGAAGGCTCCCGCGCGCGGCGAGTGCCGCAGCACCCGCAGGTACCCAGCGCACCTCCTGGATGACCAAGAGGATGGTCAGCTTTGCAGCGAAGGAGGAGCCCAAGCCCAGGTCAGTTCCGCCTGTCGGTAAGCCTGCTCCTGCCACGGCAGACGCCTAGCCCCGGGCAGCTGCGGGCAAGGATAAATCATCAGACAAAAAAAGTTCAAAAAGGGAAAAGGGGAGCAAAGGGAAAACAGGGGAAGTGGCTAACCAAGAAACTAAAGAAGATTTACCTGCAGAAAACAGAGAAACGAAAAACGAGGAGAGCCCAGCTTCTGATGACGCAGAAGAGAAAGAAGCCAAGTCTGATTAATCAGACACCAAGCCTTATCGGTGTTCCCGTCTCCCTTCTTGTACAATCCAGAGGAACATTTTTATCAACTATTTTGCAAATGCACGTTTTTTAGTAGCTCTAGAAACATTTTTAAAAAGGAGGGAATCCCATCTCATCCCATTTTTTAAATGTAAATGATTTTTTAAGACGTGAAATTATTTGCTGGTTGTTTATTTTTGGATACAACCAGAAAGTAGTGGGATATTGAATTATGGGAGGCTTGGACTGTCTTGGGTGTCAGCTTAACATTCCATAGGTAGGGGATTAGTTTTATATCCTACAACAAAGTCTTTTAATAAATAAATATTAAAAAGGAAAGAAAAATTTGCCTCCAAATTCAAAGCTGGAATGTCAACTGGAATAACTGAAAAAGAATCACAGTATAAGGCTTTTTAGATTTCCAGTACGTGTGTTAAGAATTGTGTACAGCCAGGCGCGGTGGCACACGCCTGTAATCCCAGCACTTTGGGAGGCTGAGGCAGGAGGATTGAGAGTTCAAAGCCATCCTCAGCAATGGCGAGGCACTTAGCAACTCAGTGATACCCTATCTCTAAATAAAATACAAAAAGGGTCTGGGGATGTGACCCAGTCCAGTGGTCGAGTGGTCTAGTGCCCCTGAGTTCAATCCCCGGTACCACAAAAAAAAAAAAAAAAAAAAAAAAGAATTGTGTACAAAGTGAAATGTCTGTGTGCATATTCTCAATAAAGCCAATAAAATCTCAAATAGGAGGGGCTGGGGTTGTGACTCAGCGGTAGAGCACTCACCTGGCACGTGGGAGGCCCTGGCTTCCATCCTCAGCACCACATAAAAATAAATAAACCGGGCGCGGTGGCGCAGGCCTGTAATCCCAGCACTTGGGAGGCTGAGGCAGGAGGATCGCGAGTTCAAAGCCAGCCTCAGCAATGGCGAGGCACTTAGCAACTCAGTGAGACCCTGTCTCTAATAAAATACAAAAAAGGGCTGGGGGAGCTGGGGTTGTGGCTCAGCGGCAGAGCGCTTGCCTCACATGTGCGCGGCCCGGGTTCGATCCTCAGCACCAGTAAACATAAATGCATTGCATTGTGTACAACTAAAGTGAATGAATAAAAAAAAAAAAAAAAAAAAAAAAAAAGGCTGGGGATGTTGGCCAGTGGTCGAGTGCCCCTGAGTTCAATCCCCAGTACCCCCCCCCCCCCCAAAAAAAGTTGCATCTGTGAAGGTAAACTTATTTTATTGATATATTGATTAATTGTTTGCAGTAGTGGGGATTTCACTTAGGGTCTTGTATAAGCTAGGCAAGCACTCTACCACTAAGTTATATCTCCAGCCTCTTTTTTTTTTTTTTTTTTTTAATGGTACTAGGGATTGAATCCAGGGCTGCCTAACCACTGAGTCACATCCCCAGCCCTTTTTACTTTTTATTATTTTATTTTATTTTTTTGGTACCAGGGATTGAACTCAGCGGCACTAGACCACTGGGCCACATCCCCAGCCCTTTTTTGTATTTTATTAGAGACAGGGTCTCACTGAGTTGCTAAGTGCCTCACCATTGCTGAGGCTGGCTTTGAACTTGTGATCCTCCTGCCTCGGCCTCCCAAAGTGCTGGGATTACAGACGTGCCGCCACCGCGCCCGGGCGCGCCCGGCTTTACTTTTTATTTTGAGACAGTGTCTCATTAAGTTGCCTAGGAGAGACTTGAACTTTGGATCCTCCTGCCTAAGCCTTCCTAGTAGCTGGAATTACAGCTCTGTACCACCACACATTGTTTTTGATATTAGGGATCAATCCCAGGGCCTCATGCATACCAGGCAAGTACTCTACCACTGAGCCACATCCTCAGCCCAAATTGTTTTTTTGTGTGGTGCTGGGGATTGAACCCAGGGCCTTGTGCATGCTAAGCAAGCACTCTACCAACTGAGCTATATCCCCAGCCCACATTTTTAAAAATAATTTTATTTTTATTGATTTAGTTTTATGTGGTGCTGAGAATTGAACCCACGTGCTAGGCAAGCACTCTACCACTGAGCTAAAACCCCAGCCCCACATTAATTGGTGTTTTGAGTGTTAAATTAACATTGAATTTCTGAAGTAAATCTTACTGGGTCATGATATGTAATTCTTTTTTCATGTTGCTAGATTCAGTTTGTTAGTACACTAATGAGAATTTTTGCATGCATATGTCTAAGAGCTATTAGTTGGTAGTTTTCTTGTGATGTCTTTGTCTGATTTTGCTCTCAGGGTAAATAGGCTTCATAAAATTCATTGTGAATGTATTGATTCTTTCCTCTTCTGTCTTTTGAAAGAATTTGTGAAGAACCGGTATTAATTTTTCTATAAATATTTGATAGAATTCATCAGTGAAGTCTCCTGGGCCTAGACTTTTATTTCTTTAGTTTTACAAATAGTTTTTTGATTACTAATTCAGTCTCTTGCCAGGCATGGTGGTATATTCTTGTAATCCCAGCAGTTCAGGAGGCTGAGGCAGGAGGATCACAAGTTCAAAGCCAGCCTCAGCAACTTAGCAAGGGCGTAAGCAACTTAGACCCTGAATCAAAATAAAAAGTAAAAAGGGATGGGGATGTGGCTCAGTGGTTAAGCGCCTCTGGGTTCAATCCCCAGCACCAGGAAAAAAAATAATAATTCAGTTTCTTCACTTATTATGGATCTATTTAGATTCATTAGTATATTCAGTCTATTTTTTTTTTTTTTTTTTGGTACCAGGGATTGAACTCAGGGGCCCTCGTCCACTAGACCACATCCTCAGCCCCTCTTTTGTATTTTTTTAAAAAATATTTATTAGCCGGGCGCGGTGGCTCGCGCCTGTAATCCCAGCACTTTGGGAGGCTGAGGCAGGAGGATCGCGAGTTCAAAGCCAGCCTCAGCAGTGGCGAGGCACTTAACAACTCAGTGAGACCCTGTCTCTAAATAAAATACAAAAAAGGGCTGGGGATGTGACCCAGTGGACAAGTGCCCCTGAGTTCAATCCCTGGTACCACAAAAAAAAAAAAAAAAAAAAAAAAAAAAAAAAAAAAATATTTATTAGCCGGGCGTGGTGGCGCATGCCTGTAATCCCAGCACTTGGGAGGCTGAGGCAGGAGGATCGCGAGTTCAAAGCCAGCCTCAGCTGTGGCGAGGCACTTAGCAACTCAGTGAGACCCTGTCTCTAATAAAATACAAAAAAGGGCTGGGGATGTGGCCCAGTGGTCGAGTGCCCCTGAGTTCAATCCCCAGTACCAAAAAAAAAAAAAAAAAAAAAAAAAAAAATTATTTATTTACTTTAGTTGTACACAATGCAATGCATTTATGTTTACATGGTACTGAGGATCAAACCCAGGTCGTGCACATGCGAGGCGAGCGCTCTGCCGCTGAGCTACAACCCCAGCCCCCTCTTTTGTATTTTATTAGAGACAGGGTCTCACTGAGTTGCTCACTGAATTGCCAAGTGCCTCGCCATTGCTGAGGCTGGCTTTCTTTTCTTTCTTTCTTTCTTTTTTTTTTTTAATGTTCATTTATTTGTGTTAGTTGTACACAATGCCTTTATTTATTTTTTTTAATATTTTTATTTATTTGCTTTAGTTGTACACAATGCATTTTATTCAATGCGTTTTATTTGTACATGGTCCTGAGGATCGAACCCGGGTCGCCCACGTGCTAGGTGAGCACTCTACCGCTGAGCCACAATCCCAGCCCTGCCTTTATTTTTTATGTGTTGCTGAGGATCGAACCTGGGCTGTGCATGTGCTAGGCAAGCTCTCTACCACTGAGCCACAACCCCAGCCCTGACGCTGGCTGAGAACTCGAGATCCTCCTGCCTCAGCCTCCCAAGTGCTGGGATTACAGGTGAGCACCACCGCGCCCGGCTTATTCAATCTATTTTTCTGAAGTCAGTTTCAGTAGTTTGTCTTTCTAGGAATTTGTCCTCTGGCCTAGGTCCTGCGCAGGTGATGGAATTTGGGTTTCCTCTGCATGTAACACCATGGCTGCAAAATAAAGCTAAGAAAGATAAAATGGTGAAGAAACCACAGGACACAGGAAGTTATTTTAGAAGTGGGGATGGGACAGTGCTTCAACTTTAGGGGTTGAGCTTCCACACTGGAAAGAGAAAGAGAATGAACCCATGTTTGCTTTATTTATATGGGGTTTTTCCATGGAATGTTCTTTTGCCAAATAAGGTAGGAGGTGGGCTGTCCAGTTTCCAACGGGTTATGCCCAACTCCAGAGCTAAGAGATTAGTCTCCCTAGCTCAGAGGTCACTGCATTGTGCAGTCCATTGAGTGGGAGGAGCCACAAAGCAGATTGCAATGCCAAACCTAAATCGCCTTGGCTCAAGGCCGAGTAAAGACACTCAGATAGTCAGGGGTGGCTTCCCACATGTCCATTTCATCTGTATTAGTTTTAGGGCTATCACAGTTAGTGTGATTGAACAACAGAAATTTATTTGTCACATTATTGGAGGCTGGATGTCCAAAATCAAGGTGTTTGTTGGACAGTCAGTATTTTCTGAGGCCTCTCCCCTTAGTTTGAAGATGGTGGCCTTCTGGCTGTGTCCTCAGGTGCCCCCTTTCTTGTGTGCACACATTCCTGGTGTTTCTCCCTCTTCTTATAAGGACGGCATTGATATGGGATTGGGGTTTTCCCCTTATTTAACCTTAATTGCCTCTTTAAAGACCCCATCTCCAAATACAGTTGTTGTACCCAATTTTCAGGAAAAAAGTCTCACAAGCCACTCACGTAATAGCCAATGAAGCCTTTATTCCGACCGGGGCCACAAACTACGTCCAGCACAAAGCAGGGTGGTAGAAAATGGCACCTGCTCATAGCAAGGGCAGGGTTTATAAAGTACGGGGTTAATATACCCTCAAGCCCTCAGGTGGAGACAGTTTAAGGGTGGGTTAATGGGCCATCAGGTGGAGACAGTTTAAGTCCAGTTTAAGTCACCTTTGCTTATTACACAGTCACATTGGAGCTTCAACATAATAATTTTGGGGGACACAGTTCAGGCCATAAAATGTGTAAGTTATGTGTTTGTTAGCACACAATTTTTCGTAGTATTCCTTAAGAGTCTATTTTACTTCTATAAGGTCAAGAGTAATGTCCTCTCTTTTATTTCGGACTCTAGAAATTTGAGTCTTTTTTTTAAATTTTTTTTAGTTGTTGGTGAATACAATACCTTTTATTTTATTTATGTTATTTATGTGGTGCTGATCGAACCCAGGGCCTCAATAATCTAGCTAAAGATTTGTTAATTTTGTTTATTTTTTCAAAGAACTAGGTTTTGTTTTGGTTTTGGTTTTGTTTTTTTTTTTTTTTTGGTACTACTAGGGATTAAACTCAGGGGCACTCAACCACTGGGCCACATCCCCAGCCCTTTTTTTGTATTTTATTAGAGACAGGGTCTCACTGAGTTGCTAAGTGCCTTGCCATTGCTGAGGATGGTTTTGAACTTGTGATCCTCCTGCCTCAGCCTCCCAAATGCTGGGATTACAGGCGTGTGCCACCACGCCCGGCTAGAACTAGATTTTGGTGTCATTAATTTTCTCTATTATTCGTTTCTGCTCCCTACACCTCTCCTCCCACCCCATGCTGGGGATCAAACCCAGGGCCTCTAGCATGCTAGGTAAACAATCCACTACTGATCCATACCTCCATCTTGTTTTCTATTTTTTCTTTCTGCTGTTCTTTCTTTTTTTCTTTTTCTTTTTCTTGGTACTGGGGATTGAACTCAGGGGCACTTGACCACTAAACCACATCCCCAGCCCTATTTCATATATTATTAGAGACAGGTTCTCATTGAATTACTTAGCACCTCACTAAATTGCTGAGGCTGGCTTTGAACTTGCGATCCTCCTGCCTCTACCCTGGCCACTGGGATTACAGGCCTGTGCCACCTTGCCCCCAGCTCTTTTTGCTGGTTTTTAGTTTAGTTTGTTCTTCTTTTTCAGTATTTTAAGGTAGAAGATTAGGTTATTGATTTGAGCTCTTTCTTAATATAGGCATTTTTTTTTTTTTTTTTTTTTTTTTGTGGTACCAGGGATTGAACTCAGGGGCACTTGACCACTGGGTCACATCCCCAGCCCTTTTTTGTATTTTATTTAGAGACAGGGTCTCACTGAGTTGCTAAGTGCTTCCCCATTGCTGAGGCTGGCTTTGAACTCGCGATCCTCCTGCCTCAGCCTCCCAAAGTGCTAGGATTACAGGCGTGCGCCACCGCGCCCGGCTTCTTAATATAGGCATTTAAAGCTATAATTTTACCTCAAAACATTGCTTTCACTACATCCCCAAAATGTTGGCATGTTCTGTCTTCATTTTTTAAAAAAATTTCAGTAATTTTCCTTTTAATTTTAATTTCTTTAATTTTAATTTTATTTTCCTTTTAATTTCTTCTAGATATATTGGCTATTTAGGAGGGTATTAATTTCCACATATATGTGAGTTTCCTGGATTCTTTTTTCATGCTGCTGATTTCTAATTTCATTGCATTGCGGTCAGAGAACATTTACTTTGAATAACTTCTGCTCCTTTAAATGCATTCAATTTCTTTTATTCTCTTCTCTAGAATATCCTGGAGAATGTCCCACGTGAACTTGAGAAGAATATATGTTGCTGCCTGAAGCAATTGCCGCTTGGAGCAACAACACCATGGGAATAAGTTCAGAGGCGGACTGGAACCGAACAGGCTCTTTATTCTGCAAGCTTCTCTCTCCGGCTCCAACAACAACTCCAACCCGCAATCCACACTCCTCCAAAACCACCACCACACCACACACAATGGCACCAACCCGATCCACAATTCCCCGGGCCAAGTCTCACGAGACCATGGAAGGTGGTAATGCTTATGGCTCACAGCTAACCGCAATCTTAGCTATCTCCTTAATTAGGGCTCCTGCAAATATATATCCTATTGTTGGATGTAGTGTTCCACAGATATCTGTTAGGATAGTTGGTTTTTTTTTTCTTCTGTCTAGTTGTTTTATCCTTATTTATTTATTTATTTTTGATACTAGGGTTTGAATCCAGAGGTGCTTAACCATTGAATGCATCCCCAGCCCTTTTATTTTTTATTTTGAGACTGGGTTTTACACTAAATTACTTAGGGCCTGGCTAAGTTTCGGAGGCTGGCTTTGAACTTGCAATTCTCCTGCCTCAGCCTCCAAAGCATCTGGGATTACAGGCATGTGCCAGCAACAAGTTGCTTTTTCTTATTGCTTTCAAGATTTTCTCCTAAAAAGCCGGGTGCGGTGGCGCACGCCTGTAATCCCAGCACTTGGGAGGCTGAGGCAGGAGGATTGCGAGTTCAAAGCCAGCCTCAGCAATGGCGAGGCACTTAGCAACTCAGTGAGTCCCTGTCTCTAATAAAATACAAAAAAGGGCTGGGGGTGTGGCCTAGTGGTAGAGTGCCCCTGAGTTCAAACCCTGGTACCAAAAAAAAAAAAAAAAAAAAAAAAAAAAAAATTTTCTCCTTAAGACTTTCACCATTTTTTACTCTAATTTGTTTATTTGTGGGGCTCTTTTTGTGTATTCTACTTGTAATTCACTAGCTTCCTATAGGTTGTTTTTCAGTATATTTAGGAAGTTTTCTCCATTATTTCTTCAAATAGTTTTTCTATTCCTTTCCTTCTGTTACTTCTATTACATGTATGTTGCTGTACTTAATAGCACTCATATTTCTCTGAGGCTTTCTTTATGCCTCTGTTCCTTCAGCTTACATATCTATTGATTTATTTTCAAGTTTACTTATTTTTCTGCCCATTCAGATGTGCTGTTGATCCACTCTTATAAGTATTTTGTTTCAGTTATTGTATTTTTTCAACTTCAGAATTTCTACTTGGTTCTTTTGTTTTGTTTTAAACTTCGATCTCCTTAGGATAATACAGATATTCTGTATTTAAAGAAACTTTGTCCTTGTATCTTCCTTCACTTCTTTAACTCCCTTTAGTTCTGTGAACATGATAATAAAAGCTTCTTTGAAGTTATTTACTGGTAAATCTGACATCCAGTTCCTCTCCTGGACAACTTAGGATGCCTGCTTCTTTGCCCAGGGTATGAGTCATATTATCCTGTTTCTTTGCATTTTTCAAAAGTTTCTGTTCGCATAGGAGGATTAGAGGAACACTAGAATGGACAATGGGGAAGGAGGGGAAGGGAGAGGGCAAAAGGGTCATGAAAAAAAAAAAAAAGATGGTAGAATGAAATGGATATCATTACCCTAAGTGCATGTATGAAGTCACAAATGGTGTGAATATACTTTGTATACAACCAGAGATATGTAAAAATGTGCTCTACAAGTATAATATGAAATGTAATACATTCTGCTGTCATTTCTAACAACTTAGAATAAAAAATAAATTTGAAAAGAAAAAAGAAAGAATCCATTAAAAAAAAGTTTCTGTTAGAAACTAGATGTTTTAGGTATTACATTGTAGCTTTTAGTAACTCTGAGTACTGGTGCCTGTCACTGGAGCTTGTTGTTATTTGTTTTTTTTTGTTGTTGTTGTTGTTGTTGTTGAGTGACTGGCTGGATTGTTCTAGGGAAGTCCCCTCCACCTCCACTCCCAGTGTGGAGCCTCTGGTGTTGCTTCTCAAGCAAAAGTGGTTGCTCCTGAGATGACAGTGGCTAGGCAAGTTTCTCTGCCTTGCTTTTACTGACCACATCTGGGTGTTGAACTCCATTAATTATTGTTTGATTGCTCTTTTATTTTCAACGATGCCTAGGGCATAAATTGTCTTATAAACTAATCCATTCAAATATCATTTAAAGGAATAGTCTCTGAGGTCTCTGTTCGATATTTAGTCTACCCCAGGAGCTCTCTTCTTAGATTTCTCAATTCTGGTTATCTTATAAAAACTAGCCAGACCACAGTTTAGCTTGTATCTTGATGAGTTTCCTACTGATTTCCTTACTGCAATTTGTGAGTGCCCTTAGGCTTCATCTTCTTTACTTTCTGTTACAAAACTAGGTCAGTTCCTTTCTGAAGCGATTAGTAGCAGTAGTAGTAATAGTAGTTGTTGTTGTTATTTTTAGTGCAGTGATTAAACCCATTCTCTTGCAACTGCTAAACTTGTTACATCCCTACCCCTTTTTATCTTACTCTGAAACAGAATCACTGTATATTGCCCATTGGGGCCTGGAATTTGATATCGTCCTCCTGAGTAGCTGGGATTACAGGTGGGTGTCACCATGTCCAGCAGTCTTTATATTTATGAATTGATTTTCCCTTTAGGCAAAATCCCTGAACCCAGATTCAAGACGTGGGGGGGGGGGGAGCACAGTCATGGCAAATTTCTGAGTGACATTTCCCCACTGGGCTCTGAGTAATTAGTTCGAGGGGGGGAAGCAGCGCCATGGGTCCTACAGGCTTGCTTTTCCTGACATGGAAATGCTGCTTTATAAGCCAAGGGGAAAATGGTCAGAGCTCCAGTATTCTCAACATGTTTCATCCAAAGCAGAACCTCCATTACCTGAGTGGGAGTTCAGAAGAAGGGAACCCCACCTCTCAGCCATGTTCACCTAGGACTCAGCCTCATAACAGGTAGTTGGTGCTGGATGAGCAACGTTGATATCTTCTGTGCAGAAGTCTTGAGTAGGGGGCTAGGGTTGTGGCTCAGTGGTAGAGCCCTCACCTAGCACCTGCGCGATCAGGGTTTGATCCTCAGCACCACCTAGAAAAGGCATTGTGTACGACTAAAACAAATAAATAAACATTTAAAAAAAAAAAAAAAAAAGTCGCTCGGAGATCCCCGGGTCAGAGTCTGTGGAGGAGCCACCGCAACAATGGGCCGCGAGTTTGGGAACCTGGCGCGGATGCCGCATGTGATCACCTACAGCTTGTCGCCCTTCGAGCAGCGCGCCTTCCCGCACTATTTCACCAAGGGCATCCCCAACGTACTGCGTCCATCCTTCGCGTGGTGCGGCCATTTGTAGTGTTTTATCTTGTTACACCTGGGGGAACCAGGAGTTTGAGAAATCCAAGAGGAAGAATCCAGCTGCCTATGAACATGACAAGTGAACAACTCATCTGGATAATGGTTTTCCACCTGTGAAAGACCTTTCCTTTCCACCTTCTCTGGGAGAGGAGTCTGTATGGTAGTGTCTGGAAGACACAATAAACTTATTATGGACTAATTAAAAAAAAAAGTCTGCAGTAGAGTCTCTGCTGAGTTACAGGGAGAAAGGAATCGTCTTGGTTTAAGACTCTCACCTTCTTTGGGGGTACAAGGAGAACTACCAAGGATTGAATTTAGGAGCACTCAACCACTGAGCCACATCCCCAGCCCTATTTTTGTATTTTATTTAGAGACAGGTCTTACTGAGTTGCTTACTGCCTCCTGTTGCTGAGGCTGGCTTTGAACTCACAATCCTCCTCCTCAGTTTCCCGAGCAGCTAGGATTACAGGTATACATCCTTATTCTAGCCTACCTCATTATGGCTTTAAAATGTGTTTTTATGCAAAAAATACAATGGTCTATGTTTAAGTGTAAAGGTCTTTATGCCATGTGTGCATGTGATAACAATAGCAATTCTAATAATTATAAATAATAAATTAATATGAACAATATATAATTTAAATGTAATGAAAATAATAAATTTTCATGTTCATGTTTTTGGCGGTATTATTATAACATAAAAGGAAATACATATTTCTTTTATCTTTTATTGTCCCTTGGTCCTTGCTTTCAAGTTATTGTACATACATATAATATTTGTAAATATTATAAATATAATATTTATAAAATAAATATCAGTCTTTTTTGATATTTATTTTTTAGTTGTAGTTGGACACAATACCTTTATTTTATTTATTTATTTTTACATGGTGCTGAGGATTGAAACCAAGGCTGCACACGTGCTAGGTGAGGGCTTTACCACTTGAGCCACAACTTCAGCCCTAAATATTAATCTTAATAGGGTCTGTTTTTTTTTTATATTCATTTATTTGTTTTAGTTGTACACATGCCTTTATTTTTACATGGTACTGAGGATCAAACCCAGGCCGCGCACATGCTAGAGCCACAATTCCAGCCCCTGTTTTTTTTTTTTTTTTTTTTAATATCAGAGAACAACAGCATCTTCTTCCCTCATTGGGAATTAAAAATTTGTTGAGGGCTGGGTTGTGGCTCAGCGGTAGAGCGCTCGCCTAGCACGTGTGCGGCCTGGGTTCGATTCTCAGCACCATGTAGAAATGAGGGCATTGTGTACAACTAAAACAAATAAATAAATATTTTTTAAAAAAGAATTTGTTGAAATAAACACATTAACATAGTTAAAATCTTTAAAAAATATAGAGACCATAGAAAAGTGATTTACTAAGTACATTGTATCCAGTTCTTCAATGAAAAGAACACTGTTGTCATTGGATCAGGAACTTCTTGTTTTGAACTTTGAAGTCCCGACCTAACAGCCCCCTCATTATTGACCTATTTATACATGCTGTAAATTTTATGCCCAAAGTGCCATGAAAGGAGATGATTAGCAAAGTGAGTATAATTTACCATTTCCTTTTGGCATATAAGTACATTAGCTCCTCAATCCAATTCATTATAAGCACTTAGTTTTGGGCTAACTGGAAAAGAATATTTGTAATTAATTACCTAGTTTATTAACCCATTAAGTCCCATTGTCTCAGATATGGGACACCTACAAAAAGTTAAAATGAACAACAGATATAAAACTTAGGACCTCAACCGGGCGCGGTCGCACACTCCTGTAATCCCAGCACTTTGGGAGGCTGAGGCAGGAGGATCGCGAGTTCAAAGCCAGCCTCGGCAATGGCAAGGCACTTAGCAACTCAGTGAGACCCTGTCTCTAATAAAATACAAAAAAGGGCTGGGGATGTGGCCCCAGTGGTCGAGTGCCCCTGAGTTCAATCCCCGGTACCAAAAAAAAAAAAAAAAAGAAAAAAAGAAAACAGGCCTAAGGCTGTACAGCTGTGCATCACATTGATCAGAAAGGGATGAAATTTCCTTTCACATTACAAACTGATCATGATACTTGTTAGTTTTTTTTTTTTTTTTTTTTTTTTTTTTTTTTGGTACTGGGGATTGAACTCATGGGCACTTGACCACTGGGCCACATCCCCAGCCCTTTTTTGTATTTTATTAGAAGCAGGGTCTCACTGAGTTACTAAGTGCCTGGCCATTGCTGAGGCTGGCTTTGAACTCGCCATCCTCCTGCCTCAGCCTCCCAAAGTGCTGGGATTACAGGCGTGCGCCACCGCGCCCGGCTGATACTTGTTAGTTTTGAGAGGAATGCTTTCAGTGGTTCCTAAACATTAAATTTACAAAAGTATTTAGTTGATGTGTGTATGTGTTTCCAGTGTTGGGGTTCAAACATAGGGCCTTGCACACGTGGGACAAGCACTCAACCAATGAACTACACCCCCCAGCCTGAAGTTGATTTTTTTTTTTTTTAAAGCTCTGGGTTCAACCGGGTGCAGTGGCGCACGCCTGTAATCCCAGCACTTGGGAGGCTGAGGCAGGAGGATCACAAGTTCAAAGCCAGCCTCAGCAATGGCAAGGTACTTAGCAACTCAGTGAGACCCTGTCTCTAATAAAATACAAAAAAGGGCCGGAGATGTGGCCCAGTGGTCGAGTACCCCTGAGTTCAATCCCCGGCATAAAAAAAAAAAAAAATAAAGCCCTGGGTTTCAGTGAAGACAACAAGCAAAAGCATCCACTATATGCCTAATATTACACAGATGCTAAAAGAAATCTGAGAGGTTAAAATATGTTCCCTGTTCTGGACAATATTTCAATTTTGTTAGGCACTCAAGATGTGTTTGTGCTGAAATAATTAGAAAGTAACAATATGACTGGGGACTGAATAGTCATGTATTTGAATAAGTGCCATATATGATAGAGAGGTAATGTCTCAAGGCAACTTTGAAAAAAAAAAATGCAGTGAAGAAGGCAGGAAAGGGGTTAGGCCTCCAGGTTACATTAAACATAGGCAGAGAAGAGAATCCTAGCATTCCAGGTGAGGTAGGCAAGGATAGCACAAGCTGGTAGAAAATTCGTTGAAATGTTACATAAACTATCAAAATGGTTACTGAGGTCACCTGCCTTTTTCAAAAGGCCCAGATTTGTCTTCTACAATAGGGCCACCTTTTTTCCCCCTCCCAAGTAATACAACTAAACAGTATTCATTTAGTCATGCAACATGTAACAGACTAAAGTTAACTGATGTACTGGGAGACTGAAATTTGTCCTGTGAGTAATAGACAACAGAGAAGTTACAAAGAAAATTCCTTGAACAAAAGTAAGAACGGGTTTTACTTCCACCAGGGGGAGAACACATTAAAAGGTGCCAGCAGAGTTGGCAACATTTTTTTTTTTTTTTTTTTTTTTTTGTGGTACCAGGGATTGAACTCAGGGGCACTTGTCCACTGGGTCACATCCCCAGCCCTTTTTTGTATTTTATTTAGAGACAGGGTCTCACTGAGTTGTTAAGTGCCTCGCCACTGCTGAGGCTGGCTTTGAACTCGCGATCCTCCTGCCTCAGCCTCCCAAAGTGCTGGGATTACAGGCGCGAGCCACCGCGCCCGGCTAGAGTTGGCAACATTTTTTAACGCTTTTATCCCTCATGCAGCAATTACCTTCATGTCCCACCCACTAAACCTGAGTCCCTAAGATCACAGCTTTTTACTATGTATTCTTTGAGACAACTACATGTAAGATATTTTTCTAACAAGCAATGAACTTCCACTTAAATACCATTCTAATTTATACCCAGACCCCACACAAGCATCCTCTTCCTTTGTGTGTGTGTGTGTGTGTGTGTGTGTGTCTACCAGGGATTGAACTCAGGGGCACTCGACCACTGGGCAACATCCCCAGACCTTTTTTGTATTTTATTAGAGACAGGGTCTCACTGAGTTGCTAAATGCCTCGCCATTGCTGAGGCTGGCTTTGAACTTGTGATCCTCCTGCCTCAGCCTCCCAAGTGCTGGGATTACAGGCGTGCGCCACTGCACCCGGCCTCCACCTAATTTAATGTGTATCAAACGTAGAAAATCACTGCAAAATTCCCGAGGGGGTAAAAAAAAAAAAAAAAAAAGGGCAAGTATCTGTCAATTGGGTTATTGGTCTTTTAGGTCATCTTTTCAGAGGTGCTCCAGCACTGAACCCCTGGATTCCCGGCCTCAACTTCCCAAGTAACTAGTGTGCTTTCCCTCAAGAGCCTTCCCTCTCCTTTCATGCCTTCCCTCTAACCCTTCTTTTTCCACGGCAAGCCCGTCCCTGTTCACCTGACCCTGACTTACTTTGGAATCAACACAGATTTCCTTGGCAGGCAGCCGCATGGTCTTTAGTTGCTGCCCTCCTGTGACCTCTAGACATTGCTCTCTGGAGCCAGGTAAGGATTTATTTGTTCTTAACAGGGAGGGGATGCATGAAAAACCTCAATGCATTTATTACCATGACGTAATCTTAAGCATTTATATTCCAGGCCCAATTACTAAATGCCGAACATGGATTGGTTCGTGTAAACCTCATAAAAAGTTCGGTGAAGCGGGTACTAATTACTACTCCCGCGTCCTACGTGAGGACACTGAGGCACCGGGCAGTTTAGCGCCGGCTGGATCCCAGAGGCAAGGCACTGCGCAGTGGGCTTTGAATCCAGGTGGTCTGAGCGGTGGCTCAGAGCCGGCGCGGATTGGCAAGGATCGGCCCGTTGAAACACTTTACCTGGCCGCAGCTCTCTTCACGGTAGGCGGGAGGAGTCTTGTGCGGCAGTGGCCGCAGGCTACAAGCCTCCCCCTGAGGCACGTGACCGGGAGGGGCGGGGCCTGATGTGCGACCCCGCCCCCCCGCCTAGTTAATTGGCTGCACGGCGCGCGGGCGCCCAGTTAGCCGAGTAGCCGCGGTCTCGGGAGTTGGCGTCCCGGCAGCCAGGGCCATGGCCACCGTGCGGGAGAAGGCGGCCGCGCTGAACCTCTCGGCTTTGCACAGTCCGGCGCAGAAGCCTCCTGGTAGGTGCCGAGGACCCTTTCCAAGGGCGGCGCGGGCTGTGGTCCGCGCGGGGCGGGTGCCGGGTGTGGGGCGTTCAGCCGCTCGCGCCGGGATCCGCGGGCTTGCTGAGCCCCGCACGGCTGTGTCCCGGGCGGACGCTTCTCCCGGTGCGGGAGGTTCCTCTCCGCTGGTGGGCTACGGCCGGCGGACCCCACTGCCTGCATAGCCCAGCTTTTTACTAAGTCGCCGAAACTTTTAACTGCAACGCGCGTTTGTCTTGAGTGCCGGCTTCTTGCCAGGCACTCGCCGTGGGTCTCGCGGATAGGCTCCGCGTCGTGACTGGTGACAAGTGTGAGGATTTGTGGGATTTGGGTAGCTCTTTGCTCCTCGTCTCGAGCATGAGATATCTTGATTACACAGTAGTTCCAGGGACCGATTGGTTCTTTCGCTCCTTTTTTCCCAAGCTGGTAGGCGTCAAGAGGCACGCTGGTCTCCCCAGACTCTTGGGAGGGATGAGAATTTTCTGTTATGTAAGTTTTCCAGGCAAGATCTTGGTCTAAAAGTTGTTTTTCTTTTTTTTTAACACTTTCTGTGTAAACACTACTTAAGCGAATTGAAGTTTTTGGCCTTTTTTTCTTTCATAGTTACACGACATTAGGATATAAGATAGTGACTTCTGTCGCTGTACCTTTTGGGGCAGTTGGTTTAAGATTTTGATTTCTTCAGATGTTTAAATAAATGAACAGAATCAGACTACCAAAACCAATATCCAGATGATCGGCTCTAAAATGTTGATCCTAACATATCTACAACTCAGTTAATAGGGTGACTCAGATGACTTATGATATTCAGATAACACTTGGCTTTTTTGAGGGGGCATGACTCCTCTTTCTAGGCTAAATGGGTGCATCTCAGTGGCCCCCTTTCTTGTGTTTGACTTACTAATTAATGCTCCTTTTAATCTTCAAAATGCTAATGATGAATTATGATAGAGAACAACTTTTCGTTTGTGCTTTTCTAAAGCATTATAATATTGACCATATTCTGCTCCACTTAGAGGAATGAGGACATAAGACTATCTTCTTGATTACATTGTGAAGAGAAGGAAAACAATAAAATTTGGGAACTTAAAACCAAATAATATTAAGAACAGTTTTGAGATATCATTAGGCTCTGAGTGAATGAAATTTCCAAATTTCACCTGATTAAAAACATGGTGCTCTGTGTCTCCAACTGCTGAAATGTCAATTCTGGGCTTTAGGCATTTTTGAACAGGTTCTTGGATGGTGTGAGGGAATATGTATTCCCAAAATTGAAGTAGGTGACATGCTGGTTAGTGGATTTTTGAATCACAGGGAAAGACCACTGTCCTCTACACCAGGTGCAGTGGGCAGTTATGGGCTCACTGCCTGTTCTCATTTGTTTTGCTAGCTGCACCTGGAATTCCTACCTGTTAGCATTTGTTAATCCCTCTTCCACCTTTGAGTTAGTTGCCTTTTCTCAGTCCTAGTGAGCAAGGTAATGGGAGCTAAGGATTCTTGGGTCTTTGCCATTCCCTGTGTGCTCTGGCAAGCAGCTTTGTACTTTTCCTTTTCCACAGATTAGTAACTCTTTAATACATTAAAGGGCTATAATAACTGGGGACCTGATTTATGTAGAAGAAATTAGGTTTATATGCTAACTTCAGATAGTGCTTCAAAGACCCTTGTCTTTTAATATAGACATACAAGAAAGTGGTATGTTATCATGTTATCCCTTTATGCTGTAACCTAATTCTTTGAATTTGCCTGGTATCACATTCCAGGGAGCTCAAAGTACTTCCCATATGCTACCATTAATCTGCGTGAATTAAAGCAGGGGCCAGTGCTTAGCATATCTTAAAATTGCTTTTGTTAGTAAAGACTTATTTCGCATATTTTACCTGTCTGTAGTCTCTTTTCAGAGGCAGTCTTCAGCATATCACTAATAACAAATAGGAGAAAGATAAACTTTGGACTACCAAAACCAATATCCAGTAAGTGTTGCAATCCTGGTATCAGTGGTATAGGAAGTTTTTTTTTTCCCCTCAATCACAGATACCAGTTTTAACACTCCAGACACAATTCTGTTTACATTTATTTACCTATTTTCATGAAGTTTTGGTTACTGTCCAATAAGTGTAGTCCTTTTCTTTGTTTTTCAAATTCTGTATTGTTTTAAAATTCCTTTGAAAAAAATGCTTCTTTTTTTTTTGTTCTGGGGATTGAACTCAGGGGCACTCAACCACTGAGCCACATCCCCAGCCCCATTTTGTATTTTATTTAGAGACAGGGTCTCACTGAGTTGCTTAGTGCCTCACTTTTGCTGAGGCTGGCTTTGAACTTGCGATTCTCCTGTGTCGAACTCCTGAGCCACTGGGATTACAGGCCTGTGCCACTGCACCTGCCATCAAAAAAAAGTGCTTCTTAAATAAAATTTTCTTAAATTCGGAATGATTTAGGATTATTAGATTTATTTGACTGAATTCCTTCCAGAGCTTGATGTCATTATCCAGGTAGAAGAAGGTAAAAATAAGTTCCTTGGGGAAGGGGGTACTGTATCCTGAGTTCAGAGAAAGGAAGAGGAAGAAAGGTACCTCCTTCCTTCTGTCCTTCTTTCCTTCCTTCCTTTCTACCTTCTTTCCTTCCTTCCTTTCTTTTTTTAAAATAAACTTAAAACTTTTTAATAGACTTACAAAAAATCATAGTTAGTACATAGAGGGCTGGTGTTGTGGCTCAGTGGTAGAGTGCTTGCCTAACATGTGAGCCACTGGGTTTGATCCTCAGCACCACATAAACAAAGAAATAAAATAAACATATTGTGTTCATCTACAACTAAAAAAAAAAAAAAAAAAAAAGCACATAGAGTTCCCATATGCCCTATACTTAGTTTCTCTTGTTATCTTGCAAGAGTATGGTCCATCTGGTGCTTTAATGAACCAATATTAACACATGGTTATGAACTAAAAGGTCCATACTTTACTCAGATTTTCTTAGTTTTTCCCAGTGCCCTTTTTCTCTTTCAGGATCCCATCCAGGATATTACGTTGCATTGAGTTGTCATGCCTTTTTAGGCTCTTCCAAACTGCTGCCCAGCGTTGTGTGTGTGTGTGTGTGTGTGTGTGTGTGTGCGGGGGTTGGGGGGGGATTCTGGCAGTTGTACCCAGGGATGCTCTACCACTGAGCTACATCACCAGCCTCCTATATATATATATATATATATATTTTTTTTTTTTTTTTTTTGTGGTACCCGGGATTGAACTCAGGGGCACTCGACCACTGGGTCACATCCCCAGACCTTTTTTGTATTTTATTTAGAGACAGGGTCTCACTGAGTTGCTAAGTGCCTCGCCGTTGCTGAGGCTGGCTTTGAACTCGCGATCCTCCTGCCTCAGCCTCCCAAAGTGCTGGGATTACAGGCGTGCGCCACCGCGCCCGGCTAGCCTCCTATTTTTATTTTAAGGCAGAGTCTTGCTACATTTCCAGGGCTGGCTTTGAACTTTCAGCCCTCCTGCTTCAGCCTCCCAAGTAGCCGGGGATTCTAGGCATGTGTCTCTTTTTTTTTTTTTTTTTTTTGGTACCGGGGATTGAACTCAGGGGCACTCGACCACTGGGCCACATCCCCAGCCCTTTTTTTTTGTATTTTTATTTGGAGACAGGGTCTCACTGAGTTCCAAAGTGCCTCGCCATTGCTGAGGCTGGCTTTGAACTCGCGATCCTCCTGCCTCAGCCTCCCAAAGTGCTGGGATTACAGGTGTGCGCCACCGTGCCCGGCTGTGTCTCTTTTTTTAATGAAACGTCTGTTCATTGCTGAACACTGTTAGCCACATTAACATATCTTATCTCATAACCCTTACTGTAACGTAGAGAAGCGGAGTGATCTCTGCTTGAAAAAGCAACATAAGAGTTAGGCAGTTTGTCCAAGTTCGTATTATTAGTAAATGATGGACCAAAGAGTAGAACACAGGTCTCTGGGACTCCAAAGTCCATGCCGAGCTTACTCTTTGTATTCTTAGCACCCAGCGCTGTGTCTGTTGTGTTAGCACAATTTTCCACATCTGAACAATATTGGGTCAACACAAGCATTCATAATCTGGGACTATTGAGATTTTCTTTGTTGTGGGAACTGTCCTGTGCATTGTAGCATATTTAGCAGCATCCCCGGCCTCTGTCCATTAAATGCCAGTAACACCTTCTGCCCTATTGTGATAACCAGAAATGTCTCTAGACATGTCCTGTGGAGGGTAAAATGACCCATTGAGAACCACTTCATAGTGCTTCTTTACAAATACTTTTATAAGATGGGCTCAGTGGCACATGCCTATAATCCCAGCAGCTCAGGGGCTGGGGGTGGGGGATGTTGAGGCAAGAGGATCTAGAGTTCAAAGCCAGCCTCAGAAATAGACCCTGAGCAACTAATGAGACCCTGTCTCAAAATAAAAAGGGCTGGAGATGTGGCTCATGGTTAAGTGCTCCTGGGTTCAATCCCCTGTACCACCCCTGCCCCTCCCCCAAAAAAGCTTTTATAAAAAGGGTGGAAACTCCACCTTTTTTTAGGGGGCCAATGGCAGAACACTTTTTTTGTACATGAGGGGGCTCAGGGGCACTCGAGGGCCCTTTTTTGTATTTTATAGAGACAGGGTCACTGAGTTGCTAAGCAGAGGCTGGCTTTGAACATCCTCCTTCAGCCTCCCAAGTGCTTATTTTTAAAATATTTTTTAGTTGCGCCACCGACACCCGGCTACCTTTATTTATTTTTTATTTATTTATTTATTTATTTTTTTTTTTGGTACCAGGGATTGAACTCAGGGGCACTCGACCACTGGGCCACATCTCCAGCCCTTTTTTGTATTTTATTAGAGACAGGGTCTCACTGAGTTGCTAAGTGCCTTGCCACAGCTGAGGCTGGCTTTGAACTCGCGATCCTCCTGCCTCAGCCTCCCAAGTGCTGGGATTACAGGCGTGCGCCACCGCGCCCGGCTCCCTTTATTTTTATTTTTTAAAAAAATTTATTTATTTACTTAAGTTGTACACAATTCAATGCGTTTATGTTTACGTGGTGCTGAGGATCGAACCTGGGCCACGCAGGTTCAATCCTCAACACCACGTAAAGATAAAGGCATTGTGTACAACTAAAATAAATAAATATTTTAAAAAATCTACAATTAATAAATATTCATTGACCAATTGTTTTATGTTGTAGTCCTTGGCCTCTGTAAAGCAAAATATCTACAAACTATAAGGAAAATTGAAAAAAATTGGGCTCTAACTCACTGTTTCTTAAAAGTTTTATGGAAAAAGGAGGAGTTATCTGAATTGGGTTTTTTATTTTTTTTAATCCAGTCTATGCTCATTTAGAGGTAATATATTTTAGTAATTGTGTGCATGGTTACCTTACACTGGAATGCAGTTATACTTATCTATCGATCATTTGAGGATTTAATATAATCTCACTATTTGAAGAGATTATAGAATTGTTTACCCTAAAATAGGTTATCACAGTAAGACTAGAGCTGCTGACTGCATAGATCATGGTTGATGCTGATGATCTCCTTGTAACTTTTTTTTTTTTTTTTGTGCTGGGGATTGAACCCAGGTTGCTTAACCACTGAGCCAGGCCTTTTTTTTTTTTTTTTTTGGGGGGGGGGGGGACAAGGTCTCACTAAGTTGCTTAGGGCCTTGCTAAGTTGCCGAGGCTGGCCTTGCACTTGCATTCACCATGTCTGGCTTCTTTGTAACTTTTGAGTAAGTTTAATTTCTTGATATATCTGCTTTATGATTTGAATTTAAAGGGATTAAAAGTAATAACTTGCCTATTTAGTGTGTATTCTTAGAAGTAAAGATAATTAGTATTTCAAATACATATCAGTGTTCAGTATTTTCTGGGAAGTTTAACTTTCTTTATTGTTGGTAAGCTTTTTTTTGGATAGAGTCCACGTTTGTGTGAAGGACAGGTCTTGTTTTTGCAAGCAGATAAAGATGAAACTGCTGAAAAAAGTAAATGATTAACAAGTCTAGATTTGATCTAGTGTTTAAGAGCATATGTAATGCTAGAAATCTAATTTTAAAATAATTTCTGAGCATCTTGTTAGACCACTTTTCTGAGTTTTGTGTCTGATAAGGTGAAATTTGTCCCTATGTTTCATTTCTTACCTGTTGGTCTTTTTTTTTTTGGGGGGGGGGGGGGGGTACTGGGCATTGAACTTGGGGGCACTTGACCACTGAACCACATCCATAGCCGTATTTTGTATTTTATTAGAGACAGGGCCTCACTGAGTTGCTTAGGACCTCGCTAAATTTGCTGAGGCAGACTTTGAACTTGAGATCCTCCTGTCTCAGCCTCCTGGGCTGCTGGGATTACAGGTGTGTGCCACCACGCTGGGCTTGGTCTGTCATTCTATCTGGTATCCATTGTCTGTATCTAAATGCACTAGGCACAAAAGAAAAAAAAATTAATGCACTAGGTACAACTTCAGTCTTTAAATTTCTATAAATCAGCAGTGTAGACCTGAAACCAACCTTGAACATAGGGTTCAATTGTTATGTCAGTAGATGAAGAAACCAATTTATAGACATTAAAATTTCTTAACCCAACCAGACATTAAATTTCTTACCCAGGATTATGAAGCTGGTTTATAGACCCTTAGATTCCACTGGTCATGATACTTTTAGAAAATGCTTGGGAGCCAGGTGCGGTGGCGCACAACTATAATCCCAGCACTTGGGAGGCTGGGGCAGGAGGATCACAAGTTCAAAGCCAGCTTCAGCAATGGTGAGGCATTTAGCAACTCAGTAAGACCCTGTCTCTAATAAAATACAAAAAAGGGCTGGGGATGTGGCCCAGTAGTCGAGTGCCCCTGAGTTCAATCCCCGGTACCAAAAAGAAAAAAAAGAAACTGCTTGGGGATAGGGATGTAGCTCACAGTGGCCCTGAGCTCAATCCCCAGTATCGCCAAAAAAAGAAAAAAATGCTTGACCATCTAACTATTCATAAGAAAACCTCAAGATGTAAATAGTGATGAATTTTACTAAGTTATCCAACTCATATGCAAGCTAGGTTTGTGGACAAGCTTCAGCTTAAATCTTGATTGCTAAACTTAACAAAACATTCATTCTATATTTCTGATCTCTTGAATCCTGTTTAGAAATCACAGTAAGTCATTTTCCTAGGCTGTGGGGCGTTATACTAATATTCATTTCAGCTCTTAGATGATGATAAGTACATTTCAGACCAGCATGTGGGGGATCTGCATCCAACTTGTGAAGTCAGCATTAAAAAACAGGTTATCCTGGTGTGGGTTTTGGCACAATTACTTGTCAAGTCCAGGGTACGGTATGTATTATAGTATCTGTATGAACATGAGCTAGTTTGGGTCTGTGGGTGGTGATGCTTGAGGGGAAATATTCCAGGATGCAATGGTTGGGAATTAATGGTCAGTGAGCACAAAGGAGACCTGAAATGGCTGAACTGTATCATGCCTGAGGACTCTGGGAGCATGTGGCTCACAGGTGCCCACTCTCCTGCTCTAACCTGTTCTTTAATCTTTTATACAGTGTTATCCAATCTGAAGAACTTCCTGATTTCCCACATTTAAGCAGCAAACTAATATGGGGAAATTTATTCTTTACCTCTTAATTCCCCTGTGAAGATTAGCCTTTTTCATGTCATTGAGGCTGTATATTTCCTCCCTCTAGCCCCCCTTTAGTTGTTTTATTAATCTCAAATTAATAAGTGACTTTGCCTTATCTTTTAGGATTTGTGCCTACTTGTAGCTCAGATGTTAAGACTGTGTGTTTCATCTTTAATATTATCACTAACCCAGCTGGGTATGGTGGTGCCCCGCTACTGGAAAGGAAGAAGTTGGGGAGAATAGCTTGAACCCTGGAGTTTAGGACCAGCTAGGCAACATAGTGAGACCTATCTCTTAAAAAAAAAAAAAAAAAAAAAAAAATTAGCCTAGAAGTCTGTTTCACTGGTACTTAAAAGGGAATCTTGTGGTTCCAACTTTGAATCTTGTTTGTCTTTCTGTCTTCTTCCTGTGTACTGTGAATAGTATTTATTCTAGAATGTATGATATGCTATCTTATTTTAGGAGTAGTGGCTGTTTTTTACATACCTCGGTTAAGGGTTCAGATCCTAGAGTTATTTTGTTTCTTCTAATCTTTTGGGCTCCCTCCCTCCCTCCCTCCCCAAGGATTGAATTTAGGACTTCACACATGTCAACCAAGGAAGTGCTCCACCACTGAGCTACATCTCTAGCCCTTTTTATTTTTATATTGAGAATGCCAAGGCTGACCTCGAATTTGCAATCCTCCTGCTTCAGCCTCCCTAGTCACTGATATTTTAGGCATGAGCCACCATGTCAAATTCACTCTTTGATTATCTTAAAACTGTTTTACTTAATCCTACTCTCCAAGGAAAGAATACTTCCAAGTCTGTTTATCTAGTGCCTTTTAAAAAATATTTATTTTTTAGTTGTAGTTGGACACAATACCTCTATTTTATTTATTTTTTTATGTGGTGCTGAGGATCAAACCCAGGGCCTTGCACGTGCTAGGCAAGCATGCTACCACTGAGCCACAACCCCAGCCCTAATGCCTGACTTTTAATATATAATATTTAAACACTAGGAAAAGCTAATATATATTTGTTAGCTGTGTATCTAAAGGCAAGTTTATTTAACTCACTGAGCCTCAATTTCCTCAAAATAGAATTGTTAATAACTATTTCACAGAGAAATATTTCCAGATTAAATGAGAGCAGACACATCTGTCATACTCTGCAAATGCAGATGTTAGCTATTAATAATGATACAATGAAGATTTGAAAAAAGACTAAAGTGCAAACACTAATTTTATTTAAATCTGTTATAACTTCTGGTATTTTAGAAAATTTAGAGTATTAACTGCTAACACTTTTTGTTTAGTTATCATTAGAGACAGTACACCTATTTCTGAGTTTTGGATACCAAGAATGACTTAAAATGAGTTGGGTGCAGTGGCGCACACCTGTAATCCCAGTGGCTCAGGAGGCTGAGGCAGGAGGATCCAAAGTTCAAAGCCAGCCTCAGCAATTTAGCAAGTCTCTAAGCAACTTAGTGAGACCCTGTCCAGGAGGCTGAGGCAGGAGGATCCAAAGTTCAAAGCCAGCCTCAGCAATTTAGCAAGTCTCTAAGCAACTTAGTGAGACCCTGTCTCAAAATTTGAAAAAAAATAAGTAAATAAAAAGGGCTGGGGATGTTCGTCAGTGGTTAATTACCCCTGGGTTCAATTTCTGGCACAAGTGCGCATGCGCGTGTGTGCGCACACACACACCCCCCCAATTCTCCTACCCCCAACACCCCCACACACACACACAAAGAACGACTTGGACTTGATATTCCATCAAATGCTTGATTCCCTCTTTATTCAGTAGGGACTAAATACAGTAATAAATCTAGTTCTAGCTTGATATATCTAGTTATTTCCCACAATTCAGTTTTTGTTTTGTTTTTTGTTTGTTTTGCTATCAGGGATTGAAGACAGGGGTGCTTAACGACTGAGCCACATCTCCAGCCCTTTTATATAGTTTATTTAGAGATAGTCTCCCTAAATTGCTTAGAGCCTCACTTGGTTGCTCATGCTGGCTTTGAACTTGTGATCCTCCTCCTTCAGCCTCCAGAATTGCTGGGATTACAGGCATGCACCACCTTACCCAGCTAACAGTTCAGTTCTTGAAACTGCTCATGTGATATTTGGAAGACTGGCTATAATTACTTCATTCTTTGGTACTGATTGAGGAATTAACTTCAATTTAAAAAGATAATTGAAACAATATTGATGATCATTATTTATTTATTTATTTATTTGCTTTTAGTTGTACACAATGCGTTTTTACATGGTGCTGAGGCTCGAACCCGGGACGCGCACATGCTAGGGGAGTGCTGTACCACTGAGCCACAACCCCAGCCCTTGATGATCATTTTAAATAAATATAAAAATGGGTAGGTGGTAAATTGTTCATCTATTCTTGGTATTGAAAATCTACACATAAACAGTCACTTTGTTATAAATTTCCACAGTAAAAATGTTAAAATTGCTGGAAGCTACAAATTTATGCTATTAGTGAATATAGTATAATGGTTTGGCACATTCTTTTTTTTTTAATATTTATTTATTTACTTTTATTGTACACAATGCAATGCATTTATGTTTACGTGGTGCTGGGGATCGAACCCGGGCCGCGCACGTGCGAGGCGAGCGCTCTGTCGCTGAGCCACAACCCCAGCCCCTCAGCACATTCTTTATGTTTATTGTAATACAAGAAATGAATTTCAAATGGCTCACTTAAAATTGGTGGTTTTAGGGCTGGGGTTGTAGGTCAGTGGTAGAGTGCTCGCCTTGCGCATGGAAGGCTCTGGGTTCAGTCCTTGGGTCCACATAAAAATAAAATAAAGATATTGTGTCCATCTACAACTAAAAAAATATTTTTAAAAAAATTGGTGGTTTTACCTGGCACAGTGGTGCACACCTGTGATCCCAGAAGTTTTGAGGTTGAAACAGGAGGAACTCAAGTTCAAAGCCAGCCTCAGCAATTTAGCGAGGCCTTAAACAACTCAGTGAGACTCTGTCTCTAAATAAAATACAAAATAGGGCTGGGGATGTGGTTCAGTGGTTGAGTGCCCCAGCATTCAATTCCTGGTACCCACCTCCTCCGCCAAAAAATTGATGGCTTTAGGGGCTGAGAGCATAGCTCAGAGGTAAAGCATGTACTTAGCATGTGCTAGGTCCTGGTTCAATCCCTAGTATAAAAAACAAACAAAAAGTCTAAAAGAGTTTTAAAGCCCTTCAGGAACTTAAGTTTTCATCTTACACATCTATGGAAGACGATTTCAAGTTTACTTATAGCAGTTTACTTATAGGTCTCCTTATTCTTTACTATTGTACTGATATATTGTTTTCTTTTTTAGACTATTTCAAATAGTCTAAACTTGCCAAGATATCCTAAAAATAAAGGAAGTAATATGCTTAACAAAAATGGGAGCTTAAATTAGAATCACTGAATTTTCAGAGCATCATTGAGAAGAGTAACACATAGGGCCTTCTCTGTGAAGAGGAGGAGGGAGAGTGAGGAGTGAGCAGCTATCAAGGGCATAATTAGCCAGACTCAGTTCCATCAGCTTACTGAAACCCAAAACCTGTTTTGTTTCCTTATTAACATTTTTTCCATATTTTTATTGGTGCATTAGAGTTGTACATAATGGTGGGGTTTGTTGTCACATTTGTAAATGCACACAACATAACAATATGATTGTGCCAGTATCACTCCCCAGTATATCACTGTTTTCTTTTTTTTAATTTGTTTTTGACAGTAGAATGCACTTTGATACATCATATATAATGGAGCATAATTTCTCATTCTTCTGGTTATATATGATGTAGAATCCCACCAGTCGTATAGTTATATATGTACACAGGGTAATAATGTCTGATTTATTCTACTACCCTTCCTACCCCCACTTTGTTTTCTTTTTGTGTTTCTTTTTCTTCTTTGCAGTTTTACCAAATAATCTGTTCATTAATATGAAGAAAAATATGACAGGATTTTTTCGGAAGCTTGTTTTCCTTCCTCTGTGTTTGACTAAAATTTTGCTTTATTTCTGTGCCCACCCTGTCTTTGCAGTAGGTTGTAAGCTCCTATTGGGCAGGAATCAATCTTTTGTTGTTGTTGTTGTTTGTTTGTTATATTTTTAAAAAAATATATTTATTTATTTGCTTTAGTTGTACACAATGCAGTATATTTATGTTTACATGGTGCTGAGCATCAAACCCGGCTGCGCACATGCTAGGCGTGTGCTCTACCGCTGAGCCACAACCTCAGCCCATGTTTTTTATTTTTTTTTTTACCCTGCTTACTACATATTTAAGTTATAAGTCTGCACAATAGGAAGCTTTAAAAAACTAGTTTATTCCTGCAGCCTGTGTATTTGATTGAAAAATGCTTAGACCATGAGTTGATTCCAGCACTACCTCTTTCAGTCATGTCTGGAAGTTGCAGGTACCTTCTCTGAATATATTATCAGTCTCTCACATAGAGATGATATCTGCCGCCTCAGGTTGTTACTGGAGATCAGATAACTTATGTAAGGCACATAGTGGATGGAGTTCCTTGTGCATAAGTGGTAACTGCCCCAAAGTTCTACTTGGTCTGTCTCCTTCCCCTGTCTCACATCCTTCTCCACTCCCTCCTTAATCTCAATTCCTACTGTCCACTCTCTCCACATGCCAGGCTGATCCCATGGCCCTCTTTCTGTCCTAGCAGAGCACGTGTCCTCAGGGCCTTAGCTCTTTCTTTTCTGTTCTGTTCTTCCCCCAGATGTCTGCACAGCTTGCTTCCTACTCAGATATAAGATTAAGCTTACCAGAGGTCTGTCTTCCTTTTTTTTTTTTTTTTTTTTTTGATACAGGGGATTGAACTCAGGGTGCTTTACCACTGAGCCACATCCCCAGCCCTTTTTTGTTTTTTTATTTTGACACAGGGTCTCACTGAGTTGCTTGGGGTCTCACTAAGTTGCTGAGGATGGCCTTGAATTTGTGATCCTCCTGTTTCAGCCTCCCTAGCAGCTGGGATTAAAAAAAAAATACACCACTGTGCCCGGCCAGAGGTCTTCCATGACATCTCATTTAAAGTAGCATTCTCAGGCTGGTATGTGGCTCAGTGGTAGAGTGTTTGCATACATGAGGCCTTGGGTTCACACCTCAGCACCACAAAAAAAATAAATAAATAAAAGAATAGTCTGTTCCTAACCCGCGTTTTTCTTTTTAGTGCTGATCAAATGCTTATATATCTTCTGTATCTTCCCACAAAATCTAAGTCCACAAGAACAGGGACTTTATTTTGTTTGCTGTTGCATGCTAGCACATAGAACAACATTCAGTATATAGTAGGTACTAAACTTTTTTTTTTTTAACAAATTGCTATTAATATCAATATTTCAGCAATAAGATGCCCTAATAATTTCTCCTTATTAGTAACTTTGGAAATTGCCACTTTCTGCTTAAGGATCATTCAGACCTTGTTACAAATGAACAAAGTACTAATTTTCAGTTTTTTGTGATCCCCCTCCCCCTTTTAGGTTTCAGTGTGGCCCAGAAGCCATTTGGAGCCACATACATATGGAGCAGCATTATAAATACTCTTCAGACACAAGTGGAAGTGAAAAAACGAAGGCACCATTTAAAAAGACACAATGACTGCTTTGTGGGTTCAGAAGCTGTAGATGTTGTTTATTCTCACCTAATTCAGAATAAGTACTTCGGTGATGTAGATATTCCTCGGGCCAAAGTGGTGAGAGTGTGTCAAGCACTTATGGACTATAAAGTATTTGAAGCAGTTCCAACCAAGGTCTTTGGAAAAGACAAAAAACCTACATTTGAAGACAGTAGTTGCAGCCTTTATAGATTCACAACGATACATAACCAAGACAGTCAGTTAGGCAAAGAGAACAAAGTATATTCACCTTCCAGGTTGGTATGATGATCATGGGAATGTTGGCAGGATTTTGTCTATGTTTTTATGGGAGAGTGACTGACTGTATATTACTTTCCTAAGCATAACTTGTCTAAAATATGGATCTGCAGATGTATTTGAAAACTACAGTGAAATTTTATTAACTTTGTTTCTGCTAAATCTAAGATATTTAGGAGATACATATGAACAGACTTTGATTTTTCTCAAGTTATAGATAGTGTAAAAAAAAAAAAAAAAGAGTTAAACATTTTATTTACAAAGTGGCCTGAGGACTGGAGATGCAGCTCAGTGGTAAAGTGCTTGCCTAGCACATGCAAGGCCCCGAGTTCTATCCCTGGCACCACAAAGAAGGAAAATAAAAATGGTCTGAGAACAGAAGGAGAAGGCAGGCAGGGAGACACCCAGGCTATAGATATCACTAGAATCCACAAAGTGGAAGAGGTGAGTGTGGAAGGATGTGTGAGTTAGAATGCCAAGACCTCGTGTGACCTATTAAGGAATTTGTTGTGTTTGTCCTTTTTTTGGTGTTATAGATGGACACAATATCTCAATATCTTTATTTATTTTTATGTGGTGCTGAGGATCTAACCCAGTGCCTTATATGTGCTAGGCAAGCACTCTACCACTGAGCTACAACCTCAGCCCCTGTTCGTTTGTTCTTGAGACAGGGTCTCACTCACAATGTTGCCCAGGCTGGTCTCAAGTGATTCTCCTACCTTAGCCTCCCAAATAGTTGGGACATCAAGTATGTGCCACTGTGTCTGGTATATTAAGGAATTTGGACTTGATCATACAGGTGTTGGGGAGGCCATAGAAAGATTTTTAGCATGATGAGATATTTTAGGAAGGCTGGGGATGTAGTTCATTGGTAAAGTACTTGCTTAGCATGAGCAAGGTCCTGGGTTTTATTACCAGCGCCAAGCCAAAAAATAAAATAAGGAAAGGTCATCCTGGTAGTTACATGGCATCCTACTAGGGATAGCTAGTTAGGAATTTATTACAGTATCATAGTCTATAAAAGTGAGGGGGGGGTGTTGAACTAAACAGCATGGAGGCAAAGAGAAGTTCATTTAAAAAGAGCCTGGGGGGCTGGGGTTGTGCCTCTGGGTTCGATCCTCAGCACCACATAAAAATAAATAAATAAAATAAAGGTAGGTGGAGAGAGAGAGAGACAGAGACACACACACTAGGAAGACCAGAATTATAAAACCTAGAGGCTAAATAATGAACTTAGTTAAGAAGTAAAACAGAGCAGGGCATGGTGGCACACGCCTGTAATCCCAGCACTTGGGAGGCTGAGGCAGGAGGATCGCGAGTTCAAAGCCAGCCTCAGCAATGGTGAGGCACTTAGCAACTCAGTGAGACCCTGTCTCTAATATAAATTCCAAAAAAGGGCTGTGGATGTGGCCCAGCGGTTGAGTGCCCCTGAGTTCAATCGCCAGTACTCAAACAAACAAACAAACAAAAAGGGCTAGGGATGTGGCCCAGTGGTCTAGTGTCCTTGAGTTCAATCCCCAGTACCACCAAAAAAAGGAAAAAAAAAAAAAAAAAGGCAGCAAAACAGTTTTACTTTTCCCTGTATTCTTAGCTAAACTGCAAAAGTTTCAGTGTAATTTGAAGCTCTCATGATTCAGATCTGACCTAAAGTCAGAGTTTTAAAGTTGACTTTCAGATTTTTTTTTTTTGTGTGCCTCTGTATCTAAAACATGATAATGTTCACCTCTGTATACAGAAAGGAAATATGAGGTAGGGCCCCACTTTTGGATGCAGTCCTTATGCTTTTTTTTTTTTTTTTTTTTTTTTTGAGACTACTGGGACAGACACATTTAGGAACTTTGGAGATTTTAGGACATTTTTTATTTCTGGGGGGTGGGGGGAGTTGTACTGGGGATTGAACTCGGGGCACTTGACCACTGAGCCACAAACCCAAGCCCTATTTTGTATTTTATTTAGATACAGGGTCTCACTGAGTTGCTTAGTGCCTCGCTGTTGCTGAGACCGGCTTTGACCTCTCAGCCTCCCAAGCCACTGGGATTATAGGCATGCACCACTGCACCCAGCGATTTTAGGACATTTTTTATACATTTTTTTTGTATAACACCCCTACAGGGATCTGGGACAACAAACTAAAACTAAGCATATTCTGCGGTAAACAAAGGAATGTTCATACTAACTGGGATAAATAAAGGCTATGATAATCTCAGGTTATGGTGTTTTGGTTTGTTTTTTTGTACTGGGGGTTGAACCCAAAGGTACTCTACCACTGATCTATATCCTTGGTCTTTTTCATTTTTTTTATTTTGAGGCAGGAGCTTACCAAGTTGCTGAAGCTGGCCTTGAACTCCTGATCATCCTGCCTCAGCCTCCTGAGTCACTAGAATTAAAGGCCTGTACCCAGAATAGGTTTTGTGAACATAAGAATGCTGAATAAACTTTTGATTTTTTTTTTTTTTTAACTGGAGATTGAACTTAACCACTGTGCCCATCCCCAGCCTTTTTTATATTAATTCTGAGATGGGGGTCTCACTAAGTTGCTTAGGGCCTTGCTAAGTTGCTGAGGCTGGCTTTGAACTTGTCATCCTCCTGCCTCAGCTTCCTGAGCTGCTGGGATTAAAGGTGTGGGACATCACGCCTGGCAGACTTTTGATTTTTAATTTAAAGTTTTGGTTTCAGAATTGCAAGTAACATATTGTAGCTCTGTATTTGGAAAATAATGAGCACTATCCACCAAAGAATTCCCAGAAATAAAGATAACTGATAGAAACAGTAAGTGTAATGAAGTTTAGTTATATTTTATTATGTTTTAAAATTGGTGACTAAGGTGCTGGGGTTGTGGCTCAGCGGTAGAGCGCTTGTCTCGCATGTGTGAGGCCCTGGGTTCGATCCTCAGCGCCACATAAATACAATAAAGGTATTGTGTCTACCTACAACTAATAAAATATTTTTTAAAAATTGGCTAAAATTTTAGTCATTGAATCACGTCCAAATAAACATTCAAAGAATTAGAGTACACATATTTTAGGCTTAAGAAAGAAGGTATTTTTAAAAAAATTTTACTCATAACCCTTAAGATTTGCGTTTGTTGTGTTTTTGTTTTGAACTCTCTAGAAACTTTGTTCTCAAATACTGAAATATTTCCATGGGTGTACTACATTTGATTTTAGATACACAGATGCGTTGTTCAAGTCATCTGATATTAAATCAGACAGTTTGGAGGACCTGTGGGAAAATCTGAGCTTAAAGCCTGCTAACTCCCCTCGTGTGAATATCTCTGCAACCTTGTCTCCACAAGGTAAGATAAAGATGAGCAAAGTAAGAAATAGAAGACTGTAAGCTGCCTGGTACCGTAAACCGGGATAAAAACTCTCGGGGGCAGAGTTAAGCTTTACTACTTTTACTTCTACTTTCTTAGAGCTTAGAGAGGGAAAGAAAGATTTTTAGAGAGAAAGATTCTTCTCTCTTCTTTCTTCCTTCTTCTTTCTTCTGTCTTCTGTCTTCCTCAGGAGCCTCGGCCTAACTCTGACCAGTCATTACTTCTTCTATCTGGTTTCTCTTCTGTCTTCTATCTGGTTTCTCTTCTGTAACCGCTCTGCCTACGTTCTGGCCGCTCTGATTCTTCTGACCGACCGAGTGACTGCCCGGCTGACTGAATTCTCCGTTCTCCTAACTCGGACCGCTTTCACCCGGTTATATACCTTCAGCTTTTCGGGTGCCTACAGGTGCGTCACATACATATCAGGTGGAACTTATGGCTTCCAGCTAGCTGCAACAGCCCTTCCTAATTAGGGCTCCTTCAGAAGACTAACTTCAAATAAAGTTATTTAAAATCTTTGTCCTGACCTTTATTAGAATTTATTCAAAGTGCAGAGAAAGAGCGTACTATGTATTAAAGCCGCTTATATTACATTTTAACAGAAGTCTATTATCTTTAACAAATACATCAGTGTTAAAACTCTTGAACACTGACTTTTGTCCTATCAGCTGGCAGAGGTTCAAATCTGAAATGTTTTGCATGCAGATTTTTTACTTAAAATATCCTTTCAGATATTTTATTTCCCTATGGTTTTATGAGGTTAAGTAAAAAATTTGAAAATTACATTGAAACATTAACAGAATTCTTATGCTCTTCCTTGTGGCAGTGAAAAGCAGCCTAATGACTTTGATTTCCACCCTCCTTCCCCCATCTTGGTTGTGGAAACCCTGAGTAGAATAATCAGCCAGTAGTTTCAAACCAGTTTTTAGATTGAATGAATCATTCTTTCTTCCGGAGTCCTTATTAACATGTTATATGACTTGATCTCTTATCTCTGACAGATTGCTTTATATAGTACAAAGAATGAAAAGAATTCCTGTCCAAAGTCTATTCTCCTACACTCTAAACAAATCTTGAATTGTTTTACTTTGTTGTAAGAAAGCCCTTCAGAAGGTTGACTTTTTCTTTATTTCTTTTTTGGCCACAAGTATGCTAGCTTAGACCTGTGGAGACAGATATTGTGGTGAGCATATAGTAACTATTAATTGTTACCTTTCATCTTGTCTTTTGTCCTGTGTAGTTATTAATGAAGTGTGGCAAGAAGAAACAATTGGACGTCTATTACAACTTGTAGACCTTCCACTTCTTGACTCCTTACTCAGGCAGAAAGACGTTGTACCTAAAGTTCCTCAACCCAAGAGGCAGCCTGACATGGTCAACAGCAGTAACTATCTGGATCGAGGGATTCTCAAGGCCTATGGTGACTCTCAGTATGTGGAAATACATATAATAATTTCAGTGGTTGTAGGTTGATTATAGATGACAGTATTCAGATAATATTTTGAATTCTATCCAGAGGGAATCACTTATGCATTGCCACTTTATTATTAATGTTTGAGAAAGTGAGGAACAAAATTAGAAAAAGGTTTAAATTTATTTATTTATTTAATACCAGGGATTGGACCCATGGGCACTCAACCCTGACCCACATCCCCATCCCTTTTTATTTTTTGTTTTGAGACAAGGTTTTGCTAAGTTGCTGAAGTAGCTTTGAATTAGCAATCCTCCTGCCTCAGCCTCCTGCGCCACTGGGATTATAGGTGTGCACCACCATGACTGGCTTAAACTGGATTTTCATATTCATTTTGTTTCACATATAACTTGCACATCAAATGAAGGAAATGATTATGCTCCATCCATCTTCTTTGTTAAAATGTATGGCTGACTGGTCTCAAGATTCCTCAAAAGGTTCTGGAATAAAATGAACAGATTTGAAAAATTTTTGGAATCCTCGACTACATATGCTTTAATATTCCTCTAGAATGCCTGATAAACATTTATTTTCTAATTAACTTGCTTTATTAAGGAAATATAATGATCCAGGCATGGTGGCGCACATCTGTAATCCCAGCTGCTGGGGTTGCTGAGGCAGGAGGATAACGAGTTCAAAGCTAGCCTCAGCAATTTAGCAAAGCCTTAAGCAACTTAGTAAAATCCTGCCTCAGGCTGGGGTTGTGGCTCAGTGGTAGAGTGCTCGCCTAGCACCTGTGCGACCCAGGTTCGATCCTCAGCACCACGTAAAAATAAAGGTATTGTGTACAACTAAAACAAATAAATAAATATTTAAAAATTTGACCAACGCCTGTAATCCCAGCACTTTGGGAGGCTGAGGCAGGAGGATCGCGAGTTCAAAGCCAGCCTCAGCAATGGCGAGGCACTTAGCAACTCAGTGAGACCCTGTCTCTAAATAAAATACAAAAAAGGGCTGGGGATGTGACCCAGTGGTCGAGTGCCCCTGAGTTCAATCCCTGGTAAAAAAAAAAAAAAAAAAAAAAAATCAATGACCTGTTATCAAACAAACAAAAAGATGGTCTCAAAAAATAAGTGTAGGGGGTAGGGAGTGGTGGAGGCCAGGGGGTTGGCCAGGGCTGGGGATGAGGCTTAGTGGTTAAGTGCCCCTATGGTACCAAAAAAAAAAAAGAAAAGAAATATAATGAAAGTAATTCTCAAATTTAGCTACAATTCTAAATATAAATCTTAGGGCTCAAAGGCTTAACTTCAGGTGCTGAAGGAATATTTTTTTTCTTTTAAGGAAAAAGTCTATTATTATAATTTTGAAAACTCAGTAAAAATTATTAAATTTAAAAATAAATTCTGTTTCTAACTGGGGACTGAACCCTGGGGCAACTTACCACTGAGCTATGCCCCCAGCCCTTTTTTAAATTTTTGAGACAAGATCTCGCTACATTTCCCAAGCTGGTGATCTTCCTGTCCTAGCCCTGGATTGCTATGATTACAGGATGGGCCACTATGCCTGGCTAGGTTATTTCATTTTTAATTATTTTGCCTTAGCAGATATTTTTGCAGTCCAGTTAAGAAGATGGAAATGTTTGAAAGGAATACAATTTATATTTTTAGTACTTCCTTAGTTCTATATTCTAGTGAACTGCTAATATAATTAGTTGAGTTTCAAAAGGTAGCTTAAAACTTTGGTGAAAAAGTTGGGTTTGGGTTGTGGCTCAGCGGTAGAGTGCTCACCTAGCACGTGCACGGCCCAGGTTCGATCCTCAGCACCATGTAAAAGTAAAATGCATTGTGTACAACTAAAAGCAAATAAATAAATATTTAAAAAAAAACTTTGGTGAAAAAGTTAATCCCAAGATAGTAGTTATTAAACTTTGCATATGTAATAGAAGCCCATTCTACAGTAGTTTAAATTGTTTTTCTTCAACCTAAAGTAACATGTGAAAACACTTTATAATTACCTTAATTTTTATATACAGAATCAGAATTTGTGCTAACAGCAACCATAAAGATCATCTGGCTACATCGTATAAGCTTGATAATACCCAGAGATGAAGTGACTGGGTATAATTACCTGGGTCATGGCAGAATTAGTTATTTTGAGTCTATGGCAATAGAGGATATGATTTTTCTTAAACTATATATATTTACAAGTTGAATATCAAGTGTTAGTCATTTTATTTCATGAAATGTAATGTTTTTTCCTGAAGTTACCCAGCTGACATTATTAGACATGTAATTGATAGTTATTTTCAAATTCATTCCTTTATTTTATCCTAGCCAAAGTGAGAGATGATAGATCATACATAGCTCAGTAGTACGCTAGGTTATATTGCAGAAATGTACTGCTTTAGGAGTCATGTCTGAGATCTAGTCCTGCCAGGGGCCTGAGAAGTAACTTGGAATTTCTGGGTCTACACTGGAGATACAAAAAGTAGAGTTTGAATTTTGATGTACTTTTATTATAATAGATAGTTCATTTTGGGGACAGGGGAGAACACACTAAGCTAATATATTAAAAATCTGTGATATTACAATTTAGTACATATAAAAATAATTAAGTACATTCCTTTAGAGTATAGAAATATATCCTGGTCGCAGTGCTTGAAATAGCTAGTAAATTAGGTAGTGTGTGTATTTGTTATTCTTTGCTGTTTAAAAGTATTCCCTTCTCCCCCAAGGGAAGATGAGTGGCTCTCTGCTGCGATTGACTGCTTGGAATACCTTCCAGACCAGATGGTGGTAGACATAAGCAGAAACTTTCCTGAGCAACCAGACAGAACAGACTTAGTGAAGGAACTTCTGTTTGATGCCATTGGCAAATATTACAGTAGTAGAGAACCACTATTAAATCACCTATCTGATGTCCACAATGGAATTGCAGAACTCCTAGGTAAGTAAGAGCTTCCTGGATTCTAGGTTTTATCTTCTGGAGGAAACAGGAAAAAGTGAATTATCCTCAAAATTAGTCCCCAAATACTTCAAACTGGCATGGATCTGTAATAACACATGAAAAGTATGTTTGTTCTAAAACTAACTCATTTGGATAGAGGCTTTAACAAGCTCTAAAGTTATGCAGAAATTTCTGGTTGCCATGGGAGAATACTACTCTTGTTGGAAGCTTAGGTACAG
Source organism: Tamias sibiricus (assembly GCA_025594165.1). Taxonomy (NCBI): domain Eukaryota; kingdom Metazoa; phylum Chordata; class Mammalia; order Rodentia; family Sciuridae; genus Tamias; species Tamias sibiricus. The sequence goes on along the minus strand of CM046657.1, from coordinate 38,144,732 downwards.
AACAGCAATTCACTTTGGAAGAATTATCAGCACCTCCACCACCACTCCTGCCCTTCAGTATCTTCAAAATGGCAACTGTTCTGCTTTCTACCAGTAAGCCATGCTATTCCACATCTTGTTGAAAATAAATTGGGGGCTAGGGTTGTGGCTCAGTGATAAAGCACTTGCCAAGCGCTCTACGTATGAGGCACTATGTTTCATTCTTAGCATGGCATATAAATAAATAAGTAAATAAAATAAAGGTCCATCAACAACTTAAAAATAAATAAATAAATTGGGGATTTCAGAGAATCCCTTCTATTTTTCTCAGATGGTAGAGTTGGATATATCAGTATCATAGTATTCAAAATGTATTGAATTAATGAAAAACATCCTGAGAATTTATCTACAAAGTCAGGAGTTAGATTTAATGCCCTAGATTATATGACAAGGACTTAAGGTTTTAGTTGTCAATTTGAAGAAAGGCTGCCTCTACGGTGTTCATTCATTTTGATTCCCAGTCTTGTTTTTGTTTTTGTAAATAATTTTGGATAAGTGTTCTATTTAGCTTATACTGTAACTTGAGTTTTGGTCCTTTAATGTGGTCATATTTTGTCAGTTAAAAGCAGTTTTCTTTCCATTTTCATAAAGTAAATGGGAAGACTGAAATAGCATTGGAAGCTACTCAGCTCTTTCTGAAGCTTTTGGATTCCCAAAATAGAGAAGAATTTAGAAGGCTACTGTATTTCATGGCTGTTGCAGCACATCCTTCCGAATTTAAATTACAGAAAGAAGTAAGTCTTTTGTTAACTGTATTCTGTGTCCTTAATATTTATGAGTCCCATCTGTCAGATTATTTCATCCTCAGCATCAAGTATGCTGAAGTGGATAATAGCTATTATTAGTTACTTTTCCCTTAATATTAGTTTTTTAAATATGTAATTATAGGGTGTGTTTTGTTTTTATAGAGTGACAATCGAATGGTGGTGAAAAGAATATTCTCAAAGGCTATTGTTGACAATAAAAATTTGTCCAAAGGCAAAACTGATCTTCTGGTACTCTTTTTAATGGATCACCAAAAAGATGTCTTTAAGGTAAAACTCTGACAGTAATGAAATTGAGCTTATTTGTAATAGATTACTTATGCATAGATTAAACTACATTTGAATAATATCCTGTTGTCCCTTCTTTTTAAGATTCCTGGAACTCTACATAAAATTGTTAGTGTTAAACTTATGGCCATACAGAAAGGAAGAGATCCAAATAAAGACGCAGGTAATCCAAGAGAGATTATTTTTACAGTCTTCTGGAGACAAATTCTTGGTATTTATTTGAAAGTATTTTGCTATAAGTAGTTCATTTCAGTTAAATTCTAAATACTCTCCTTAGAGTATGAGAGCCTCCAATGTAAAAAAGCAGCTTGCTCACAGCCAGTCGACAGTGTTTATCCTCTTCAGTGCTTTTTACAAAACGGGGAAGAAAAGCATAAATATAAAAATATTGTTTGCTTTTTCTAATTAAATCTGAGGAATAGAGTAATTAACTGAAATTCTTTTTTTTAAACCTTAAGGGTATATTTATTGCCAGAGAATTGATCAAAGTGACTATTCCAGCAGTACACAGAAGACAACCAAAGATGAGCTGTTGAATTTACTAAAAACTATTGATGAAGATTCAAAACTGTCTGCCAAAGAGAAGAAGAAATTGCTAGGTCAGTTCTATAAGTGTCATCCAAACATCTTTATTGAGTATTTTGGAGACTGAATTTCTAATATATATTTCGTATTTTAAGAATAAATTATGTATCTTAAAGATCCAATCACATTTGTAAACTTGATTTCTATATGAAACTGTACTTAATAAAAAATTTTTTTATAACGTTGTGTGTCAAAAACTGTTATTGGTCAGATGGTGTAGTGCTGTTAAGTACTGGCATCTCTTCCGTGAGTTGGTTTGTAGTTATTGTGCCCAATGCTTTATAGAACACCATAGGGATTTAGATATGACAGGTAGTGTTTATGTAAGAATGTACTTAACCGTGAAAAAGTCTGTAATTACATATTAATAGATTAGTATGACTTGTATTTTGAACGGTACTCCTTCAAGTTGCAAGATAGAAGAAACAGTCTATGATAAAGTGTATTTGCTTATTACCAATAAATTGTAGGCAAGCAAAAAATCAAACCATCCTAATATTTCTGAAAACTTCATCATTTTAAACTTGTTGGGAGATTTCAAACAGGATTGTGGGGAGAATAGAATAATGAGCTTGCCCATGTACCCATCAACCAGTATCTACAATTGTCCACTTCTGGCCAATCTTTTTTTTTTTTTTTTTGGTACCAGGGATTAAACTCAGGGGCACTCGACCACTGGGCCACATCCCCAGCCCTTTTTTTTTTAATATTTTATTTAGAGACAGGGTTTCACTGAGTTGCTAAGTGCCTCACCACTGCTGAGGCTGGCTTTGAACTCGCGATCCTCCTTCCTCAGCCTCCCAAAGTGCTGGGATTACAGGCGTGCGCCACTGCGCCCGGCTACACTTCTGGCCAATCTTGTTTAATCTATATTCCCACCCATTTCCCCAACAAATTTCAGACATCATCTCACTTCCTGTAAAAAAATTTCAGTAACTATGGCCAAAAAGATAAGAACATTAAAAAATAACCACAATATCATTATCACTCACACAATTGTAAAATTTTTATTATCATCAAGTATGCATCTAATGCTCAAAATGATTTTGACAGTTTGTTTAAATAGTGAAACAACATCCATAATGTGCTTCTTAAGTTGCTCTTTATTGGTTCTCCCTCCATCCTTCTTTTCCTTGGCTGTCTCTGCTATCAAATAAACCTGGTCCTTTGTCCTTGAGTTTCTCACAGTCTGGATTTTGCTTATTGCAAGCCTAGCCTGTCCTTTATCATGGTCCTTTGTGTCCCATATTTCTTGTAAATTGGTCACTAGAGCTAAAGTTTTTAACAACTTTTTAAACAAGTTCATGGTTATTCTGGAGCAACTGTCAAAATGTATTTGATAAAGAAGCAGTACAGCACAATTTGAAATAAAATTACAATACAAATTGAAATTGTTCATTCTTATTTTTTTTTTTTTTTTTTTTTTTGTGGTACCGGAGATTGAACTCAGGGGCACTCGACCACTGGGCCACATCCCCAGCCCTTTTTTTTGTATTTTATTTAGAGACAGGGTCTCACTGAGTTGCTAAGTGCCTCGTCATTGCTGAGGCTGGCTTTGAACTCGTGATTCTCCTGTCTCAGCCTCCCAAAGTGCTGGGATTACAGGCGTGCGCCACCGCGCCCGGCTGTTCATTCTTATTTTAACCTTTTAGTTTATTATGAGGCTGTATTTTATATTTTAACTCAAACTTTTAATGAGAGGTTGGGAAAACAAACAATGCACAATATTCTGGTATTACAGTAATGATCTTTCATTTTCTGATGTAACTGATGCTGGCTAGTCTCCAAAAGGAAGGTTGAGGAGTAATATTAACATCCATAATATATAATCTATGATACTAATCCTAATCAATCAGGGAAAGTCAGGTTTTCTTGTATAGGAAGAAGGTGGGGTAGCAGCTTTCTTTACAATTAGGTGAAAGAAAAAATCATGACTTAAATGTAGAGGAAATTTTCATAAACAAGCTGAAACAGTGGTGAGACCAACATTGTTTGCAGAACAACTGTGTGCTATCTGACTTTCAATCTTTATTTTGCACATAATTAAAAAGCATGGTTATTTGGCAATCAAACTAACACCTTCAGGGGAAGGCAGAACTAACTGGTTAGTGATGTTCATGCTTCTAAAAGAAGCAACATTTTAACAGAATAATTTCATGGAAAACATGATTAAAATGTTTTCCTCAAAACTTCGTAAGAGGGCTGGGGTTGTGGCTCAGTGGTAGAGCGCTCGCCTAGCACGTGCGCGGCCCGGGTTCGATCCTCAGCACCACGTAAATAAACACATTGTTTACAACTAAAGCAAATAAATATAAAAAAAAACTTCATAAGAGGGTTGGGGTTGTGGCTCAGCAGTAGAGCACTTGCCTAGCACGTGCGAGGCCCTGGGTTCAATCCTTAGTACCACATATAAAATAAAGGTGTCCAACTATGACTAAAAAAAATTTTTAAAAATTTCATAACAATAGAATAAAATTCTAAAAAAACTGATATTTGCTGCAAGCATTATTAAAGTTTTAAGGTACAGGTCTAATGCTACCCTGCATGCCTTGGGCAACCCTCCTGGGTTACTGGAACCATCAGTTACTGTCAGCTGTACACCCTCATTCATTTATTCATGATGCCTTCCTGGAGACCCATGCCCATGTGTACACCTGATGCCTAGGTGACTGTAAGCCTCACCATCACCCTAGCAGAGCAGACCAGAGCTGAGCACCTCATCCAAGGGCAGCCTCCCTATAAGCTAATGAGACTGACTGTGCAAACATAAGCTTGGTCATTCATTCCATACAGGTAAACCTAAATTATGGGGGAGCCAGAAGCAGAGATGTGATGAAAGATCTTATGTGTTCCAGGGTGGTGACAGAGTAGCAGCTCACCTCTAGAGTAGCTGCCACCTTCTCCCAATTCCTAGACAGCCTTGCGGTGAACTCCCTTTGCCTTGCAGTCGTTCTTTCCAGTCCTTGCAGCCCAAGAGCCAACTGGAACATGTGTCAATGTACTTAAAGGAAACAGTTCAGAATACATCAAAAGATTATAGGTAAATCAGTCAAAATGAAATCAGTGATTGCTGTATGGTCAGTGTTGCTCCAAGTGAAACTTGGTTATATTAAACCTTCGAGGAAGGTAGGGGATGCTTGATGGGTGGAGATGGTTCTAGCCTGGCCACATGTCAGAGTCACCCAGGAAACTTTTAATACTTCTTGCTTGGCATCATCCCCAGAGTTTTCAGGTGATAGTTTTGGAAGCCTCTCTGCCCCCATATGCAAAATGTAGTCAGGGTTGAAGAACACTAACATTTTCTTTGATTCTTAACAGTTCCTGCTGAATATTTTACGATTTGATTTTTTTTCCTCTCCTAAAGTGAACCTTCATCTGAGAACGGTTATGTTTTTAAAGGGAAAATAATTTGCTGGTTGGTAAGTGGTTTGAGGGCGTTGTGTTGCACTTAGCCATCAATACATGATTTTGTTCTAGTTACAACACGTTTGAATACAGATAGAAGACTTAAGACATTTATCATTTATGCCCAATGTTGAAGCTTCAAAAACAAAAGTAGTCACATGCTGCGGTGGCATGTTGGTGCATGTCTGTAATCCCTGTGATTCCGGAGATTGAGGCATGAGGATGGCAAATTCGAAGCCAGCCTCAATAATTTATGGAGATTCTTGACAAGTTAGTGAGACCTTGTCTCAATTTAAAAAAAAAAAAAAAAGTCGGGGATGTAGCTAGCTCAGTGGTAAAGTGCCCCTGGGTTCAATCTCTGGTACCAAATAAATGTCACATGCCTTTTATATTTTAAGATCAAACACCATAACTATTTATATTCATGCAGTTTAATATTTTACTGCTGCAGAGTTCTCCTGGAGCAGCAACTCGTGTAGTCAAGGCAGCTCCACGATATTCACGGCCCACTACTTAGAACCGAGGGAGACGATGCTCCAAAACGGGCTCGTGATAACCGGATACATCAGGGAAACGTTCTTTTCTGGACAAGACCTAAAACGCTCTCCGCGCTCCCCGTGCTTCTGAACGATCTGCACGGCGCCGAGCCCTTCCTTCTCTCCAGAAGTCTCGCTTTTCCTAGGGACGACGTGAGCAGCCCCGCGAAGTAATGACTCAAAACCAAACCCAGTCCGAGCCTTTGAGACTTTGCTGTCTGGGTGGTGGGCGTGGTTTTGCAGTAGCCAAAATGAGGCAAGGGGAATAAACTTAATTTAGCTACAAAGGCGTAATATTTAAGTTTCAAAATCTGGGCGGGGAAGGTTTTAAATGCGCTTGGTTCTAACAATTCTTTCCCTCCTCTTGCCCGACTCCACGCCACCTCCTCGGTCTCCTCTCGCGACGCCCCCTCGCCTGGCACCCGGCCGCGCCTCCGCCTTTCCGTACGGAAACATGGCGCCTCCCTGCGTGGGACGCGAGCCTCCCGGCGGCGAGCACCACCCACTGGAGCCCCTCGGCCGACAACCGGCCCGCCTCCCCGTATGGAAATATGGCGCCACTCGGCGCCGAGCCCCTTCGGCTACCAGGAGACATAACATCACTCGACTCTCCGTAAGAGAACATGGCGCCGCCCTGTGTCGAGCAGGCGTCTCTCGGTTAAAAGCAACCTCACACCGTTCCACACGCTGAGGTGCGGCTGCTCTGGCCGCTGCCCACCCGAGCCGGACTGGGAGGACCGCTCGCGGCGCGGCGAGGGATGCGACCTCGGAGGGGTAGAGGCTGAACAGCGCCTGCCCGCCGCGCATCACTCCCGCCTCCTCCGCGGCGCCCGCCCCGCCTGATTCGCGGCGGGAGCATCCGAAGGGAGAACGCCGAATCCGCGGCAGGTGAGGGGCGCGGGCGCGGAAGCTGGCGGGGCCCGCACCGGAGGCTCGAGGTCGAAAGCACAGGCATTTCTTCGCCTTCTCCCGTCGGGTCGGGGCCCGGTGATGGGTGGAGGCGAGGAGGAGGCAGGGGCCGCGGGCCGGTTGAGGCCCACCCTCGAGGCCGGCCGCCGGCTCCCGGGCCTGTCACTCCCTCGCCGACCCAAACAGCTGTTTACAACGGAATCCGGACGCGGGAGAGAGCGGCGCTGAGCGCCGGAGCCGTGACCCCGGCGCCCGTGGAGAGCCCCCTCTTTTACTATTTCTGCCGGGGGCGGGGGCTCTGGGGTCGGGCCGAGGCCCGCGTGTAGCCCCAACAGATGCAGGTCTAGGCTGCCGCTGCGTGGATCCTCCTACCCTCGGTTTCCTTTTTGGGCACAGTCGAGGCTGGCGGTCGTGGAATGAATGAGCGCACTGAGAGCGGCTGAATGGCTCCTGGCGGCATCCCGTAGCCCTTTAATTATAGTTAGCACTGGTGGAAAGCTTGTGTGCCACTCTGCCAGGCACAGTCCCCGTTTAGTCTTCCCCCAAATCTTAGGAGGCAGGTAGCTCCATTGTACGGAGGAGGAAACCCGAGGCACACAGCTAGAGCCAGAATTGGACCCCAGGTACGTCTGAGACCGACAGCAGCCTTCCCACCTACACTGACATCACAGAGATGACACAGGGATTCATTTCTGTCAATGCCTAGCGGGTTGTCTGTTTGGGGGATATATGTATGGAATATATGTGGAATATGGTGGTTCTGCCTCTGAAGTTCAAAATCTAGGTGAAGAGTTTTTTGGTTTGTTACCATATGGCCCCAACCATCTTTCATCTTCACCACCTGCCCACTTTTCTTTCCTTTTTTTTTTTTGTACTGGGGATTGAACTCAGAAGCACTGGACTGGGCCACTGAGCCACATTCCCCGCCCTATTTTGTATTTTTGTATTTTATTTAGAGATAGCATCTCACTGAGTTGCTTAGCACCTCACTTTTTGCTGAGTCTGGCTTTGAACTTGCGATCCTCCTGTCTCAGCCTCCCGAACTGCTGGCACCTGCCGCTTTTCTTATTTTCATGTGCCTTGGCTTCTGCCCTTTGAGTGAAATACCCCTGTTTTACCTCTTCTGTCTCCAGACATTTTATTTAAACATCAGTTCAAATGTCATCTCTTATGGGGAGGAATCAGTTTCTGTCTTTGCTTTTCATAACAGCAATTTTTATCATGCCACTAAGGCTTGAGTTTCATTATGGTTCTCTGTAAGCAGTTCTGTCTCCTTCTGTAGTCTATGTGTTGTCATCCCATTATTCCTATTTAAATAAGCATATTTTGAACCGAATTTAAGGTAGCAATGAATGCCTGATGTCTAGCAAACAGCCCTGCGGGATTTCTGGGAACTGTGCAGACACTGTCCTGAGAAGAGATAGGACTTGATGCATCTTAAAAAGTGGGTGGGGTTAGTTTGCTGAGCATCAAAGGCCTACGAATCTTGCTCTTCCTTTTCACTGCACAGGATGAATTACTTCATCTTTTCTGGGCGGCCTTCTCATCATGTGAAGAGGATAAAATTAGAAATGTTTTTGTCCTGTCTCATATAATATCGTGGTAATATCATCCTTTGGATCTTGGAGTATTTCCAGACCCTAATAGGATTTAGGACAGTGAGGAAATGGATGTTGGAAAGTAAAGTTGGATTGCAAAAGTGGAAATACATTTTTAAAAACACACATATTAATATTATGGGCCTGAAAATTTCAATTCCAGTAACATCATCCTGTTTAATGGAGGTCTGTGAAATTTCAGATAATTATATCAAGTGATTGTTCTCTCTAATGTGCGAAGAGAGTCTGCCAAACCTCCCTAAAGCAGTCCGCATTTCTTTTGATTACCTTCCAGGTGTATAATACAGTCTAATTAGTGTTTCTGACAATGTTTTGTGATGTTTAAGTGCTAATATACAAGTGTTAATTATTTTCAGAATTGTAAATGCAGAAAACATTTTGTCTTTCTTCTCCCTTAATTAGAAACACCCTAGGAATAGAGAAAGGGGTCTAGGGACTTAGATGCAATTAGAGGAGACTTTATTAACTGGCTTAAACCAAAGTGTCAAGTGATATTCCTTTTTCTAATCAGCAACTAATAAAATGAAAACCCCACCCAACCATATTCTTTAATAATTGTTTGTAACTTCCTTCTTTACGCATGATGTTTTTGTACTGACTGGCAATGCATTAATAAAAATATTTGCTCCACACCTTTCTCTTAAACACTTCATAAGAGTCTACTGTACCTTCATAGTCCCCAGGTATTTTTATCCACATGATGGGATTAGGGCACCAACTCCTCAGCCCAGCGTATTCACTCTCAAACCTGATTATAAGCATTGTTTCCAAGTAATTTTCCTTTCAGTTTACAGGATAAAGTAAAGAATTTAAGACTGAATTATTCTCTTTGATTAAAACAGAAGCAGGCAATTTCTAGTGTTGTCTTCTGTTAGTTTAAGGCACTGCATTTTTGTGATGTTAGAAGTGGAACAAGAGCATTTCAACTGATTACTCTGTGAGGTCCATAAAATTTATCAAATTTATAGACCTCACAGAGTAATTGAATCTGTTTAATCATTGAAGTAGAATATTGTAGTTGGATAAGATCTTAGCAAGTCTGTTTATTTTACAGACCAGAAAACTAATCAAAAAGATTAAATTTGCCCAGAGTCACATTGGTAGTAGCAGAGCTAGAATACTTTTGACTCATTTTTTTTTTTCTTTCCTAGGAAAGTGAACAAACTTGATTGAGAATGTCTGAAAACCTTGACAAGTCTCATATAAATGAAGCAGGAAAATCAAAATCCAATGAATCTGATAAAAGCCTGGGAGGTGCTGTGGAATGTTCTGATGAAGCTTTACAGAAAAAAATAAAGTCGGACACTTCTAACCCCCAAAGAGTACAAAGACCTCACTGTAAGCAAATTTGACTTTGGTTAGAAGAAGCAATATTATTATTTTCAAATGGTATTTTTATTAGGCTTCCTTGTGTATGTGGCCCTGAGCAAAGTTCTAATAATATGATAACATTAACTAACTAGCACTTAAAAGTAGCAGCATTTTCCCAGCTGGCAGTCTAGTTCTTGTGGGTTTTCAGTTGCATGAAAAATTAAAATTTTAGAATGATTTTCCAATGTTTCTGTCTTCGTCTAACCTCAGTGGCATTCTGATTTCTCTGAAGTGCTCTGAGAAACAGAAAGGTGGAATGTAAATTACTGCTTTCATTATAAAAGTGTTTGAAAAGTCTGGGGCTGATTCCAGCCAGGACTGTACTTGTACAGGTTTTTTAAAAAATGTGAGTGAGTTCACCACACCCTAAATTCACTGCCTGGGGGTTTAGTTCCCATGAGGTTAAGGGGACTCAGTCTGCTGAGTCAGTGTGAAGTCATTTCAGATCCCTGGCAGGGAGCAACCTCATACATGAAGGGTGGCAGTGTCTGCATGTGTTGCCAGCAGTTGCCCCAACTCATGTCTTTTATTAAGAATGCATAAGCTTTAGAAGTGAGTCCGAAAATGAAAGTTTTAAAAGGGAGTGGTCATAGTCTAAGAATGTCAGTGTTGATGTTATCTCTTTTAAAGTGTAAATGATCAATAATTCTGCATATTTGGAAGAAGTGCAAACATTTTGAGGTTTCAAGATGTGTTTCTTCTAAAATGATCAAAGCCCTTCCCAGGAAATTTATTAGTCAACATTATATTCTTATAGCAAACATTATAGACCCCATCTTAAAATTATTTTAATTAATTAATTTATTTTTAATATTAGGGATTAAAATCAGGGATGTTCTGGTACTGAACTATGTCCCCAGACCTTATTTATTTATTTATTGACATCAGGGATTGAACCCAGGGGTGCTTTACCACTGAGCTACATCACTAGACCTTTTTATTTTTTTTGAGAGACAAGCTCTTTTTTTTTTTTAATTTAGTTGTAGATGAACACACAGTATCTTTATTTATTTTTGTGTGGTGCTAAGGATCGAACCCAGTGCCTCACACATGTGAGACGAGCACTTCACCACTGAGCTACAGCCACAGTCCCTGTTTTTTTTTTTTTTTTTTTTTTAAATAACTTTATTTTTATGTGGTGCTGAAGATTGAACCCAGTGCCTCATACATGTTAGGCAAGCACTCTACCACTGAGCCACAACCCTAGTCCAAGAGACAGTGTTTTTGCTAAGTCACCAAGGCAGACTTTGAGTTTGTAATCCTTCTGTCTCAACCTTCTTTTATATTTTTTGGGGGACCAGGGATTGAACCTATGAGCACTTAACCATTGAGCCACATCCCCAGCTCCCCCCCACCTTTTTTTTTTTTTGAGACAGGGTCTCACTAAGCTGCTGAGGCTGGCCTCAAATATGTGATCCTCCTGCCTCAGCCTCCAAGTCTCTGGAAATACAAATGTGTGCTACTGTTCCTGGCCTGCCTTGGCCTTGAGTCTCTGGGATTGATTGTCACATAGATTTTGATAAACTACTAGGGAAACATGCTACCAATAGCATAATCTCTGGTGCATGTGATAGGCCTTGTCTCAACATGTATAATTAGAAAAGTTTTGTTTTCCTATCTTTTTTTTTTTTTTTTTCTTTTTTGTGGTACCAGGGATTGAACTCAGGGGCACTCAACCACTGGGCCTCATCCCCAGCCCTTTCTTGTATTTTATTTAGAGACAGGGTCTCACTGAGTTGCTAAGTGCCTCGCCATTGCTGAGGCTGGCTTTGAACTCGCGATCCTCCTGCCTCAGCCTCCCAAAGTGCTGGGATTATAGGTGTGCGCCACCACACCCAGCTCTGTTTTCCTATCTTTTAAGTGAGGGAAATGCACCTATCTCTTAGGGTGGTTGTAAAGATTAATTCATATAAAGAAGTTATAATAGTGCTTGACACATAAAAATGCTCAGTGAACATTAGTGGTTGTTCTTACTACTGCTGCAAATATTATGTCATCTATTGCATTCCATGATGCCAGGATTGATTGTTGTAATGTGGAGGTACTATATTTGGATCTGAAATGTCCTCAATGTGTTAAAGGCTTGGTCCCCAACCTGTGGCACTATTGGGAGATGGTGGAACCTTTTAGAGGTTGGGCCTAACGGAAGAAAGATCATTGGGGGTGTGTTGATGAAGTAGGTATTGGGAGGCCGCCTTCTTCCTTCCTTTTGCTTCCTGACCATAAAGTGAACACTTTTGTTCCATGTGTTCCCCTCCATGATGGTGTTCCCCACCTTTTCTCTTAATAAGTTGATTTATCTAGGTATTTGTTACAGTAAGGGAAAACTAACAAAGGATGTGTATGGCTAAAATGATGGTTTTATTACCTGTAGTTTCTGATAAAGGAGAGCTTTTGGTTTGTATCTTCAGTCATTCTTTGATTGATGGCCATGCCTTTTGCATTTTGTCAGTCTCATGGCCTGATTCCAAATCAGTGTCAACCCCAAACTAGGCTGTGTTATCTGAAATTGTGTGTAGTTATGTTCCTAAGGCAAGAGTACTTATCCTGGGACCTGTGTGCAAATTTTAGAGGATCCAGGAACAGCCAGAAATGTACATTAATATTCATGTACATATGCAATTCTAGGAAGAAGGTCATGGAAACTTTCATTAAATTTTCATTGAGCTGGATGTGGTGGCATATGCCTGTAATCCTAGCTATTTGGGAGGCTAAGGCAGAAGGATCACAAGTTCGAGGTCAGCCCTAGCATCTTAGCGGGAACCTAAGCAACTTAGCGAGACCCTGTCTCAAAATAAAAGACAAAAAGACTAGGGATGTAGCTCAGTAGTTAAGCTCGCCTGGGTTCAATCCCTAGTACTCAAAAAAAAGTTCTCATAAAAGTCTGCTGTGGTTGCATATGGTTTGTCCCACAAGGTTTATTATTCTGTTGGCGTGGTCCCCACATAAGGATCTTGAGGTAGCGGAACCTTTGTAAGCCATGGGGCCTAGTCATTGGGGGTGCTTCCCTTGGAAAAGATTAATGTAGTTCTTATGGGATCCTGGTTAGTTCCTGAGAAAGTGGGTTATAAAAGAGCAAGCCTGGTCCCTGAATCCTATGCTGATTTCCTGTCTCATCATGTACTCCCTTCCGCACACACTCCTGCCATTGTGATGCCATCCATCATGGGGCCCTTACCAGAGCAGAACAGATGCCATGATCTTGGACACGGACACTGTGAGCTAAATAAACCTCTTTTCTTTATAAAGTATCAACCTTACATAAAGCAGTGGAAAATGGACTAATACGAAAGGTACATACTAAAATGAGATTCTAAGTCAGTATTCTCAGATGTTCCTTTTGCCTTCTTGGTTTTTCCTCCTTGTAGTAATAGATTTGTGGACCAGATAAGGAGGCTTGTCCATGTAAAGTATAGTGTTAAATCATTCAAATATTTTCCCCAAGCTGCTGGATTTGTAGTATCACTAAAAATCACATTTGGAATTTTGCAAATTAAAACAATTCACAAAAAGATAGTATCTATTTTCACAAATTATAGCATAAAAATTTTTTTAAAATTTTTATTTATAGTAGTATGTATTACAGTTCATACTATACATATATAGCATCTTTTTACACAAAGCATAGAAATATTTTAAGTGTAGAATTGCTATTGGTAACTGATAGAGAATACTGAAAAAGGAAAAATGTCTGGCTTTTAAGAATAGATCAGAATTAATCTGAGATAATGATTGGAGTTCAAAAGATGATTTGTTCTTTACACATAAAGAGGCTTAGAGTAAGCCAGGTGTGGTGGTACATGCCTGTAATACCAGCAGTTAAGGAGACTGAGACAGGAGGATTCCGGGTTCAAAGTCAGCCTCATTGCCGGGCATGGTGGCGCACACCTATAATCCCAGCACTTGGGAGGCTGAAGCAGGAGGATCGCGAGTTCAAAGCCAGCCTCAGCAATGGTGAGGCACTTAGCAACTCAGTGAGACCCTGTCTCTAAATAAAATACAAAAAAAGGACCAGGGATGTGGCCCAGTGGTCGAGTACCCCTGAGTTCAGTCCCTGGTACCAAAAAAAAAAAAAAAGTCAGCCTCAGAAATTTAGCAGATCCTAGCAACTTAGCTAGACTCTGTCTCAAGATAAAAATAAATTAATTAAAAGGACTGAGGATATAGCTCATTGGTAAAGTGCCCCTGGGTTTGATATCTGGTATTATGTATTTTTAAAAAGGCACAGTGGTACAAATAATTCAAAGAAGTTACAATTAAAAGACCCTTAGAGTAAGTAGCAGTCAAGTCTAACAATGTTTTTTTTTTTTTTTTTATATATACAATTTTTTAGTTGTAGGTGGACACAATACCTTTATTTTTATGTGGTGCTGAGGATAGAACCCAGTGCCTCACACATGCTAGGCGAGCGCTGTACCACTGAGCCCCAGCCCCAGCCCTAACAATGTTTTTTCTAAGACCCTCCACTACTATATACTTTACTTCCTTCTTCTACCTTCTGCTCTAACATTTAATTACCTAGTGGCCAGTAAATGATGCTGTATTTATTCAGATTACAAACATCAGTTATTATTCCAGTTAATAGTTCCCATTTAGTAATTGGCTTGCTGTACTCATGGGCTCCATATCCAAATATGAATTGAAAATACTTAAAAAATAATAGTGGTCTTACTGAATACATACAGGCTTTTATTTTTTATTCCCTAAACAATACAACAGCTATTTGCATAGCATTACATCATCTAGAGATGACTTAAAGTATATAGGAGAATACAAGATATTTAAGCATCTGAAGATTTTAGCATCTGAGGAGGTTCTGAAATCAATCCCCCAAAGACTCTTGAGAGATGAGAATAATTTTGCTTATTAAATCAGTCTGATTTATTAGTTGTATGCTATTTCATTTTTTTAAAATATTTATTTATTTGCTTTAGTTGTACACAATGGGTTTATTTGTACGTGGTGCTGAGGATCGAACCCGGGCCGCGCACGTGCTAGGTGAGCGCTCTACCGCTGAGCCACAATCCGAGCCCTGCTATTTCATTTTTTAATATTTATTTATTTGTTTTTAATTGTACACAGTGTCTTGGTTTTTATGTGGTGCTGAGGATTGAACCCGGGCCACACTCGTACTAGGCGAGCGCTCTACAGCTGAGCCACAACCCCAGCCCCAGTCTGATTTATTAAATTAAATCAGTTTAATTAGTGAATCCCAGTTTACTAATTATGATTTTAACTATTACATTTAATTTGCTAATTAGTAAATACCAGTTTACTAATTATGATTTTAACTATTAAATTTAATTTACTAATTAGTAAAACCCAGTTTACTAATTATGGTTGTAATTATTAAACTTAATTTACTATTAGAGTAAAGTATAATTAATTGTTAAAATTAATAGATTCCAATCACCATTAGGTGAATGAATTTATGACACTGAGTTTTTACCCTTTTTTTTTTTTTTATACTCCATAAAAATGGTTTGGTTGGGCTGAGGATGTGGCTCAGTGGTAGAGCACTTGCCTAGCATGCATGAGACACTGGGTTCAATCCTCAGCACCACATAAAATAAAATAAAGATATTGTGTCTACCTAAAAAACTAAAAAAATAAATATAAAGAAAAAAAAGAGGAAGCCGGGTCCGGTGGCACACACCTGTAATCCCAGTACTTGGGAGGCTGAGGCAGGAGGATCACGAGTTTATAGCCAGCCTCAGCAATGGCGAGGCACTTAGCAACTCAGTGAGACCCTGTCTCTAAAAAAATACAAAAAAGGGCTGGGGATGTGGCCCAGTGGTTGAGTGCCCCTGAGTTCAATTCCCTGGTACCAAAAAAAAAAAAAGGATTGGTCACTTGTTTTCCTGTGTTTTTTTATTGGTGCATTATCATTGTACATAATGGTGGGATTTATTTTTAAACATTCATATGAGTTTTTACCTTTTTAAAATTTATGACTAGACTTTGAATTATGGTGTCTTTATATAAAAAACCAAGTATTTATTGAGTGCATACTATGTATCAGGGATCTAGCAGTGAACAGGCAGTAAACACGTGGTCTCTGGCTTGGTGGAAACTTTAGTCTCGTGAGGAAGACAAAACAACCATTTCTATCCCTTGCTTTGCCCTTGCTTTTTCATACTGTTTGGGTAAGATTCAACGTCTAGCCTCCACATGTGTCCATCTGCTTATGTGTTTAGAAACCTTTCTTTAGAGTGTGTAGACTTCTGATTCCAGGACACCTTAGTAAAGAAAAGTAGAAATGAAATGTACTCCGCAAACATGTATAACAAATTAGAAAAATAAAAAATTAAAAGTAAAAAAGAAAAAGAAAGAGAGTACAGCCATTCTAAATTAGAACTTCCTTTTAAGCCGGGCGCGGTGGCGCACGCCTGTAATCCCAGCACTTTGGGAGGCTGAGGCAGGAGGATCGCGAGTTCAAAGCCAGCCTCGGCAATGGCGAGGCACTTAGCAACTCAGTGAGACCCTGTCTCTAAATAAAAAATACAAAAAGGGCCAGGGATGTGGCCCAGTGGTTGAGTGCCCCTGAGTTCAATCCCTGGTACCACAAAAAAAAAAAAAAAAAAAAAGAACTTCCTTTTATTTTGGAGTCAAGTCTGCTAGCCTCCAAGAGGGCATGCTTAACTTAAAATATGTTTTTCTGTTTCTCTGACAAGACATCAGGGTTCAAAGGATGTAATAGAATTTAGCAACAGCTTCAGCTTTATACTATATATAAAATAAACACCAAGGTAAGATACATATACCCTGTTTTACATGGCTCTTATTATATTCTCTTCACAAGTTGAGGTGACGCTGGTCCCTACCATGTTGCATCTTTGTAAGTAAGTTTTTCTTTATGAAATTGGAAAATATGAGAACTCTCAAAAAATAACACAAAATTCCCAGATTCTTGTCATTTGTATGCAGTAAATTATTCCTCTAGCTATAGATCTGTAGCATATCCTGATAGTCTTAGAATTGTAGCTTTTCTCTTTTTTGATCAGATACCTTCCATTAATAAGTCTGATTTTTAAGTAGTCTCTAAGTTGGACGGCTCCTGAAAACTTTCTTTCTGGTTGTCTGATGTTTGGTTCTTGGAGCCAGCTGTTTTGTCCCTAGTGTGCCCTAAAAACTGAGAATATACTTGCCTAGAATTTGGAGGATTCTCATCCTCATAGAATACCCCTTAATCTGACTATCATCTTTTTGCATATGGAGAAATCATGGCCCTAGAAAAGGTCAGATTATCTGGAGGACAGTCTGGAGGAAGCCAAATTTCCTCCTGATTCTCTAACCACTGTTTTTTTTTTTTTTTTTTTTTTTATATATATGTGCTTTTTTTTAGTTGTTGATAGATCTTTATTTTTTATTTATTTACATGTGGTGCTGAGAATGGCACCCAGTGCCTCACACATGCTAGGCAAACATTCTACCACTGAACTACATACAGCCCCAGCCCCCTCCATTGTGTTTTATGACTAGGTAGTCAACCAAATGTTCCTTATTACCCAGATGCCTGAACTTGTTGAAAAATAGCAAGTTTTCATAAATTTTATATCAGACTTTATTTTTGCACAATCAAGGTAAAAAAGAACTTTGAGGGCCTGATGAAAATGTCTGAATTTCTCTTTTTTAAAAAATATTTATTTGCTTTAGTTGTACACAATGCAATACATTTATGTTTACGTGGTGCTGAGGATCGAACCCAGGCCGCGTACGTGCTAGGCGAACGCTCTACTGCTGAGCCACAACTCCAGCCCATGAATTTCTCTTTTAGAGACAAGAACTTGATGGAGTTTGCTGAGTGCAATAGTGCATGCATGTAAACCTAGCTACTCAGAAGGCTGAGGCATGAGGATTGTAAGTTCAAGGCCAGCCTGGGCACCTTAGCAAGACCCTGTCTCAAAATAAAAAGATTAAAACAAAGGGACCAGGACCATCGGGAGAGAAGAAGGGAGGGACAGGGGAAATACTAGGGAATTATTTTGGCCAAATTATATTGTTATAGTCTGTGTATGTACGAGTATGTAACAATGAATCTTACCATTATGTACAACTAGTCTTTTGGTTTTGTACTGGGGATTGAACACAAGGTTTCTTTACCACTGAGCTACATCCCCAGTTTTGTTTTTTTGTTTGTTTTGAGAAAGGGTCTTGCTAAGTTGCTGAGGCTGGCCTCAAACTTGTGATCCTCCTGCCTCAGCCTCTTGAGTCTCTGCAATTAGAGGTGTGCACCTGCACCTGGTCATCATATAGGACTATAATGCACTGATGAAAAGTGTAGGAAAATATTAAAAGGGCTGGGGATGTAGCTCAGTGATAAAGTTCCCCTGGGTTCAATCCTCAGTGCAAGTGGAGTGGAGGTGGGGGAAGCAAGAACTCAGTGGAGTTTAATAACTCCTGAAGCTTGATACTGATATATCCACAGCAGAAGTTCCATTTGTTGATAATTGGTAACAGAAAATACAAGCTTGAAGTAATATATTAGTCTCTGTGTGTGTGTGTATCTCAACTATGTATTTCAAATATGTAATCTGAGATAAAATGTCTACATAGGTATTTATATATTTGATATTCATATATATCAGATCCCTGTTTGAGTGCCTCAGAATTTTAAAACTAGCTCTATTAAGGGGTTGTAGTTCAGTGGCAGAGCATTTGCCTCGCATGCGTGAGGCCCTGGGTTCCATCCTCAGCACCACATAAAAGTGAATAAATAAAAATAAAGATATTTAAAAACTAGCCTTATTAAGTTATGATTTGTATATAATGACACACACCAATTTTAAGTCCATATGATTTGTGACTACCATCACAGTCATGAACTGCTAGAACATTTCTATCACCTACCACAATTCTCTTAATGCCCTTGGCAGCAAATCTCTTTCCTTTTCCTCCTGTGCTTGGCAACCACTGCTCTGCTTTCTGTCACTATCATCTTGCCCTTTGTATGATATTGTATAAATGGAATCATTGTGAATGTAACATTTTATATCTGATTTTTTTCACTAGGGAAATTATTTTGTAATTCATCTGTCTTTTGCATATATCAACAATTTCTTTTTATTGCTGAGTAGTATTCCATGGTATGGTTACACACACTTTTTTTATCCATTTTACAATTGATAGACATTTGGATCAGCTCCAGGTTTTGTCTGTTATTAATAAAGCTCACATTAACATGTTTTGTGGGGGAGATTGAACTCAGGGACACTCAACCTCTGAGCCACATCCCCCAGCCCTTTTTTGTATTTTATTTAGAGACAGGGTCTCTCTGAGTTGCTTAGTGCCTCACTTTTGGTGAGGCTGGCTTTGAACTCAGGATCCTCCTGCCTCAGCCTTCCAAGCCACTGGGAATACAGGTGTGCGCCTCCTTGCCGGGCCCATTAACTTTTGAGTACAAGTCTGCATGGCCATTTGTTTTCTGTTTTCTTGGGTAAATACCTGGGAGTGGAGTTTCTGGGTCATGTGGTAAATGTATGTTTTGCTTCATAAGAAACCACCAGACTGATTCCCACAGTGACTGTTTCATTTCACATTTCCCCACCCAGGTATGATTATTCCAGATATTTTACCTCTATACCAATAGTTGGTATGTTCATCTTTCTAATTTTGGCCGTCCTAATAGATATGTGTTGGTATCTCACCATAATTTTAACGTGCATTTCCCTAATACTCATGATGCTAAGCATCTTTTCACTGACTAACCATTTGTATAGCTTTAGAGAAATGTTTGAATCTTTTGTCCATGGTTTATTGGTTGTTTATCTTTTATTATTAAGTTGTTAGTTTTTTTTTTGTTGTTGTTGTTTTTGGTACAGGGGATTGAACCCAGGAGCCCTTGAACCATTGAGCCAAATCTCCACCCCACCCCCTTTTTAAAAAATATTTTATTTAAAGACAGGGTTTCCCTGAGTTGCTGAGGGCCTCACTAAGTTGCTGAGGCTGGCTTTGAACTCACAATAATCCTGCCTCAACCTCCCTAGCTATTGGGATTATAGGTATGTGCCACCGTGCCAGGCTAAGTTGTTCCTTCTTTATATACTATTCTACATACAAGTCCTTTGTCAGGAATATGTTTTGCAGATATTTTCTCCTCTTCTATGGCATGCCTTTTTCTTTTCATTAAAAGTTTTTCAGAGGGGCTGGGGTTGTGGCTCAGCAGTGGAGCGCTCGCATAGCACGTGTGCGGCCCTGGGTTTGGTCCTCAGCACCACTTAAAAATAAATGAAACAAAGGTATTGTGTCCAACTATGACTAAAAAATAAATATTTAAAAAAAAAGTTTTTCAGAATACAGGTCTTAAGCTTTGATAGTCTACCATTTTTTTTTTTATAGTTTGAACTTTTTGTACCTTTAGAAATCTGCTTAATCAGAGATCACAAAGATTTTCGTCTGTGCTCCCCTTTAAATTTCTTATTATCTTAGCTCTTTTTTAAAAAAAAAAATTTTTTAGTTATAAATGGACACAATATCTTTATTTTATTTATTTACTTATTTATTTATATGTGGTGCTGAGAATCAAACCCAGTGCTCACACATGCTAAGCAAGCGCTGTACCACTGAGCTACAACTCCAGCCCTTGTCTTAGCTCTTTTTTTTTTTTTTTTTGTGGTACCAGGGATTGAACTCAGGGGCACTCGACCACTGGGTCACATCCCCAGCCCTTTTTTGTATTTTATTTAGAGATAGGGTCTCACTGAGTTACTAAGTGCCTCACCATTGCTGAGGCTGGCTTTGAACTCGCGATCCTCCTGCCTCAGCCTCCCAAAGTGCTGGGATTACAGGTGTGCGCCACCGCGCCCGGCTTGTCTTAGCTCTTAACAATACATTTTTAGTTTTTGTTTATCATGGAAGAAAGATTTCTTTTGGTTCTGGGAATTGAACCCAGAAGTGCTTTACCACTGAGCTACATCCCTGTCCCTCATTATTTTTTATTTGGACATGGTCTTACCAAGGTTCTTAGGGCCTTGCTAAGTTACTGAGCCTGGCCTTGAATTTGTGATCTTCCTGCCTCAGCCTCCCCAGTCACTGGGATTACAAGCATGTGCCAACATGCCTGGCCATCATGGAGGAAAAAATTAAGGGCCATTGTTTTTCACATTAGATATCTAATTGTTCTAGAAATATTTAATGTAAAAATATTTAATATTAAAATATTTAATTTTAAAAACTATCCTTGCCTTATTGACTGCATATATATGTACACATATATATATATATATATATGAATATTTGTGTATATATACGTGTGTGTATATGTATGTGCCTATATATCAGTCTATTTCTGGATTCTTTGCCTTGTTCAATTTACCTATATATCTATGTGTCAAAAACACACTGTCTTGATGGTGATTGTAGTTTTATAGTAAGTCTTGAAATTAGTGTAAGTTCTCCAACTTAATTCTTCTTTTCAAAGTAGTCTTGACTTTTCTAGGTCTTCTGCATTTTCAGACAAATTTTAGAACCAGTTTGGCAATTTCAACAAAAGAGACTGCTGGGACTTTGACAAGGATGTGTTTAATAAATAGATTGATTTGGGGGAAATTGACATCTTAATAATATTGTGACTTGAAAAGAGATGTCTGGGCTTTGATTTTGGATATATATTATATTTTACTAATACCCATGAAGGCAATTTAAATTATTTTGTATTCTTATTAATGTTCTCTGGAGCTGCTGAGGTAGAATTTTGAACATTTTCCCAACTTCCCTTTATGTGAATAAATAGATTTTAGCAGACATTGTATGACCAACTCTCAGATTCAGTTCCTTTTTTGGTGGTGAAGGGGAAGGGCAGAAGATAAGAGTAAACGAAGGAAAGTGACTTTTTATTAACCTAAGAACTTTATATCTGTTAAACCCTGGGCAAACCACTAACATTGCTTATCTGATTTTAAGCCCAGATCTTAGTACCATCCCATAAAAGTAATGTCATCTTCTAGGCCAGTACTTCTCAAACTGTGGTTTCTGGGACCATCAGCATCAACCTGAGACTTGTTAGAAGTACAGGTTCTCCAGCTCTGTCCCAGACCTGCTAAATCAGAAACCCTGAGGGTGGGTACAGCAGTTTTTTTCTTTTTTTTCAGAAACACTTCCTCTGATTCTGCATAAGTGAAAGTTTGAGAACCACTGTCACAGGTTTTTTTAGGACTAAGAATGACCCCTTGTTCCTTGGTGCAGAACACCTGGGGAGACTTGAGAACTAACTTTCTGGAAGATAAATCTTTATCAAGATAGAAGCCTGGAGAGTAATTATGAGGCTATTGCACCAGTTGATACAGAAGTAAAATCTATAGGATTTGGATAACAAGGGCAGTGGGAAAGGGAGAAATCAAGGTGACTCAAAGTTTTTGATTCAGTGGGTCTGAATTCTACAAAATTCTTGCATCACACACCTTCTGGTCTACTTGTTGGTAAGCTTCAGAGCTCTCATATTCTGTCTTAGCATCCTATACAGGGTAGTGGTGTTTTTTTTTTAATATTTTTATTTATTTGCTTTAGTTGTACACAATGCGTTTTATTCAATGCGTTTTATTTGTACATGGTGCTGAAGATCGAACCCGGGTCGCCCACGCGCTAGGCTAGCGCTCTACCGCTGAGCCACAATCCCAGCCCCGGGGTAGTGGTTTTAACATTGTTTAAACAGTCCCAGGCACCTTGGAAGACAATGCTCTTTTAATTTGTGAAGATACATTCATGGCATGTTGTTTGCAGTAGTGCAAAAGCATACTGCTGATGGAAGCAAAAGAGATTTTTAAAAAAATTTTTAAATTTGTTTTAATGAGTTACACTTGACAGTAGAATGTACTTTGATACATCATACATAATGGAGTATAATTTCTCATTCTTCTGGTTATACATGATGTAGAATCCCACCAGTTGTATTGTTATATATGTATATAGGGTAATAATATGTGATTCACTCTACTATCCTTCCAAAAGAGATTTTAAGGGCTGGGGTGTCGCTCAGTAGTAGAGCACTTGCTTTGTTCCACAGCACCAGAACCACTATAAATAAGAGAGAAGATATTTGGTATTGCATTTTTTTTTTCCTTTTAGGGAAGATAGGAGGCAGAAGGGTTAGAACATAAGCCCTTAGCTTATTGGAAAAATTAAAATCTATAAATTAAGAGTCTTTTTAAATTTTTTCTATGTTGACGGATCTTTATTTTATTCATTTACTTATATGTGGTGCTGAGAATTGAACCCAGTGCCTCACACTTGCTAGGCAAGCACTCTACCACTGAGCCACAACCCCAGCCCTAAATTAATTTTTTTCACTCTTAATTTATTTATTTTTATTCTAATTTGTTATACATGTTTGCAGAGTACATTTCATTTCATATTACATATAAAGAGTACAATTTTTCAAGTTGCTGGTTCTTTTTTTTTTAATATTTATTTATTTACTTTAGTTGTACACAATGCAATGCATTTATGTTTACGTGGTGCTGAGGATCGAACCCGAGCCACACACATGCAAGGCGAGTGCTCTACCGCTGAGCCACAACCCCAGCCCCAAGTTGCTGGTTTTATATAAAGTATTTTTACAACAATTGTGTCTTCATACATGAATTTAGGGTAATCATGGATAACTCAGTCTGCTATTATTCCTATCCCCTTGTCCCCTCCCCCTCCCCCCAAATTAAGTTTTTTGAAGTCTCAATTTACTGTAATTATTTTCTGTTGACCACTCTTAGTAAACACCAGATGTTTTGATTATGTTTTTGTACATGATCTCTGCTTCTAGAATTCTATGTTAAAGGAAAAAATGAAAGTGAATAGCTAAAAGTCTATTGCTGTTTGAAAATATTGGAACATTTTAAAAGGTACATAATTGAAATTATTGCCTGGTAACAGAACCACTGCCTTTCCGTATTTTAACAGAAATTCTAGTAAAGAGAAGCAAATCTCATACACTGGGTTTTTGTTACAGCTAGTCCTCCTCGATTTGTGACAGTAGAAGAACTCCTAGAGACGGCGAAAGGAGTCACCAACATGGCGCTGGCCCACGAAATTGTAGTAAACAGAGACTTTCAGATTAAACCAGTTGAATTACCAGAAGGCAGGTAAGGTGGTTACTGTTATCTTGTTTAGTAGAACACTGTCATTTCCCAGTTTTGGAAATCGTTCCTTCAGTTGATGCCAGTGTATTCAAATACGTTTTCCCTTTGTACGTTATTGCTCAAAATTATTCCTATATTAAGCATTATTAGCCAGGTGTGGTGGCGCACGCCTGTAATCCTAGCACTTGGGAGGCTGAGTCAGGAGGATTGTGAGTTCAAAGCCAGCCTCAGCAATGGCGAGGCACTGAGCAACTCAGTGAGACCCTGTCTCTAATAAAGTACAAAAAAAGGCTGGGGATGTGTCCCCAGTGGTAGAGTGTCCCTGAGTTCAATCCCTGGTACAAAAAAAAAAAAAAAAGAATTACTAGAGTTGAAAGTGAATCTCAAACTTAAATGTTTTTTTGGTTTTTGTTGTTGGTGGTGGTTTTTTAAAGGATCACAAGTTCATTTATTTTCAGATATGTATCTGTATTTGGCTTCATTTTTCAATCTCCATGTATCTACCATTTAGCTACTGACATAATTCGATATCATTTTATTTTTTGTCACCAAAGTAAAAAAATTAAAGATCCTGAATAGCCACTGGAAAAAAAGAAAAAGGAAAGAAAGTGAATCTCAAGGCCACTAATGCTTCAAAATGCAAATATAGGAAGGCTGGGGGTGTACCTCAGTGGTGGAGCGCTTGCCTAGCACTTGTGAGGAACTGGGTTTGATCCTCAGCACCACATATAAATAAATACATAAAATAAAGGTATTGTGTCCATCTACAACTAAAAAAAAATTTTTTTTAAATGCAAACAAAGGGTCTAGAAAGCTGTGAAAACCTTTCATGTCCTGCAGTTGCCTTTAGCATCTCATCTTGGGTTTTCTCTTTCTTTCTTTCTTTCTTTCTTTTTTTTTTTTTTTTTTTTAATATTTTTTAGTTGTAGATGGATACAATATCTTTATTTTATTTATTTTTATGTGGTGCTGAGGATTGAACCCAGTTCCTCACACGTGCAAGGCAAGCACTCTGCCACTGAGCCACAACCCCAGCCCCCCATCTTGGGTTTTCATTGCGCCAATTCCTTCATTTATTTGTGACTGTCCCATTGCACTATGGTTATTGGTTTACTTGCATTCTTCACCAGATTGTAAACTCTATGAAGACAAGGATGATGGGTTATTCTCTCTATCCTTAGTGCCTGGCACATATAATTTTTTATTGAATCTAAAATTCTGTTGATTGTAAGGTGTGCCTTATTGTCATAGAAGAAACATTGTCCAATATAATTGTAAAAATGCCATTGATTTTAAGAAAAATCATATTTCAGAGGTGTTAAAATGCAAAAAGTTTGTTTTAGAATCAGGGAAATAGAAGTGTAGGTGCCCTTCTTTCTTCAAAACAGTTCATTGATATTAGACTCTCAATTAGTATGTCTGTAATTCTCTTGGCCTGATCCTCATGGTCTTAGAATGGATGCTGCAGCTCCAGGCATCCCATTATACACCAGCATTCTAGGCAAGAGGGAAAAGTTTGGGTAGGTTAGGGTTCTCCTTTTGTTAGGAAGGAATATTATTCTTTGGAGTCATGAGGCAGATACCCTATTGTTTTGTTAGTTAGATTTGGTCACATGCTTCCCCAGCTATGAGTCTGGGAAAGCTTAAACCAGGCAAAAAGAGTGGAACTGCCATGATTGGCTTATTAGATCACTTTCATGAATTACTTTCTCAGGGAGAGTCCATTGCTGTCCAACTGTAGAACATTAGGATTCTGTTAATAGAGATGGCTGCTGGGTTGGTGAGCTATTGTGTCTCCAGTGGAAGGCTTCTAAATTTGACTTTAGGGATATTTCTTATACGTTTGCAAAGAGTGCTTTTTCACATTAACAATGATGTATTGGTGGGCTGGGGAGGTAGGTCATTGGTAGAGTATACTTAGTGTGCATGAAGCCTAGGTTTCTATCCCCAGCACCACAGGGGAAAGAAAAAAAGAATTGTTTTGCTGTCAAAATTGGTTTTAATGAGTCATTATATGTAAGTTCTTACAGTTTGGTACTTAGTTTAACTGTTGTCCCATATGTTTCGGTAAATGGGAAATTTTTGGAACTAAAGCCCTACCACCTGTTTATATGCTGAATTATCTTAAACTGCTTAATTATATATATCGTGGGGAACTAAAAATTATTCGCTCTGAATTTTCCAATAGTCTTTTTTTGGGGAGTACTGGGGCACTCTGGGGCACTCAACCACTGAGCCACATCCCCAGCTCATTTTGTATTTTACTTAGAGACAGTGTCTCACTGAGTTGCTTTGCACCACCACACCCAGCTCCAATAGTCTTTTTATTATATGGCACTGTTATATGTCATTAATTGGACCAATGTTGACTACTAAATTAGTTGGAAGTTATTCTTTCTACTGAGGTACATACTGAAAAAAATTATGAACTAAAAATAATGTCTGCTGGCACCATGGTGCGTGGCTATAATCCTATCTACTTGGGAGGGTGAGACAGGAGGATTGCAAGTTTGAGAGCAGCCTGTATTATTTAGCAAGACCCTGTCTCAAAATAAAATAAAAAGGTCTGGGGATATAGGTCAGTGGACAGAGCTTGCCTAGCTTGCAAGAGGCCCTGGGTCCGATCCCTTATACTACAAAATAAGTGAGTAAATAAATATGTAAAAATAAATTGTCATTAAGTATATCTGTGAGGTCTTTTCTTGATTCTTATTATTAAGATTTGTTACCCTAGGATTTGTAATTTTGAAAGTTATTTGAAGTTCAGGTATTTTGTTTTTTTATTTTTCCCCTACCTCATCATCTCCAGCTTGGAGAAGAAAGTAAAGGAGATGGTACATAAAGCTTTCTGGGATTGCTTGAGTTGCCAATTGAGTGAAGACCCCCCAACATATGACCATGCCATCAAACTAGTAGGAGAGATCAAAGAGGTGAGATGAAGAACGAATTGTACTTAGGAGTATTTATTCAATCTCTTTGCATTACTGTACCACAGACTTTAAAGAAATTGATGGATCAAGAAGTTGAATTACTTGCGGATATGTAGATTGAGTATTTTTGGCTTAGTGCCATTTTTAAAAAAAATTTAAACAAATTATGGTAACATGAAAGCATTACTCTTGTAAACGGGGGAAAGCTTGTTTTGAAAATAACAGAATAATGTAAAGACAATAAGTTATTTTACAAAATATAAGTTATTTATAAATTTTTAATAGGTTTGGACACATTTAATTTATATTGGCCAAAAGTCATTTAGTTTTTGAGATAGAGAAGGCTTTAGGTGGAAGATCTTTTTTTGCTGTGCCTTTAGCTGTAGCGTCCAAGAAGAAATATATCTGTGGAAGCTGGAATTGGTGATTGCCTCACAGATTCACATTAATAAATGTGTTTTCCTACCATAACAGTTTTTTCTTGTATCCAGGTGATGGCTACTTAGAGCTGAAATAGATGTTTAAATAGCTACTCTAAATAATGTAAGCAGTTTTTTTGGTAGTTTTTATGAGTAAGAGGTTAAAATATGTACAACATTTACAGTAGCAATTGGTAAGCCTTTATTTAATTTAGATAGTTATAAATTCTTTTATGTTTAATAAAAAATGATGTCTAAGAAATTTGATTAAATTTAACTGTGTTTTCTTGTAGACACTCTTATCTTTCTTGCTGCCTGGTCACACTAGACTGAGAAACCAGATAACAGACGTCTTGGATTTGGATCTGATAAAGCAGGAAGCAGAGAATGGGGCTCTAGACATTTCTAAGCTGGCAGAATTCATAATTGGCATGATGGGGACACTGTGTGCACCTGTTCGAGATGAAGAAGTTGAGAAACTAAAGGACATTAAAGAAATAGTGCCCCTTTTCAGGTATGAAAATGGGTTGAGCACTCTCAGTGCACATAAATGCAAAACCTGTTTTTAGATTTAAACTTCCTGAAGTCTAGGTAGTCAGGCATTAAAAAAAATTTTTTTTTAAAGCAAACATTATCTAAAATACAGTAAAGTAGGAAGAAGGAAGAAATTCGCCCATAATTTTAGAACTTAGAACCACAATCACTGTTTTCAGTTTGAAATATCTATGTACTGTATATAAATAATATGATGATATATTGTATTTTCATTTTTATAACTTTTTTTAAATATTTATTTATTTGCTTTAGTTGTACACAATGCGTTTATTTTTACGTGGTGCTAAGGATCAAACCCGGGCTGCACACATGCTAGGTGAGCGCTCTACCGCTGAGCCACAACCCCAGCCCTGTATTTTCATTTATAATGATATATAATTTTATGATATATAAAAACTTTATATGCCAGACGCGGTGGTGCATGCCTGTAATCTGAACTCTTGGGAGGCTGAGGCAGGAGGATCGCGAGTTCAAAGCCAGCTTCAGCAATGGCGAGGCACTTAGCAACTCAGTGAGACCCTATCTCTAATAAAATACAAAAAAGGGCTGGGGATGTGGCTCAGTGGTCGAGTGCCCCTGAGTTCAATCCCCGGTACCAAAAAAAAAAAAAAAAAATAGAGGACACAGAGACAAGCCACATAAATACAGTTATCTCATATTAGAGAAAGGCACCAAAAAAAAAGCTTTATAATTATAAATGAAGGGGCTGGGGTTGTGACTCAGCGGTAAAGTGCTCGCCTAGCACGTGCGCGGGCTTGGGTTCGATCCTCAGTACCACGTAAAAATGAACACATTGTGTAGAACTAAAGCAAATAAATAAATATTTAAAAAATTATAAATGAATAAGTTTATTTATTTATATATCATTCCCTCAACATTTTATTTTGAAAAATTCCAAATCTGCAGGACAATTGCAAAAACAGTATAAGCAACCATGCATATCCTTTGTGGAGATCTACCAGTTCTTCACATTTCGTCACATTTGCTTAATCTTTTTATATATACATGTGTATGTATGGACATTCTTTTGTATGTTTAACCTGTAGCCAAGAAATTAAAGGAATTTTACATTAATATAATCCTATTAACATATGCATTAATATGTTGTTCATATTAACCTCTTAGTTTTTTGAATTTTTTTTTCTTTTTTGGGGGGGCAGGGACTTCACATGTTTTAGGCGGGCATGGTACCATTAAGCTAAACCTCCAACCCTTTGAATATTTAATTTTAGCTATATGTGATTGTGATAAAGTTTCTATAATTCTATGCTAATATAGGTAAAGGAGTGATACGCTGCTGCCTGCTGCCTGAGAATGACTTAGTTAACTGCTTAGCTCAGTTTTTGTGTAAATAGATAAAGATATTATGTATCAAAATCATACTAGACAACATTGCTTATGGGGAAATTGATATCTGATTTATAATTTGCATGTAGACTGGAAGAAATAGTAATGAACTATAAAGGGGATGGGTCACCATATTTTGGATTTCTCTGAGTGGGGTAACTTTTATAACTAGGTATGTTCCTCCTGGGAAACCTCAAAGCTGTGCTGTAGAGTTGTTATAAACCATAACAACTTCAGTTGGGTGTGGTGGCACACGCCTGTAATTCTAGTGGCTTGGGAGGCTGAGGCAGAAGGATCATAAATTCAAGGTCAACCTCAATTATTTAGTGAGGCCCTAAGCAACTTAGTGAGACCCTGTCAATAAAAAATAAAAATTAAAAAGGCTGGGGGTGTAGCTTACTGGTAAGGGATAAAGAACTCTGGGGTTCAATCCCCAGTAACTGCCACCCCCTCAAACCACCCCTTCCCACAAAAAAAAAAAAAAAAAGAAAAAGAAATGGGCTTCTCTGGAACATGAGACTTTTGAGCTGGGTGACTGCATACGTCTGATGTGGCTCTCCTCACATATGAGTGGTCAGCTTGTGGTTGCGACTGTAAGTCTTGCTGAAGAATATGCTTGGTGCCTCCCTACAGGCAAACTATGAATAGATGATGCCAAAGGTGGCCATGTGAGTCAGAATGTTCAGTTGAACATAAGAAGACCCCTGGTGGGCATTGCAGGTATAATTTAACATCATACTCTAATCATTTCACTTAATTTTTTTTTATTGAAAGCTTTATTGAGATAATTGTACATTCACATGGAAATTTAAGACATAGTACATTTAATGCCATTTCCCCCAAGGGTATTGTTTTGCAGAGCTGTAGTATAATATCACAACCAGAATTTTGACATTGGTACAGTCCACTGATTTTATTTGGATTTTCTGTTTTACTTATACTCATTCGTGTATGTATGTATATTAACTTTCGTGCAATTTTATCACCTGTGTAAGTTTGTGTATCCCCCACTACAATCAACATATTGAACAGTTCCAGTACCATGAAGATTTTTCTCATCATCCTTTTGTAACTAACTTATATTATTTTTTAATACTCTTTATAAGCATTTAAAAAATATATTTATTTCTTTTAGTTGTATACAATGCCTTTATTTTTACGTGGTGCTGAGGATCGAACTCCGGCCGCACACGTGCTAAGAGAGCACCTCTATCACTGAGCCACAACCCCAGCCCCATCTTCATAAACATTTTGAATGATTGCTAAATATTCCTTTGCATAGAGAGAATTACCTTGTCCTTTCTTTTTTTGGTACCAAATATTGAACCCAGAGGGACCTAACCACTGAGCCACATCCACAGCACTTTTTATTTTTTATTTTGAGATGGGGTCTCGCTGAGTTTTTTAGGGCCTTGCTAAGTTGCTGAGGCTGGCTTTGAACTTGGGATCTTCCTATCTCTGCCTCCTGAGTCACTGGAATTACAGGTGTGATCCACTGCACCTGGCTCACCTCTGTTCTTTAAAGTGTGTATACTTTACAAGCGTCTGGTTTTGAATTCTTTTGTCTATTCTCTTTCAGGGCAATTTTTTCTGTGTTGGATCTAATGAAAGTAGACATGGCAAACTTTGCTATCACTAGCATTCGGCCACATCTCATGCAGCAGTCGGTTGAGTATGAGAGGAAGAAATTTCAAGAGCTTTTGGAGAAACAGCCAAGTATGTTCAATGCTTTGTTGTGCTTTTTCGTTGTTGGTAGTTCATTTTTGATTTTTCCTTTTAGTTGCTATAGCTTGTTGCATAACAATATTGTTTCTTTTTTTTTTTTTTTTTGTACCGGGGATTGAACTCAGGGGCACTCGACCACTGGGTCACATCCTCAGCCCTTTTTTTTTTTTATTTTATTAGAGACAGGGTCTCACTGAGTGAGTGCCTCACCATTAATGAGGTTGGCTTTGAACTCGCTAGTCTCCTGCCTCAGCCTCCCAAGTGCTGGGATTATAGGCATGTGCCACCACGCCTGGCTGTTTTCTTTTTTTATATAACATTGTTTTCAAAACAAAACTAAAATTATGTATGAAAATATTCTAATTTGGGACAGGGTTTGTGGCTCAGTGGTAGAGTGCTTGCCTCTCATGTGGAGGGCACTGGGTTTGATCCTCAGCACCACATAAAAATAAAATAAAGGTATTGTGTCCATCTACAACTAAAAAATATTTTTTAAAAATTCTAATTTGAGGGGCTGGGGTTGTGGCTCAGTGGCAGAGCGCTCGCCTCGCACGTGTGCGGCCCAGGTTCGATCCTCAGCACCACGTAAACATAAATGCATTGCATTGTGTACAACTAAAAGTAAATGGGTAAATATTTAAAAAAAAAAAATTCTAATTTGAAGAAGTAAAAGCACAAGATGTTGGGACAACATGTAGAATTAAGCATTGAAAAGAAGACTTAATTGACAAGCTAGACCAGTGTGGTAGGATATAAGAATAGGAAAGGAAAAAGAATGAAGATGTCCTAAATTAAATGTTGTTATTGTTGTTTTTAATGAAAATACCAGTTTGAGGTAAAAGATATTCTTGGTCTTGATTTTGATACCATGACAAACTTCTTGTGAATTTTCATTCACTTTTTTCCCTCCCTGTGGGATAAGGCAGGGAATTTGGCTTTGTTTCTGCTCTATGTGTATAATTTCTGGTTTCACACACAGGAAAAATCTCATTTTTATGAACCTCTCAGATGACCACAGGAAAACAGATGACTATAGAATCCAAAACTGTTTTATTTCTAGTATGCTTTCTTTGATCTCCGTGTCAGCAGCTGCCATTATAGGTAAATTTTAGTCTTCAGATCCAGTTTCTTATGAACCCTGTTGTGTCTTCAGCTTTGCTGATGACAAAATAAAAATGGCCATATCTGTATAGATGGTGCTGCCTAACCAGATTAGTCAATTCAGTGCCTTTACCAGTTGAGTCATTCAGTCCAGACAGAGAAGTCTGAGGGATGCTGAGAACCAGGGTTGCAGTTTTACAAACCAAAGTGCCTAATATTAGAACCAGGTCCCGGAAGCCAAGGTGCAGTGAAGGACTCACTGCTGATATGGGAGCACGGCTGTAATCATCAGTCCAAGTCTAATACTTGTCCACATATACAATTCAGTATTTCCAGAGCTGGTGAGTCACAGAGAATGCTGTCTGTATAAGGCTAGAGTGAGGCCAGATGACCCAGCAGTCAGAACTGAGAGATAGCTCAGGGGAATCAGTGTACTGGCAGAGAACAGAGGCACGTCCTCTTGCAGCTAGGTTATAGACATTACCTTGGCTGCCCACTTGGTCTCTAGGAGACCCCTACTGGCAGAACTGCAATACCTCCAGGACCTCACAGGTGCATTTTTTTAAAAAAAAAATATTTATTTATTTACTTTAGTTGTACACAATGCAATGCATTTATGTTTACGTGGTGCTGAGGATCGAATCCGGGCCGCGCACGTGCGAGGCGAGTGCTCTGCCACTGAGCCACAACCCCCTGCCCGCATTTTTTTTTTTTTTTTTCTCATAATGTGGACAAGATCCTCAGGTTCAAAATTTCTGCATCCCTTAGGGTACCTGCATGCCACATTACTCAGCTTAGAAAAACCCTGGCTCTCAGCATCCCTCAGACTTCTCTGTCTGGACTGATGAAAGCCCGCTGAGGGTCCTCCGACAGTGTTCTCAGCACAGTGAATTACATACACATCAAACACCGCGAGGTCCCGAGCAAACCAGAGTGATATGAGAGTAAGACCTAGATGAAGAAGCCCATTGTGATGTAGAGGACATATTAATAGGAGACTCCTGCTGGTGTCTTGGCCCAGCTGTCTTTGGGCAAGAAATTTTTGCCATCTCATGGATCTCAAGTCATTAGAGCTTTCAGCCATATCTTCTGCAGGACAGGAGAGGAGAAGGGCTTGCTAAACACCTGGCAGGTGGCAAGGCCTGGCTTGGCGTGGTATCACAACAGCCTGGGAGGTGGATGTGGTGAATTTCTTTATATCAGGACTCTGATATTCAGACAGATGATGACTTGCCTGAGGTCAATTTGCTAGTAAGAGATAATCTGTAATTTGGACTAAGTTCTATTTGATCCCAAAGTTCAGTCTATACTGTAATTTCACTCTGCCAGGGTGATTTTCCCTAAAGTAATTACGAGAAGCATCCCTGCTGAGTATCATAGTAATGTTTGCAGCTTTGTTTTTCACAGATTCCCTGGACTTTGTCACCCAGTGGTTAAAAGAAGCCTCAGATGACCTTATGGCTCAGAAGTACAAACATGCCCTACCAGCTGGGGGAGGGGCTGCTGGCTCTGGGGATGCTCCCATGCTGAGCCCTGTCGCTGTCCAGAATTATGCATACTTGAAGCTTCTGAAATGGGACCACCTCCATAGACCTTTCCCTGAAGTAGGTGCTCCTGGAGAGTCTAATTGCTCATACTTCTTTTTGTGTAGCTGAACTTTTTAAAAAGAATAGCATTATTTTGATATAATTCATATACCCAAAGTTGTCTCTTAAAACATACAAGTTGGGGCTGGGATTGTGGCTCAGTGGTAGAGCGCTTGTCTAGCATGTGCAAGGCACTGGGTTCGATCCTAAGCACCGCATATAAATAAGTAAATAAAATAAAGGTCCATGAACAACTAATCAAAACATTTAAAAAAAAAAAAAAAATCCATACAAGTTGGTGGTTTAGTATATTTGCAGTTACACAGTCATTAGCACTATTTAACTTAGAACATTTCATTCCCCCCAAAAGAAACACCATATCCATTGCAGTCAGTACCCTTTCCCCTTCCCTCTAATCTCTGTTTTCTGTCTCTAGGGATTTGCCTATTCTGGTAATTTCACATAAATGGAAGCATACAATAGTGGTCTTTTGTGCCTGACTTCTTTCATGATGCATAATATTCACCTTTGTTGTAGCATATATCAGTACTTCGTTCCTTTTTATTTTCTCTCTTATATTTTAAGTTTTTAAATTTTAGTACTAGAGATTGAACCCAAGGACCTTTTACCAATGAGCTACATCCCCAGTCCTTTTTACTTTTTATTTTATGACAGGGTCTTGCTGAGTTGCTTAGGGCCTCACTAAACTGCCAAGGCTGGCCTCAAACTTGCAATCCTCCTGCCTCAGCCTCCTGAGTTGCTGGGATTACATGCCTGCACCTCCATGTCTGGATTCCTTTGTTTTGTTTTTGTTTTCCAATGTATTTTTTTATAGCTGTGAAATGTACATGCCATATAGTTACCATTTTAACCATTTCTAAGTGAACAGTTCAGTGGAATTCATTATATTCATATTGTTGTATAGCCATTATTATCATCTGTCTCCAGAATATCTTCCCAAACTATAAAACTCTCTACCATCAAACAGTAGTTCTCCAATCATCTGTTCCTGGCAACTAACATTCTACTGTGAATCAATAAATTTGACCACTCTTGATACTTTATATAAAGTGGAATCACAATATTAGTCCTTTTGTGTCTAGCTTATTTTATTTAATGCCAAGTTTCATCTGTGTTGCAGCATGTGTCAGCGTTTCCTTCCTGTTTAAGGTCAAATAATATTTCTTCTGTGTGAATAGACCACATTTGTTTATTATTCCTTAGTTGGTGCACATTTCAGTTCCACTTTATTATTTTGAATTATGCTTTTATGAATGTTTATACAACATTTTGTGTGGAATACATTTTCAATTCTCTTGGTTACATATTTAGGATTGGAATTGCTGGGTGAGTCTAATCTTAACATTTTGAGGACCTACCAAACTTTCCTCAAGCAGCTGCATCATTTTACAATCCCTTAAGCAAGGTACGATGCTTTCAGTTTTTGCTGCTGAATTTTTATCCTGTTTATACTCATCTTGATCAAAATCATACTAGTGGTGTTGCATTACAGCTTTATCTAAAGAAACTTCTTTCCCTTCTGTGCTGAGCAATGTTCAGTGCTTCTAACTACAACAGTCCTTTAAGGGGACGACTAGCATAGGATTTCCTCATTTTTTTTCTTTAAATGGCTAATTTGATGTGTGCCCTCTTCCCTGCCCCCCCCGCCTCTCTCTCTCTCTCTCTCTCTCTCTCTCTCTCTTTTTTTTTTTTTTTTTTGAGGATGCTTGAACTCCTTATTTCTAATCTCAGATCCTGCTACTTCTCTAAATGTCTATCTCAGAACTTCCTTAATTTTCCTTTCAAGAAGTTGTAAGTTTAAGATTTCTCCTCTTGCCAGGAGTTCCCTGTTTGTGCTAGAGGAGGATCTAAAGAGGGTGTTGAACTAGTGGAGCTGTGTTCCTCTCTGAATAGTGGCATGTGCTCTTCTGGGAAGTTCTCAACCTGACATTTCTCTTAAAGACGGCTGCGGTGAAGATGGTGGTGTTTACTGGGGACAGAGGTCTGCTCTTGAAATTAATCCTTGGAAATTTTTGTGGTTTTTTGATCCCTGAAAATCTTTTTTATTCTAAACTCAAGTACTATACACTGATGAGAGGCCACAAAGCCAAGTGCAGTCACTGCTGTGTAGCACAGTGGGCTTAAGGAGGATGACAAGTCAGTAGAACCAATCTGTTGAACAACTGGGCATGTCCAATCTTCAGAGTTTTTCATTTTGAGAAGTTTGGGCTCTGACCCCAAATAGTTATTGTCTTTTTTTTTTTTTTTTTTTTTTTTTTTTTTTTGGTACCGGGGATTGAACTCAGGGGCACTTGACCACTGGGCCACATCCCCAGCCTTTTTTTGTATTTTATTAGAGACAGGGTCTCACTGAGTTGCTAAGTGCCGCGCCATTGCTGAGGCTGGCTTTGAACTTGCGATCCTCCTGCCTCAGCTTCACAAGTGCTGGGATTACAGGCGTGTGCCACCATGACCAGCTTATTAGTTAATGTCTTGATTTGGCAATCTCAGTATTTTATATCCAGATCAGTCCTTAAAGTTCATTTGAATAGCCAGCCTATAGGAACTTGGGTCTGAAACTAGAGCAGCTCAGCCTTTCTGCTGCTCTTTCCTGTACCCCACACGGAGGCCTTTGGCATGGGAGGACCAGAGCTGTCTTTCACACAGGAGAAGCAGTCATGGTAATTCACTCATTGACTGCTTTCCAGGCTGCTGTGATCTGTCAGTCCTGCTCTGTTCACTGTTTCTTATTCTTCATTCACTTCCTAGTTCTTGAGAGCCTCCTCTTGTGCTAAATGCTGAGTGTCCAGGGCGAGTAAGTATGGGCTCTGCCCTCAAGGAAATCTTCCCCTCCGCTAGGCTGCAGGGAGACTGGCTGTCCTGGTTTGTGGGGGATTCAGGGAGATCCACAGGACTTGGGAGTTTCCTTTTTAGAACTGGGACAGTGCCAGACAAACTGGGAGGAGTTGGTTATTCCTCTGTCCTTTCTAGTGCTATGATTCCTCTTTACTAAGTGCTAGCTCTGCCACCCACTTTATGTGCATGTTTTTTCATCATCCTAACAGCCCTGCAAAGTAGGACTCCCCATTTTGCATAGGCCCCAGAGAGCTGAGGAAACTTGTGAGGTGGTGTTGCCGTGAAGTGACACAGCCTGGATTTCCACCCAGGTCGTCTCAGGTTTTTCGGGAGTGCGCTGTGCTACTGCAGACTTCCTCAGGGAAAAGGGGCACTGGAATGGAAGGACAGTTCACCCACAGCTGCCCTGTAGCTGAGATGACTAGGAAATCCTGAGGAAGCTGCAGAGGTGGGTGGGGGGCGATGTGGCCTCATCGCCCTCTGCTGGCCAGCACAGATCTCAGCTCAGCGGTCACTTCTCTTGTGTTCATTACAGACGGTTTTGATGGACCATTCTCGCTTCCAGGAGCTCCAGCTCCAGCTAGAGCAGCTGACCATCCTGGGGGCTGTGCTGCTGGTCACGTTCAACATGGCAGCCCCCGGAATTTCTAGCCAGGCCAGCTCTGCTGAGAAACTCAAGATGATTGTGAAGATTCTGCTAACTGATATGCATCTGCCGTAAGTGCTGGGAACTGTGGGGGAGACCTTTAGCGGATGGATGGGATGGATGGGATCAGGGGTAGGGAGCAGACCAGAGGAGGGCCTCCCGGTGTCAGGCCCTCAAGGAGCTGAGAAAAGACCTTGCTCCCCTGACTGCTCACCTGGTGAGATCTCAGCAGAGTTAATTCTGGCAATAGGGTCAGATGTTTAGGTATAACAAGGCTCTGGGATAGTGGTTTTCAGATGTTTGTGACTAGGACCCACAGTAAAAAATTCATTTTCCATTATGACTTACATACATATGTAACTGAAATTAAAACCTCACAAAGATGAAATTTACCCGAATTATGTTTGATTCATCCTAATATTTTCTACCCTATTCTTTTTCCATCGAAAAAATACCATTTGCTGCACACTGAGTTGCTTTTACAGCCAACTAGCAGTAAAAACACGGCCCCAGGCTGGAGGTGTAGCTCAGTGTACTGCACTTGCCTAGTGTGTGCGAGGCCGTGTGTTCAATCCCCAGCCAAAAAAAAAAAAAAAAAGACCAGACTTAGAGACAGCCGGCTGCTCCAGCTGGAGCTCTTAGACGAGAGAGGTCATTAGAAGAAACAAGATGATTACTCCAGAGGTACCTGCATGAGATGGACTTTTCTGCCCTTTGCACATTCCTGGCAGTCATTCTGTGCTGAGTATGAATGTGTCATTTTATTGCCCGGCAGAATTCACATCTGTGGGCTTGCAGGCTTCAGCAGGTACTCCTGCGGTGAAGCCCTGTTAGATGATTTATAGTGTATGAAACGTTTTGAATGGTTCTGAGTAAACCCTGTATCTGACAAGGCCCAATTTGGAAGAGGATTCTTCTAAAGAAGCACCCTGGCACATTCTCATCCTTACAAAATGGAGGGATTTTACTGTGGAGCTTGCACAGAGTGTGGGTGTGTTCAGTGCCATCTGGATGTGTCCTCTTGTTGTGACTAGGGGTTGACTCAGCATAGAGGCTGTTTGTTCAGCTGAGGCCTAGCCCAAGGCCCTTGCCCAGGTGCAGCCATAGGCTGTCAGCTAGGTCCCCTGCCAGTAGAACTGCTCTGTCAGAGCTACCGATGAGGGGCCCCGTTCAGTGCTTCTTGGGAGTCAGGCCCTGCACTCCCATATCTACCCTGGCAGTCAGGGC
Source organism: Tamias sibiricus (assembly GCA_025594165.1). NCBI lineage: Eukaryota > Metazoa > Chordata > Mammalia > Rodentia > Sciuridae > Tamias > Tamias sibiricus. Next base: position 38,106,755 of record CM046657.1, on the reverse strand, counting down.
TCTGGCATGGAGTTGAGGTGATAGAGGCAGCGAGGCCCAGGGCTTGCTCTCTCACTCCCCTGTAATTTTCTACTGTACGAAGGATTGAGATCCAGAGCAAACCTTAATTTGTAATAAAGTACTCAGTAAATGGTAGCTTTTGTTAAAATAGCTGAAAGTTAAGTGACCATCTGGTTCCCAGAGGTGCTTTAGGAGAGTCTTGAGGCCCCAGGGAATCAGGTGCTTATTTTATTTTTTTCTTTTAAAAATAGTTAATGTGGGGCTGGGGTTGTGGCTCAGTGGTAGGGCACTTCTCTAGAATATGTGAGGTTTGATCCTCAGCACCACATAAAAATATTTTAAAAAATGAAATAAAGGTATTGTGTTCATTTTCAACTAAAAATATTTTTAACAAAATAGTGAGTTGGGGATATAGCTTGGTGGTAGAGTGCTAGCGTGAGGCCCTGGGTTCATCCCCAGTACCACAAAAAGAAAAAGTTAATGCACTCACATGTTTCAAAACTCAAAAGGTATAAACGGATATCCAATGAAAAGTTTCTATCCCATTCCCATTCCATGGCTACGAAATTCCTGGTGTTGTGTATTCCTCCAGAGGTGTTTCAGGATATTCATAAGTCAGTTCCAGGCTTATTTCACCTCACAGGGGCTAGCAAGAAGTTATGCTTTGGTTTATTGGTTCTGGGACAGTCTGAGCCCATCCCCCCTCGCAATCCTTTCTAGTGGAAGGAGGGAAAATCCTTTGCAGTTTGGTGTGCACAGCTTGAGCGGTAAGGAGCAGGGAGACAGCCACAAATTCCCCCTTAAAACATCAATACACCAAGGGTGGTGTCACCCTTGCCAGGCAGGACTGATGAGGCTGGTGCACTGTGTCCTGGGTTCTTTCTTCCTCTGTCTTCCTTTCCCTTCTCTGCTCCAGTTCATTCCATTTGGAGGATGCCCTGACTACGATTGGGGAGAAAGTGTGCCTGGAGGTGAGCAGCTGCCTCTCGCTGTGTGGGTCCTCCCCCTTCTCCATGGACAAGGAGACCGCACTCAAAGGCCAGATCCTGGCTGTGGCCAGTCCTGACGACCCCATTCGCAGAATCATGGGTATGTTTGGGGGAAGGCCCAGGGGTCTTAGGGGATAGGCCCCTTTGAAGAAATCTGAGAGGGTTTCATGGAATAATGAGTGCTGCTGGTAAGGATGGAGTGTGATTCATCACCACTGTGATCAGGGTGACTTAAAAGATGGCAAGTATAGCCAGGCGTGGTGGTGCACACCCGTAATCCCAGCACTTGGGAGGCTGAGGCAGGAGGATCGCGAGTTCAAAGCCAGCCTCAGCAATGGTGAGGCACTTAGCAACTCAGTGAGACCCTGTCTCTAATAAAATACAAAAAAAAAAAAAAAGGGCTGGGGATGTAGCCCAGTGGTCGAGTGCCCCTGAATTCAATCCCAGGTACTAAAAAAAAAAAAAAAGAAAAAGATGGCAAATGGCTGGACAGCCATCATTGTCTTGAGGGTTTGGACTTTGGAATCACAGAACGTGGTTCAGAGTCCTGCTCAGCACTTACTGTGTGGCGTGGCAAGAAACTTTATGCTTGAGTTTCCACACCTTTAAAAAAGCAGATCATACGAACCTCCTGCCCAGGTTACTGGGAGGACCACCTGTGAGAAGGTAGATATGTCAGGTGCTTGCCATCATGCCTGGCCGCACATAGTAAGTACTCAGCAAATAATGCTATAATTAAAATAGCTAAAAAAATAAAATTTGAAGCCGGGAGTGGTGGCGCACGCCTGTAATCCCAGCATTTGGGAGGCTGAGGCAGGAGGATTGCGAGTTCAAAGCCAGCCTCAGCAATGGCGAGGTGCTTAGCAACTCAGTGAGACCCTGTCTCTAATAAAAATACAAAAAGGGCTGGGGATGTGGCCCAGTGGTCGAGTGCCTCTGAGTTCAATCTCTGATACCAAAAAAAAAAAAAAAAAAAAAAAAAAAAAAATTTGATGTAAAAATTAAAAATAAAAATACTATTAGCCGGGCGCGGTGGCGCACGCCTATAATCCCAGCACTTTGGGAGGCTAAGGCAGGAGGATCGCGAGTTCAAAGCCAGCCTCAGCAATGGCGAGGCACTTAGCGACTCAGTGAGACCCTGTCTCTAAATAAAATACAAAAAAAAGGTCTGGAGATGTGACCCAGTGGTCGAGTGCCCCTGAGTTCAATCCCCGGTACCAAAAAAAAAAAAAAAAAAAAAAAAAAAAAACTATTAAAATAGTATTAAATATTAGCTGGGCATAATGGTGTGTGTCTATAGTCCCAGGTACTCAGGAGCAGGAAGATGGCTGGAGCTCAGAAGTTCAAGGCCAGTCTGGGCAACATAGAGAGACCCTGTCTCAAACTAAAATAATGCAAGGGATGGGGATGTGGCTTGGTGGTACTTGCTAAGTGTCAGAGCGGCCCTGGGTCTCCCAGTACTACCAAAAAAAAAAAAATATATATATATATATATATGTATTTATGTATATATATATATACATATATATTTATACATGAATATATGTATATATATATAAGCTGTTTATATATTTATATATCTATTTATATATTTATATTTATATATATTTATGTATATAAGCTGTTTTCATCATAATAGCAGTGGTATTATGAAGAATTCTGTATTAATTATCTTAAAACATGTTTTAATAAAGCTTGGTAGAGAAAATTCTGTTCTGGTTGATCAAGGATTACAGTATTCATCATTTAAAAGTGAGATTGAATTAATTTTGAAGCCCTTCTTCAAATTCTTTGAGAACAAGTATTAAGCAAATAAATAATGAAAAATTAGCAGGTGTCAGGCAGAAGCTGAATGATTTGTGGTTGTATTTCAGATTGGAGTAAAAGACTGGACCAGTGATATGGGACTGCTCTAAAAACTATGACTTTTTAGCTGGGCCAGTGGCACATGCCTATAGTGCCAGTAACTTGGGACACTGAGTCAGGAAAATCAAAAGTTGAAGGCCAGCCTCAGCACTTTAGTGAGACCCTGTCTCAAAATAAAAAACTAAAAAGAACTAGGGATGTGGCTTAGTCGTAAATTCCTCCTGGGTTAAATCCCCCAAATCAACCAAACAAACAAAAACTATGACTTTTTTATTAAGTAATATTTCATGTGAAAAAAGAGTTATATGGACAATGTGTATATATTTTTTAATTTATTTATTCTAATTTGTTATATATTGACAGTAGAATGCATTTCAATTCACAGTACACATATAGAGTACAAGTTTTCCTATTTCTGGTTGTACACAAAGAGTTACACCATTCGTGTCTTCATAACGTGTACTTAGGGTAATGATGTTCGTCTCATTCCACCATCTTTCCTACATCCCCTGCCTCTCCCTTCCTCTCCCTCCCCTTTCCCCTATTTCAAGTTCCTCTATTTCTCCCATGCTCCCCCCATCCCCATTATGGATCAAGCATCCTCATTTCAGAGAAAACATTTGGCATTTGATTTTTTGGGATTGGCTTACTTCACTTAGCATGATGTTCTTCAACTCCATCCATTTACCTGGAAATGCCATGATTTTATTCTCTTTTAATGCTGAGTAATATTCCATTGTGTTTATATAACACATTTTCTTTATCCATTCATCTACTGAAGGGCATCTAGTTTGGTTCCACAATTTAGCTATTGCGAATTGTGCTGCTATAAATATTGATGTGACTGCGTCACTATAGTATGTTGTTTTTAAGTCCTTTGGGTATAGGCCGAGGAGCAGGATAGCTGGGTCAAATGGTGGTTCCATTCCAAGTTTTCCAAGGAATCTCCATACTGCTTTCCATATTGGTTGCACCAATTTGCAGTCCCACCAGCAATGTATGAGTGTGCCTTTCTCCCCACATCCTTGCCAATACTTATTGTTGTATGTATTTTTTAAAAATATTTATTTATTTGCTTTAGTTGTACACAATGTGTTTTTTATTTTTATGTGGTGCTGAGGATCAAACCCGGGCCATGCATGTGCTAGGCGAGTGCTCTACCGCTGAGCCACAATCCCAGCCCCTGTATGTGTTCTTAATAGCTGCCATTCTGACTGGAGTGAGATGTTGAACATTTTTTCATACATTTGTTGATTGAGTATATATCATCTTCTGAGAAGTGTCTGTTCAGTTTCTTGGCCCATTTATTGATTGCATTATTTGGGGTTTTTTTTTTTTTTTTTTGGTGTTAAGATTTTTGAGTTCTTTATACCTAGAGATTAATGTTCTATCTGATGTGCATGTGGTAAAAATTTGCTCCCATTCTGTAGGCTCCCTATTTACCTCACTAATTATTTCTTTTGCTGAGAAGAAGCTTTTTAGTTTGAATCCATCCCATTTATTGATTCTTGATTTTATTTCTTGTGCTGTAGGAGTCTTATTAAGGAAGTCAGGGCCTAATCCAACATGATGAAGATTTGGTCTTACTTTTTCTTCTGTTAGGTGCAGGGTTTCTGGTTTAATTCCTAGGGCCTTGATTCACTTTGAGTTGAGTTTTGTGCTTGGTGAGAGATAGGGGCTTAATTTCATTTTGTTGCATATGGATTTCCAGTTTACCCAGCACCATTTGTTGAAGAGGCTATCTTTTCTCCAATATGTGTTTTTGGTGCTTTTGTCTAATATAAGATAACTGTATTAATGTGGCTTGGCTCTGTGTTTTCTATTCTTTTTTTTTGGTACCAGGGATTGAACTCAGGGGCACTCTGACCACTGGGCCACATCCCCAGCCTGGTTTTTTTTTGTTGTTGTTGTTGTTTGTTTTTAATTTTATTAGAGACAGAGTCTCACTGAGTTGCTAAGTGCCTCGTCATTGCTGAGGCTGGCTTTGAACTTGAGATCCTCCTGCCTCAGCCTCACAAGTGCTGGGATTTACAGGCGTCTGCCACCAAGCCTAGCTTTTTGTGTGTGTGTGTGCCGGGAATTTAACTCAGGGTCACTTGACCACTGGGCCACATCCCCAACCTTTTTTTGTATTTTATTAGAGACAGGGTCTCACTGAGTTGCTAAGTGCCTCACCATTGCTGAGGCTGGCTTTGAACTCGCGATCCTCCTGCCTCAGCCTCCCAAGTGCTGGGATTACGGGCGTGCGCCACCACGTCCCGCTTAGTATGGTCATTTTGACAATATGAATTCTGCCTATCCAAGAGCAAGGGAGATCTTTCCATCTTCTAAGGACTTATTTGTTTTCTTTTCTTTTTTTTTTTTTTTAAGGATTCTGTAGTTTTCATTGTAGAGGTCTTTCACCTCTTAACCTTAGGTTGACTCCCAAGTATTTTATTTTTTTTTAAGGCTATTTAAATGGGGTGGTTTTCTTCATTTCCATTTCAAAGGATTTGTCACTGATATACAGAAATGGCTTTAATTTATGAGTGTTGATTTTGTATCCTGCTACCTTGCTGAATTTGTTTATTAGTTCTAGAAGTTTTCTGGTGGAATTTTTTGGGTCTTCTAGGTATAGAATCATATCATCGGCAAATAGTGCTAATTTGAGTTCTTCTTTTCCTATCCGTATTCCTTTAATTTTTTTTGTGTGTATAATTGCTCTGGCTAGAGTTTCAAGAACTATGTTAAAGAGAAGTGGCAAAGGAGGGCATTCCTGTCTTATTCCAGTTTTTAGATGGAGTGCTTTCAATTTTTCTCCATTTAGAACATGTTGGCCTGGTGCTTAGCATAGATAGTTTACAGTGTTGAGATATGTTCCTATTATCCCTGGTTTTTCTAGTGTTTTAACATGAAGGAGTGCTGTATTTTGTTGATTGCTTTTTCTGCATCTATTGAGATGATCATATGATTGTTATATTTAAGTCTATTGGTGTGATGAATTACATTTATTGATTTGTGTATGTTGAACCAACCTTGCACCCCTGGGGGGAACCCCACTTGATTGTGGTACACTATGTTTTTGATAAGTTTTTGTATTTGATTTTCCAGAATTTTATTGAGAAGTTTTGCATCTATGTTCACTGGTCTGAAGTTTTCTTTCTTTGATGTGTCTTTAACTGGTTTTGGAATCAGGATGATATTGGCCTCATATAGAATGAGTTTGGAAGTGTTCCTCTTTTTCTATTTCATGAAATAATTTGAGAAGTATTGATATTAGTTCTTCTTTGAAGGTCTTGTAGAACTCAGCTATGTGTCCATCTGGTCCTGGGCTTTTCTTGGTTCGTAGGCTTCTGATGGCATCTTCTACTTCATTGCTTGAAATTGATCTGTGTATATCATCTTGATTCAGTTTGGGCAAATTATATGACTCTAGAAATTTGTCGATGCCTTTGGTATTCTCTATTTTATTGGAGTACAATTTTTCAAAGTAATTTCTAATTATCTTCTATATTTCTGTAGTGTTTATTATATTTCCTTTTTCATCATGGGCGTTAGTTTTCTCTCTCCTTCTCTTTGTTAGCATGGCTATGTCTTTATGAATTTTATTTATTTATTCAAAGAACCAACTTTTTTGTTTTGTTAATTTTTTCAATTGTTTCTTTTGTTTCAATTTTATTGATTTCAGCTCTGATTTTAATTATTTTGTCTTCTAGTGCTTTGGGTGTTGTTTTGTTCCTTTTTCTAGGGCTTTGAGATATAATGTTAGGTCATTTGTTTGTTCACTTTTTCTTCTTTTAAGAAATGAACTCCATGCAATGAACTTTCCTCTTAGTACTGCCTTCATAGTATCCCAGAGATTTGGATATGTTGTATCAGTGTTCTCATTTACCTGTAAGAATTTTTAAATCTCCTCTTTGATGTCTTTTGCAACTCATTGGTCATTATTTAGTCAACAGGTCTTGGAGTAGTTTCTACTTTTTATTTTATCATTGATTTCTAATTTCATTCCATTATGATCTGATAGAATGCAGGGTAGTATCTCTACTTTTTTGTATTTGCTAAGAGTTGCTTTGTGGCATAATATATGGTTTGTTTTAGAGAAGGATCCATGTGCTGCTGAGAAGAAAGTGTATTCACTTGTTGATGGATGAAATATTCTATATATGTCTGTGAAATCTAAGTTATTGATCGTATTATTGAGTTCTATAGTTTCTTTGTTTAGCTTTGGTTTGGAAGATATATCCAGTGGTGAATGAGATTATGTTAAAGTCACCCAGAATTATTGTGTTGTGGTCTCTTGAACTTGAGAAGCGTTTGTTTGATGACCATAGATGTTCCATTGTTTGGGGGATATATATTTATAATTGTTTTGTCTTGTTAATGTATAGTTCCTTTAAGCAATATGAAATGTCCTTCTTTATCCCTTTTGATTAACTTTAGCTTGAAGTCTACTTTACTTGATATGAGGATAGAAACCCCTGCTTGCTTCTGCAGTCCATGTGAGTGGTATGATTTTTCCCAACCTTTCACCTTCAGTCTGTGGATGTCTTTGCTTATGAGATGAGTCTCTTGAAGGCAGCATATTGTTGGGTCTCTTTTTAAATCTAATCTGCCAATCTATGTCTTTTTTTTTTTTTTTAGTATATTTTTTAGTTATATTTGGACACAATACCTTTATTTTATTTATTTATTTTTATGTAGTGCCGAGGATCAAACCCAGTACCTTGCACATGCTAGGCAAGCACTTACCACTGAGCCACAACCCCAGCCCCAGCCCCAGTCTATGTCTTTTGATTGGCGAGTTTAGGCCATTAACATTCAGGGTTATTATTAAGACATGATTTGTATTCCTGGTCATACTTGTTAGTTTTGGTATTTAACTTGATTTGTTTTTTTATTTGATTGGTATTTCCTTTAGTGTAATATCTCTTTGCTGATTTTTATTGTTGTTTTTCATTTCCTCCTCATAGAATATTTTGCCGAGGATGTTCTGTAGTACAGGCTTTCTAGTTGTAAATTCTTTTACTTTTATCTTGGAAGGTTTTTATTTTGTCATCAAATCTAAAGCTTAATTTTGCTGAATATAAGATTCTTGGTTGGCATCCATTTTCTTTCAGAGCTTGGTATATGTTGTTCCAGTATCTTCTAGCTTTCAGGGTCTGCGTTGAAAAATCTGCAGATATCCTAATTGGTTTTCCCCTATATGTAATCTGATTCCTTTGATTCCTTTCTCTTGTGGCTTTAAAATTCTCTCCTTATTCTGTGTGCTAGGCATTTTCATCATAATGTGCCTTGATGTGGGTCTCTTGTGATTTTGTACATTTGGTGCCTTGTAAACCTCTTGTATTTGATTTTCTAATTTATTCTTCATGTTTGGAAAAATTTCTGATATTATTTCATTGAATAGATTGGTCATTCCTTTGATTTGGAACTCTATGCCTTCCTCTATCCCAATAATTCTTAAATTTGGTCTTTTTTTTTTTTTAATACTCTGTTTAATTTTTTTATATTTATTTATTTGCTTTAGTTGTACACAATGTGTTTATTTTTACATGGTGCTGAGGATCAAACCCGGGCTGCGCACATGCTAGGCGAGTGCTCTACCACTGAGCCACAACCCCAGCCCCTAAATTTGGTCTTTTTATGTTATCCCATAATTCTTGAATGTTCTGCTCATGGTTTCTACCATCTTCACTGTGTGTTCAGCATTCTTTTCACAATTATGTGTTTTGTCTTCATTGTCTGAAGTCCTGTCTTCCAAGTGATCTAATCTGTTGGTGATGCTTTCTATTGAGCTTTTAATTTGGTTTATTGTTTCTTTCATTTCAAGGATTTCTTTTGTTTTTTCAGAACCTCTATCTCCTTATTGAAGTAATCTTTTGCTTCTTGTGTTTGCTTATGTAGCTCTTTATTGAAACAATCTTTTCTTGCCTGTATTTGCTCTCTTACATCATCCTTTAATTCACAGAACATTTAAATTATGTTCATCCTGAACTCCTTCTCTGTCATTTCTTCTGCTGTGCTGGCCATGGATTCTAATAATGTAATATCTTGGTTTGTTGGGGGCACTTTCTTCTCTTGTTTTTTCATGTTGTTCATTTGTCTTCCCTTCTAGCACTGCGAATCTGAGACGTTACAGTTTTTACCATATAGGCTAATAGTGTCCCTGCAGGTTTCTAATACCTTTCCTTTAATGGGGAGAACAATGTTAATGGATCCCGATACAAACAATATTCAGCCTTAAACCAAATAGCTACTATTAAGACATTTACGGTTTTGTTACAATATACAGAAATGGTAAGTTCAATTATTATCTACAATATAAACAATAGGTTTGCAAAAGGGTCTGTGGTTTCTGATAGAGGACAAAGAATGAAGGGTTAGGTGTAGGATGAGATGTTGAGGGAGTAGGAGGTGAGGATATAGAGTTATTAGATTGAGCTTTTAATTTGGTTTATTGTTTCTTTCATTTCAAGGATTTCTGTTTTTTTTTTTTTTTTTTTCCCCAGAACCTCTATCTCCTTATTGAAGTAATCTTTTGTGTAGGATGGGATGTTGAGGGGGCAGGAGGTGAGGATATAGAGTTATTAGATCTTAGAAAGTGTGAAAGAGGAATCTAAAGAAGATGGTTAGTAGCAGGAGAAGAGAGAGAGTGATTTTGAGGAGACAAGTAAGTGGGAAGACAGAGTACAAAACACAAACATAAATATTAAGAAAAATAAAAAATGTAAAAATAGGAAATAAAAGAATATATAGCAACACTGTAGTATACTGTTCAGACATCCCAGTCCTCAGTGGCCTAATTCATGGAAAGTACTTGGTTTCACAATGTGGGGGATGTGAGGGCAGGAGAAGAGAGAGAAGAAAAAAAAATCTCGAAGGAGGATACAAGGATTGTTCTTGTTGGAGATCAGTGTCTTTCCAGCTTCCCTCTTGTCCCATAGGTGGGGTTGTCTGTTGTTTGCTGGCATCTCCACCCTCAGGATGGTGAAGGTTACTAGGGTGGGAGGGTTGGTCTTGGGGGTGGAGCTCCTGGAGGTGGGGTATAGTACTTGCTGGTCCCGATGCAAGACTGTACCCCACAGATCTCCTTTGGGGCCTGCTCTTGTGGTGTGGGCACCTGGTCTTATCTCCTTATATCACCTGTAGACCTTGTGGTTCTTGGTCTCTGATTTAGTCTCTAAACTGTACCTCACTCCACTCCCCACCCCACCCCACCCGTCTTCTACTTTCCAATCAGGAACCACAGGAGGTCCTGGTGGCTGCGCACCTGTCACGGAGAGCTGTTTCATATTGGGCAGTTCCAGACCCTGTTTTGCGAGCTGTGGACTGGCTACGTAGCCGCAAACAGTGTGCTGATTTAGTGGCTGCCAGGGAGAGGGGGGAGTTGGGGACTTTCGGTACCCTGATATTGCTTCTAAGCCCCAGCCGGTGTTCCAAGCTGGGAGTTGCCCCAGCTAAAGATGGCGAAGAAGGTGTCCCATGATGGATGCGACTGCTTTTATTGCTGGGGTGTTGGGTTGGGTGGGGCTGGGCTGTGGCAATGGGTGGCATGTTCAGAGATGCAGCTCTGTGGCCTGCAGTACTGTGGCTGGCAGTTGTCTCTGGACCCAGTGCAGTGTCCCCAGGTACAGGCTACTGAGTGTAGGGAACTATGGTTGCAGTGCCCTAAGATGGAGGCGACCAGGGGAGCCCCACGTTGGTGGATGGGGGTCCACATGGGAGTGGTGACCAGAGTTCCTGCACGGGTGCTAGTGCCAGAGGTGCTACTCAGGCACCCAGAGGTCCTGTGTGGACAAGTGGCTGGGAGTCCTGCACAGCACTGTGGCTGTGATTGCTGCACAGGAGCAGCTGTCAGGGGTCCTCTAATCACTTGCAGAGAAACAGTATTCCCACCACTTGAATCCCAGGTCCTGGAGTGACACAGATTGCAGCTTCCCTGTAGCCCACCATCTTGGATCAAGCCTCAATGTGTATATTATTTTTTTAAACCCACTTTATCCCAGCCCTTTGTTAGTGACAGTTTAATCTGTGAGTCACTGAAGAGGAGGCTCCTGCGGATCTTGCAGGGCCCTTGGATCGTTAATGATTATAGTTGGCCTTGGGAAAAAGCAGGGAAGTGTCTGAAAAGAAGTCTGGGGCTAACAAAGTGCTTCTCATCCTACCATCTTGGTTGTGTTGTTTTTTTGATACCAGGGATTGAACCCATGGGTGCTTAACCACTGAGTCATTCCCAAGCCCTTTTCTATTTTTTATTTTGAGATAGGGTCTTGCTAAGTTGCTGAGGCTGGCCTTGAACACGATGCTCCTGCCTCAGCCTACTAAGCCACTGGGCAGGGGCAGGCATGCACCACCGTGCCAAGCATATCTTGATGGTTTTCTAATAGTCAGTTAATACATGTGGGGATCGAGAGCAGCCGCTAGGTAGCATGGTAAGAGGAGCTCCACTTCTGGATGATGCTTCCAGCTCAGGAGCCTCAGAGAACCAGACTCACTCAGGATCAGGAGTGCTAGGACAGGTCAGCAGCAGCTTCACTGTCAGTGTGGTTTTGGGTTCAGAAAGTGTAAGTTGTTTGCACCAGAGAGACTCTAGCCCCAGGGCTGGGACATTTCATTTGAAAAGGCCTATTCCATATAAATGTCCCTATTGTTTTTATAATAAAACCTATAAGAATTATGATTTGATTAAATTTTGTTTGGCTAATAAGGCTACACAGTAAAGTGCAAAAGCATAGTATAGGGAAATGGGCTAAAAAATGCATTAGCTAAAGTTATTCCTCCAAGTAGAATTAGTTTGCAAATGTCCTCGATTTCTGTGACCTTCCATTGTCAGCACCAAAGAAGGAAGCTCATGGTCCTTTCGTGTGGGCGTAGTAGGAAAAAAATAGATCCTAAGTCAGTGGTACCAGAGTTGTCGTCATCGTCTCCTCCTCCTCCTTCTTCCTCTTTTGCACTTGGGATTGAACTCAGGGCTTTGCACATGCTAGACAAACTATCTACCACTAAACTTTATCACCAGCCTAGCCTTAAACTTGTGATCTTCCTGTTTTTTTTTTTTTTAAATATTTATTTATTTGTTTTAGTTGTACACAATGGGTTTTTTATTTGTACGTGGTGCTGAGGATCGAACCCAGGGCCTCACACACGCTAGGCGAGCGCTCTACCACTGAGCCACAACCCCAGCCCTATCTTCCTGTTTTAACTTCCCAAGTAGCTAGGATTACAGGCATGTGCTATCCCACCTGGCTCTCTTTCTTTTTTACACTTGTAATTCTGGCTTCAGTTTTCCTTTGTGTGTGATCTTCAGCAGTGGCTAAGGTTGGTTTCAGTGTGCTTGCTTCTCAGAGCAGAACATGTCAGTTCTTTCTCTGTTTACTCATCTGTACATGTATTCTTGCATTGCAAATGTGGTTTGATCTTCTGGGGACCAGATCTCATGCCAGACGCTGTGCTGTGCTGGGTGCTGAGGAGAGAATGATGAACAAGTTAAGTACAGTTGCTGTCTTCATGAAACCAACCATCCTCAGGGGGAGAGAAAACGTTGCACGTGGATGAGTGTTCAGACATGCAAGGTGCTGAGTGTCTGATCTAGGGGATTAATGGAGAAGACTTTTCCAAAGAGATGATGGTTAAGCTAAGAAATGAAGCATAATCAGAAGTTTGTAAGGCCATCCTCAATGAGAAACAAGTTATTCTTTTCTTTTCCATGACAGAATCCCGAATCCTGACCTTCTTGGAAACGTACCTTGCCTCGGGTCATCAGAAGCCATTGCCCTCAGTTCCCGGAGGACTGGGTCCAGTCCAGAAAGAGCTGGAGGAAGTTGCTGTTAAATTTATTCGTCTGGTCAACTATAACAAGATGGTGTTCTGTTCCTACTATGATGCGATCCTCAGTAAGATCCTCCACAGATCCTAACATGTGTGCGCCCTGCAGCAGCAGTATTAGCACTTGCCTCCGAACACCTGTTCTCAACTATACCGTTGCTTTGGAAAATGGCTATGTAGTACATTTCTATTTAACAGCACTGACTCCAAAGGAAAGAGTGTTGTGTATCACTGTTGAAAAGACTTGTTGAAGAATGCACTGGATTCTATTTTGAGAGATTGTATTTATGAGTGCAAGTTTACAAATCAAAGAAGCTTTTTGTTATCTTGAGTTTTGTAGGTAACAGCCAGCATTTAAGGAGTTGGCAATCTGTTTCCACTCCTGCTCCATCATGATTATAGCAGCCACTTCCTCCCAAGGAGACTGGGACATCTCTCTTCTTTGATCTGGGTAGTTTATTTTGTTTTGTTTTTTGTTTGTTTTTTTTTTTTTTTTCAGGTGCCCCATGCTGACAGCTACAAGGAGTGAAAGAGACCAACCCATGACTTTACCTCTTGCCCCTCCCTCCAGGTATTTTGTGGTAGAAGGGCTATCTGTAGTCTTACTGCTTTTTTCCACTTCCATTTGTACCTTCCACTGTGCCTATCCTAACCAGGGCTCCAGAACTCTTGTTCTAGAGCAGTTATTTGATTTTTAAAAGCTGTTCTATTGGGCTGGGGGTGTAGCACACTGATAAAGGCTTTCCTAACATGCACAAAGCCCTGGTTTTGATCTCCAGCTTCACAAAAAGAAAAGAAAAACAAAACAAAAACTACACAGGCTGGGCATGGTGGTGTATGCCTGTAGGGCCAGCTACTTAGGAAGGCTGAAGCAGGAGGATCATTTGGGCCAAGAGTTCAGGGCCAACCTGGGCAACATAGACTCTGTCTAAAAAAAAAAAAAAAAAAAAAAAAAAAAAAGTTTTTTCTTTTCCACAGAATTATTCCTAAGCCTAAATGATAGCAATTAAGGCTTAGGGGATCCAAAGAAAGGAAATTCTTTTACCTTTAAGCCTTGAAAGTTAAGGAGGAAAATTTTAAAGATATATGTGTGTGTGTATATATCTTTATAATATATATCTTTATATATATGTATGTATATAATTTAGCATAACATGAAATGAGAAATATTATCTGAGGGTTTTATTGAAAAATTTACCCTGGTACAAAGATGTGTTGATTACATTAGAATTCTGAAGTTAAATTTAAGTATTTTTAGGTATTTGAGTAGTAATTTTCAAGGAACTTCAGTAGCCAGAACTCCTGACATGCCCTGTGACTGTGAGAGCAATTTGGGTTTCACAGATGATTTGTTCTGTTAAAAAATAATAATAAAATATGTCTATGTGTGTATGTGTATTTTAGAAAGGACATATGGTAGATGCAGAGCCATGAAGTTGTTGTTGAGTGACCTCAAGCTTCCAGAGGTGCAGGAATTAAAATAATGCAAGGAATCCCTTTATTAGCTTTGCTTGGGAGTGACAGAGTGAAAGGACAAGAGAAACCTCCATTCTGTAGATTGTCAAGTGATACCAGAGCTGATAAGAAGGAATAGTTAGCCAGGTGCAGTGCTGCAGCCTGTAATCCCAGCTACTCGGGAGGTGAGGTAGGGGGATCACAAGTTCAAGGCCAACCTTGGCAATTTAGTGAGACTGTTTCAAAATGAAATTAAAAGGAACTGGGGGTATAGCTCAGTGTAGAGTATGCCTGGTTCAACTCCTAGTACCACAAAACAAAAACAGTGGTTATGTTGGGGATGTGATTGATTCCTCCTAGTGCATGCTACAAACTGCTCTAGTGCTGCTTCTTTCTTGTGCTAAAAAAATATATGCTGCATTACATAGTTCAGAAAGTCATTTAAGGACAAATTTTCCCTGGTTGATTTAGAGGGATAAAAGTAGATAAGTAGGGCATAAGAGTCATTCAGTGGGGCTGGGGTAGAGCTTAGCATGTGCAAGGCCTGGGTTCCATCCCCAGTACCTGGCCAAAAGAAAGAAAAAAAAAAGTCATTCAGAAATAACAGTATATAAAGACTTTTTGGACAAGAAGTTAAAAGAAACTTGGAGCCATTTCACAATACTCTAGGAAAGCCAGCAGCTATTCTGAGCAACCAGGGCGTAGGCCACATTTTACTGAAGGCAGTTGTTTTCTCTGGTCCTTCCGTTCAAGGAAAGGCGGTGATTTCTGTTTCTCAAGGAAGACTCAAAGTTACAGTTGGGTTGGCCTTGAGAGTGTAGGTATTTCAGTGATATTGATCAGAAGGAGGAGAGCAGGTAGCAGTGAAAAGGCATCAGACCCAGAAGTATCAGAATCTGTTCCACTTTTGGTATTTTTGTGATAGCTGATCTCATGCCCAGGGTACTTAGGTATAAATTAGCATAGATAGTATTACTTCTTTTTTTTTTTTTTTTTTTTTTTTTTTGTACCAGGGATTGAACTCAGGGGCAGTTGACCACTGGGCCACATCCCCAGCCCTTTTTTTTTGTATTTTATTTAGAGACAGGGTCTCACTGAGTTGCTAAGTGCCTCGCCATTGCTGAGGCTGGCTTTGAACTCGCGATCCTCCTGCCTCAGCCTCCCAAAGTGCTGGGATTACAGGCATGAGCCACCGCGCCCGGCTAGATAGTATTACTTCTAATCTATAATATGGCAAATTAAAAAAAAAAAAAAAAAAAAAAAGAACCAGGTGTATATATGGTTCCCAGGCAGGAGAATCTGGGGTCACTATAAATAGGTAGACTGGCCATATTTTAGGTGAGAGTACTTTAAAAGAAAAAAATTCCACCTTGTGTAGTGTGTGCAGTGTGATCCCTTCTGGAGTCCTTCCTGTGAGGCAGAGGTCGCTCCGTGGCAGCACCTGTTGGTGTGTGAGCTGGGTGCCTGGGCTGCACCCAGGGGCAGTGCTCTTTGCCTGCTTCAGCTGCAGAGTGTTAGGGGGCTCTTGCTGCCCTCAGAGGATGAGGAGGGGAGCTCCACCCAGCTGCTTCCACCCCGTGGAGGCTCACCTCTTCCTAGAGCATCTCCCTGAATCTCAAAAAGTTCTTTTCTCTTGAAGAGTTAACTCTTAACAAGATTTTTTTCCCCTTCCTGGGTTCCTATATTGGCAAAATTGAGTTCATACTGTTGGAAATCTTGGTGCATATCTAGCAAGGGGCTGCACAGTGTCCCTACCTCAGTGTCCTCCAGTGGAGTTCCACAACCAGCAGAAGCCAAGGACAAAGGAAGCAAAGCTCAGAATCACAGTATTCATATTGAATCATTTGGTTGTTGCTCTGTGAAGATAAGTGAGTTCATTTTCTTCCTGGGATCCCATAGACTTACCAGGAGGGCCAGGAAAAAAATCCATTTAGTGCATTTAGTCACTCAGGAAACATCTCCTTGCTCCTCCCTCGACAGCCCTCCCTCCCACACAAACATCCTTTGCAGTAATCCGTCTTCAAAATTGAATTAATTATTGCACTTCATGATTGGATTTGACTTGATTTCCTGCTTGACAGGTTTGTGGAGACGAGCGTCTTTTCATGAGGTTGCTGTTGATTCGGGAGCGCTTCATCACGTGTGGGTAGGACTGCGTGCCTTGAGAGCGAGCTCTGTATCTCCAAGCCTCTGGGATTTCACTCTCGTGGTTGAATGACTGTTGAGAGCAGGAACTACTCTTTGTTGGCTCCACATCAGGTGGATAGAGTCTTAGTCTAGGTGTTTGTAAAATCTCCTTCCATTTAAAGCAAGCTGCAAAATGGGATCATTTATGAAGCCATATGACCCAACTATAAATACAGGTCAGGTAAGAACCGCGCTGATGTGGTGTTTTATTGATCAAATGCAGTAGGTAGACAAGAATTTTTTTCTTTGGGAAGAAAAGTTACTAACAACTTTGTCTTCCTGGGCATATGCTGTGCACCACTGGCAGGCAGCTCTGAGGGCACTCCTCAGCAGTTCCGTTTGTGTGGAGGAGCTTATTTTCATCTCTTCAAAGCCTTAGGACTCCTAGGAATAGAGCCAGTGTTGTGGCCACCAACTTCCTGGTGTTTCAAAAGGACCAGGTGTTTGCTGTCTGGTTTCCAGTGACCTTTTGGCATTTCCCGATCTATATAACATTTGTGTTTAATTTTGAGACAGGGCGGTAGAGAGGAGAGATGGGCATTGTCCAGAAACCAGGGATCTGATCTCTGCTCTTATGTACTAGCATGTACCAGCTCTGGCAAATCAGGGCCCATTGCCTACAGTTATAAAATGAAAGGATTAACCTTGATCTTTAAGCTCCCTTCCAATTCTGACACTTGGTGATGGCAGGATTGTGCACAAAGCTTGATTTAGAGGAAGATCCTGGTTTGAGTCTTTTTTTTTCCTTTGTTGTCTTCTGATTGTATGATACTGGGCTAGTCATTCTCCCTTGGGCCTCAGTGTTTTCATCTGTAAAATGGGAATACTATTGATACTGTTGCTGTGAGGACTAG
This sequence comes from Tamias sibiricus, assembly GCA_025594165.1. Taxonomy (NCBI): domain Eukaryota; kingdom Metazoa; phylum Chordata; class Mammalia; order Rodentia; family Sciuridae; genus Tamias; species Tamias sibiricus. The sequence continues at coordinate 38,089,597 of CM046657.1, read as the reverse complement.
ATTAGATAATGGTTATTAGAATGTTTTGTACATGGAAAAGGGCTAAAAATGGCTTTATTAAACAATTTAAGAAATATGTAAACCTCTGCCTGTGGGTATACATCTACTATTCAGCAGTTAGTGTTCACTTCCCTTGAGTGTGGAGCAGGTTTCTACAGACCTGCAGGAAGCTTTCTTCCTATCCTCTCCTAGGATTGTTGTTTAATTTCATCATCTCTTCTGTACTAGAGCTGCAATCTTATTTTTACTTATCTTCTGACATTCACCTTCACCCCAACGATTTCTCCTCATCTCAACTTATTTGAACTAAATGAACGCATGAATGAGAATGAATGGTAATGGATGGGCCATGAAACTCATATTTAAAGGCACTATCTTATAAAGAAACAATCTAAATAAATAACTACAAACAGCATTTGCAGTTGTGTATTTACATTGGGTTTTGTGTTATACAATTATTTTAACCAATAACCTTTTCAAAGCAACTTCATGGAGTGGGAAGGGATCTATCTTCTTTAAGCTCAATAAGTTCTAAGCCATCTCTTCTTATTAACCTATCAAAGTTCACTTGTACTTTTGGGAAAAAACAGAGTCCTAAAAAAATGTCATTTGATGAAAACACAGAATTTACTTAAACTGTCCTTCAGGTGGGTTTCTGTCATACCTGACTTATATGTGTTGCCTCCTGAATCTAAGACCCAGAACTAGGGTCTTAGGGTGTTTTTTTTTTTTAATATTTTTATTTATTTGCTTTAGTTGTACACAATGTGTTTTATTCAATGTGTTTTATTTGTACGTGGTGCTAAGGATCGAACCCGGGTCGCCCACATGCTAGGTGAGCGCTCTACTGCTGAGCCACAATCCCAGCCTGGGTGTTAGGGTTTGATGGAATGTCACTTGATTTTGAAATGAGATGAGGCTTGTGTTAGTAGCACTAGTCAAATTTCATTTCCTTTAATCCTAAAAATTTTAATGTTTGTTTTATCTGAATTAAATATTGAGAACATTTTTTTTTTATACTAGGGATTTAATCCAGGGGCAATTTACCACTGAGCTATATCCCCAGCCCTTTTTGTTTTTTATTTTGAACACAGTGTCTCTCTAAGATGCTGAGGGCCTTGCTAAGTTGCTGAGGCTGGTCTCAAACTTGTGATCCTCCTGTCTGAGATTTGCAAATCTCTGGGATTACAGGTGTGTGCCACCGCAACTGACAATATTGAGAACTACTAAATGTATTTTCTGACTTAAAAATAACATTAAAATTGGGCTGGGGTTGTGGCTCAGTGGTAGAGCACTTGCCCACACATGTGAGGCACTGTGGGTTTGATCCTCAGCACCACATAAAAAAATAAAATTATATTTTTAAAAACCCTTAAAATTGAATTCTCTCTCTCTCTCTCTCTTCCCCCTTATTCAGGTTGCCTCTGCTTTTTAAAGTACTGTCATCCTTCTGCTCAAAGCAGAACTTTGATCAGTGCTCAAACCAGGGAAGAAACTTAAAGACTGAATTGTTTCTCTTGACTTCTGTTTGAGATGGGGTCTTCCTGTGTTGCCCAGGCTGGCCTAGAACTCCAGGGCTTAAGGGACCCCTCTACCTCAAGCTCCCCAAGTAACTTGGACTACAGGCATGTGCCACTATACCCAACTTTTTTGACTTTTGTTCCCAAAGTTTGTTAAGCTGACATTTCTGTTGGATATTTAAGACTTTACATAAATCATTAACATAGTACCTGAATTTTGTTACTTGGTATGACTGATCTTCAAAGGCTCTTGAAAATTTTATTAAATAAAGCATAAGTGGCCGGGCGCGGTGGCGCACGCCTGTAATCCCAGCACTTTGGGAGGCTGAGGCAGGAGGATCGTGAGTTCAAAGCCAGCCTCAGCAATGGCGAGGCACTTAGCAACTCAGTGAGACCCTGTCTCTAATTAAAAAATCCCGGAGCCGGGCGCGGTGGCGCACGCCTGTAATCCCAGCACTTTGGGAGGCTGAGGCAGGAGGATCGCGAGTTCAAAGCCAGCCTCAGCAATGGCGAGGCACTTAGCAACTCAGTGAGACCCTGTCTCTAAATAAAAATACAAAAAAGGGCTGGGGATGTGACCCAGTGGTCGAGTGCCCCTGAGTTCAATCCCCGGTACCAAAAAAAAAAAAAAAAAAAAAAAAAAAAAAAAAAAAAAAAATCCCAAAAAAGGGCTGGGGATGTGGCCCAGTGGTCGAGTGCCCCTGAGTTCAATCCCCAGTACCACAAAAAAAATAAATAAATAAATAAAAAAAAATAAAGCATAAGTTCACTTGCTTTATATCACAGTCAAGGAAGAATTACCAATTTAAATGAAGTTTGCTTTGGGAATGGAAAATATGAACCTGGTAATTATACTTTACTATTGTGAAAAAATGAACTTTTTCTAATTTTTAATTGATGTGTTATAGTTGTACATAATGGTATGATTTGTTGTTACACATCTCTACATGCACACAATGTGACAATATAATTTTAGCCAATATCATCTGTCATCCTTCTGCTCAAAGCAGAACTTTGGTCAGTGCACTTTGAGCAGAAGGATGACAGTGCTTTAAAAAGCAAAGACAACATGATAAGGGGAAGGGGGGAGGAGTATTACTTAAATTTTAAGGTTTTTTAAAATATAATTTTATTTTTTTTATGTGGTGCTGAGAATCAAACCCAGTGCCTCACATGTGTGGGCAAGCGCTCTACCACTGAGCGCTAGTAATTTCCCTTACCTTCCTTTCCTCCATCCCCCGTTCCCTTTCCTCTACTCTACTAATGTCCCATTGATTTTCATGAGATCCCCTTCCCACATTTCTTTTCCTTTTTCCTCTCTAGCTTCTGTATGAGAGAAAACAAATTCTTGACCTTCTAAGTTTGGCCTGTTTCCCTTAATATAGTGTTCTCAAGTTCCATTTATTTTCCTGTGATTGACATAGTTTCATTTTTATGACTGAATAAAACTCCATTGTGTATATATACCACATTTTCTTTATCCATTCATCCAATGATGGACACCTAGGCTGGTTCCATAGTTTGGCTATTGTGAATTGTGCTGCCATAAATATGGGTGTGCGTGTGTTGCTATAGTATGACTTTAATTCTTCAGGATAAATACCAAGGAGTGGTAGAGCTGGGTCATGTGGTATTTCCATGCCTGGTCTTTTGAGGAACCTCCATACTGATTTCTATAGTGGTTGTACTAATTTACAGTCCCACCAACAGTGTAAAAGTTTTCTTTTTTTCTCCACATTCTTTCCAGCATTTATTATTGTTCATATTCTTCATGGCTGTCATTCTTATTGGAGTTAGATGAAATCTGTTTTGACTTGTAATTCCCTAGCTGCTAATGATGTTGAACATTTTTTTTCCCTAGTTTTGTTGGCCATTTCTATTTCTTCTTTTGAGAAAAATGTCAGAAGAGTAGCTAGCAAAGATTTTCTCCCATTCCATAGGTTCTTTCTTCACATTCTTAAAGTTGTTTTCTTTACTGTGCATTAGTTTTTAATTTGATGCCATCTCTTTTATTAACTCTTGGCATTATTTCCTGAGCTTGCAGGGTTCTATTGAGAAAGTTGTTGCCTGTGCTTATCTGGTAGAGTGTGGACCCTACATTTTCTTCTAGGAATCACATAATTTCTGGTCTAATTCTGAAGACTTCCATCCATTTTGAGTTGATTTTTGCTCCCAGCACTATTTGTTGAAAAGGCTGTCTTTTTGCCAACATAAAGAATTCTTAACATTTATTAACTATGGAACAACAGAGGGTTAAACAATTACCAAATAAATTCATAATTATCAATCAAGGTCAATATGCTGACAAAAGTGATATTTTTCATTCTTTTTTCAGTAGTATAATTTTGTTATTGATAGTTTTACATTTACTAGTAGGTAGTTTCTGTAACTGACTTTTTCACGTTGCTAGGTATGGCAACAGAGCTATAACATCTTCTTTGGAGTTTTAGTAGTTAATGTAAGAATTCAAAGATGATTCGTTTTTTGTGCTGGGCGCTGTGGCGCACACCTGTAATCCCAGCACTTGGGAGCCTGAGGCAGGAGGATCGTGAGTTCAAAGCCAGTCTCAGCAATGGCTAAGGCACTTAGCAACTCAACCCCGTCTCTAAATACAAAAAAGGGCTGGGGATGTGGTCCAATGGTCGAGTGCCCCTGAGTTCAATGCCCGGTACCCCCCCCCCCCCCCCCATAAAAAAAAAAAAGATTTGTTTTCTGTTTTTTGGTACTGGGTATTGAACCCAGGAACAGTTAACCACTAAGCCCTGTCCCCAGCCCCCCACCCTTTTTAAAATATTTATTTATTTGTTTTTAGTTGTATACAATGCCTTTGTTTTTATGTGGCGCTGAGGACTGAACCTGGGCCTTGCACGTGCTAGGCGAGCAATCTAACACTGAGCCACAACCCCAGCCCCCCAGCCCTTTTTTTAAAATTTTAACTTTTTGAAATTTTTTTAAATGTATTTTTTGTGGTACCGGGAATTGAACTCAGGGGCACTCAACCACTGAGCCATATCCCCAACCCCATTTTGTATTTTTATTTGGAGACAATAAGTGAGTTGCTTAGTGCCTCACTAAGTTGCTGAGGCTGGTTTTGAACTCATGATCCTCTTGTCTCAGCCTCCCCAGCTGCTGGGATTACAGGCATGCGCCACCACACTGGGCCCCAGCCCCCCCCCCCCCTTTTTTTAAATACATATATGTATTTTATTTATAGACAGGGTCTCACTGAGTTGCTTAGTGCCTCACTAAGTTGCTGAGGCTGGCTTTGAACTTGTGATCCTCCTGCCTCAGCCTCCCAAGTTGCTGGGATTACAAGTGTGCACCACTGCACCCAGCTAAAGCTGATTTTCAAATATAAGATTATTTAATCACATCTGAATTCAAATTCTAGATTATGTTCTCAGTCTATAAGTTTCCTTGAAACCATACTACTTTTCCTTTTCTCTCCTTTCTGTTTCCTTCCCAAGTTTTAGCTTTCATTCTATAGGCTCAATTAGTTTTCAGTGTAGTAGTTTTTCCAGAAATGAGTTAAGATAATTACTACCAAAGAACAAAACTTAATTCTTTGGACTTAGTCTGCATGACAAGTTTTTGCTCACTATAATTATAATTTGGTTAATTGGGTATAATTTTCTTTAATGCTATCTGTATAGCTCATGAAAAAAAAATTTTTGAGTCCTAAACATCTTTCAAAATATACTTGACAGAGAATGAGACAGTGGATGAAGGAATTCCCATACTTATGTTGCTTTTAAGAGCAATGCAAGATTAAATATCTTAATCTGCCTCAGATATAATTAGGGGAAAATGTATTTACATTTGAGGATTTCTAACTATTTGATTTGCTGTTTTCAAAGTCCAGGAACAGTGGCATACACCCATAATCCCAGCAATTTGGGAGGCCGAGGCAGGAGGATTGAAAATGTGAGGCCAACCTCAGCACTTTAGTAAGACTGTCTCCAAGTTTTAAAAAAAAAAAAGAGAGAGAGAGAGAGAGAGAGGTGGTAAAGAACATTTGCCTAAGCATGCACCAGGCCCTGGGTTTGATTGCCAGCACCAGGGGAGGCAGGGGAAAAAATAAAAAAGCTTTCAGTATCAAAAAAGACCAGGAAGCTGGGCGCGGTGGCGCACGCCTGTAATCCCAGCACTTTGGGAGGCTGAGGCAGGAGGATCGCAAGTTCAAAGCCAGCCTCAGCAAAGGTGAGGCACTTAGCAACTCAGTGAGACCCTGTCTCTAAATAAAATACAAAAAAGGGCTGGGGATGTGACCCAGTGGTGGGTCAAGTGCCCCTGAGTTCAATCCCCCATACCACAAAAAAAAAAAAAAAAAAAAAAAAGACCAGGAAATGACGTGTAATTAAGTGTACATGATTTTCCTTGAGGTGTTACCATTTATTTATTGGTACTAGGGATTGACACCAGGGTGCTTAACCACTCAACCACATTCCCACCCTCCCCGCCACTTTTTTTTTTTTTTTTTTTTTAAGATAAGGTCTCAATAAGTTGCTTAGGGCCTCACTAAGTTGCTGAGGCTGGCTTGCAATCCTTTTACCTGAGCCTGTGGAGTTGCTGAGATTACAGTCCTCTCAGAGCCATTTATTATTGTTACTGGGGATTTAACCCAGGGCTTTACCACTGAGCTACCTCCCTAGCCCTTTTTATTTTTGATTTTGAGACAGGTTCTTACTATGTTGCTGAGTCTGGCCTTGAACTTGCAATTATCCTGCCTCAGCTTCTGAAGTTGCTGGAATTACAGGCATGTGCTGCCATGCTTGGTGCCATTTATTTTAAATGGTATTGGCTGCCTGACCATGGTGGCATAGGCCTATTATCTCAGTGACTCCGGAGGCCAAGGCAGGAGGATCAGAAGTTCAAGGCAGCCTGGGCAACTTAGACCCTGTCTCAAAATATCAAAAAATAATAAAGGGCTCAGAATGTGGTTTAGTGGTAGAGCACCACTGGGTTCAATCCCCAGTACGGGGAGGGGGTGGGGGGGAAATTGACTGAATAATATAAAGTAGCTATTATAAATAAAATCTGAAAGACAAAGTAGAAGGAAGCATGTTTTTTAAATCCTTTATTTTCTAAAGGACTGTTTTAAAATTTTAAACTACAAAACAGATTCCATACATTCTGCCATAAATAAAAACAAACAATAAGGCAGGACTCTACATAAGCAAACAGAGAACAACTGTTTTTTCAGAAAATGTGATAAAATGCTTTACAATCATAAGCCATCCAGTTTTTAAAATAAAACTGTGGAAAACTCACGAATCTTCAAGTGGCACATACAAGACACCCTTGAAGAGGGAACAAAATGTGGTTCTGCCATTTTGTACTGTTCTCACATTTTTGAAAACCTAATTTTGCTTAGAGCATAGGTCTGTTCCATATTCTAAAATTCACATAGGTTTGTCTTTTTCTCAAGAACCATATGATAAGAGGCACCAATGACAATACAACTTTGTTTCCAAGAACCTTGTAACAAAGTATTGTCTCTTTTAAACATATGACTTAAGAGGCAAAAGGGAATCCTGGTTAAGAGTTTTCTCAGAGGCAGGTTTTGAGCCTGCTTCATCGAATTCGCTTCTGCTGCCGCGCTCTGTAAATGTCATGGACAGGGGGCACAACGGCTCCCTTTTCTTCATCTTCATCTGAATCCTCGTTGGGCCTTTTGACAGCCTTAGTGAGTACTGCATTACTTTCCACTGGGCCGTTACCTTCCACAGCCAGCTCTGGGGCCCCGCCAGTAATGATCCTCACAGCTTCCTCAACAGCTACAGAAACAGCAAAGAAGACTGTTGGACTATGTTTAAAATTATGCTACTGTCAAAGGATATGCATGTTCTACTTTGGATACTTATTAGCTTATTTCTTGGCCTATTAGCACAGCAGGGTAGTATTACTGATTCTAAACTAAGGGAAAAGCCGAAAACTGCTAATAAAACTAATTATTTTCACATGCCAGATTGGATAGTGCATGTTCACTTGATAGAAAAGATAAGCTTATATGACATTTTTTACTTAGAATCTGAATAATAAGTAAGTCTTCTCTGTTCAAGAGAGTTTAGCCCACTCCTGGGTTTTATTATACTTCTGCGTGTTGGCTAGCTCGTGGGAGACTTCAGTAGCAATGAATAACCTTCTGTCCTGTTTGGGAGAATATAATGTGAATTACACACTGAAAATGGAGTTGTCATTACTCACTATTTGGTATCTTGCATCTTCGGAAAATTTCCATCAGTTCATCCACTTGAACAAAAGGACCCTATTTTGACACACAAATTTTAATCTCCAGTTATTGGACAAGTTAAAGAGCAGTACTTTATATATTTCTCCTAAGAGGAAAAGCATACAATGAGTATAATCCACAGAGCCAGTATATACCATGAAAATAGTGAACAAACCTGGAAACAGATAGGAGGAGGGAGAAGTTTCATCAAAACGACAGCTGCAGGGGGCACTGGAAAGACTCCACCAGGGACAGGGTGTAAACCTGGAGCTGTGAGAGAAGGAAAGCATGACCCAAGTGGGATGGAAAAGCTTCTGTGCAGGTAAGAGCTAAAATTAAGTAACTTGTACATAATGATTTTCTAGGTCTCTTTCTGGACATTTTAAAATGCTGTCAGTGCTTAACCCACTTAACCAAATCAAATGGGTAAGACAGGAAATGCATTCTCAACCCCATGGCCACCCACCAGGAAGCAGAAAAGTGACAAGTGACTTTGTGTAAGGCAACCCAGGGGCTGAACTGAAGTAAGTTTTTGTTGAGGACTATTTCTGAGCTGCACATGTCACTCATTCATCAATCCTATTAAAAGGCAGTTAATCAATAGCATATTTAATCAGAAGGGCCTTGTTTAAAAAGGATCTAGAGGGGCTACTATAAATAATACCAAATAACATCACCACAGTGAGTTTCTAGATATTCAAGTGATCTGCACCTAAGCATTTTTTTTAATATTTATTTATTTACTTTAGTTGTACACAATGCAATGCATTTATGTTTACGTGGTGCTGAGGATCGAACCCGGGCCGCGCACGTGCGAGGCAAGCGCTCTGCCGCTGAGCCACAACCCCAGCCCTGCACCTAAGCATTTTTGAAAACTAAGTATTACTACCAAAATGGGTTACTGGAATCTGGACCACAGGGTTTTGTTTTTTAGGACATTCTTAGTTTATCTGGTTCAAAGATTACTACCAAGTCACTTGTCACAGTTACCCTAAGTCTAATAATTAACCTACAATGGAAAGGCCATGATACTTTCCCCCCAAACCTTGGATTTAAATCAACAAACACACCGAAGCCTCGGTGCTGCATCTGAATTCATGGCTTACGTGCTAAATGCCGTGGCTGAAATGGAATCATCTGCTGGGTGTCTGGTTTAGGGTACTCTGGTTTTCTATCCACTTCATCTTTCAGAACAGGCACTATAGAAGGAGCTACAACTGGGTCTGGAATTATAGCTGCTAGCTTAGCACGGGAGACATCCTGAAAATGCAGAAGAGAAGAATCCTAAACCTGAAAAAGGGTCTTATAAATTGTGCAATTCTACAATCTTGAGGATACAGTGAGAATAACTGGGTTAAAACCATAGAAAGAGAATAGAGAGGGGCAAGAAGTTTAATGATGATAAAGATTGTTACTTAAAGAATAGCTACTGGCTCTGAAGACTTGGTGTTTTATGACCTTACCCTGACCCCATCTAAGGATCACTAGACTGTTTCACCACATAGGTGGCATAGGTGACATAGGTGATACAAATTTGTCAAGCTCTTGTGGGGGAGGTTGTAAGATGACAGCAAATAGAGGGTAGGGTGGTTTGGAAGAAAATTCAAGATTTTAGATAGTCTTTTGACACCTCCTTTCCACTAGAACTGAACAACATCTGTCTGTTTCTTTAGGTGAAAAGCCTGGTTAGGTGAGGTCCTACTGCATAAAGGTACAAATAGAAGGTTCATCAGCACCTACACTCACAAGATTTTGCTAATGAAGAATGATTCCCAACATACTGCTACGGGGAAAAAGGAACATACATTGGACAGCCACTGTTTTGTCAGACAGTTTCCCTCCTGGATGAGACAAATAATAACATCTCCATTTTATAGAAGGGACTGAAGCTCAAAGGATCCATTTCTCATAAGAAATAGAGGTTTGGGAGCCTGGCCTTTGACCTCAAACCAATCCAAAGGCATCTTTTCAGTATGCTGTCAGGCCTGAAAACTCTCCAAGTTATGTCAAGGGAGTACTACAGTCACCTGTTGTTAATAGGCCCTGTCCCATTTCACTTTCTCAAATTTGCTCAAAGACAGTTGGTGACATCTGGTATTATATAGGCAAATCTAAATGACTAGGCACAATGGGAACTGCTTTTCTGACTTGTGTGTATATAACACCACATGAAGAAGCACATTAATTCTTTCCAAATAAGAATAGAAATACAGGATGGAAAATTCATATTCAACAAGGAGTTATTTTCATTAACCTTAATTTTCATTTTCATCTTGGGAAAGTTCAAATAGCCTTTTTTCTAATAAAGTCATCTTAAAATGTCTTTGCCTTTTCATTAAGGAAACAAGAAGCAGAAGCCACTTATTCGTGCGCAGTAATCCCATGAGTACTAAGACGCCCCTGGTTGAAAATAGGAACCAGGGACTGGCGCAGAACTAGGGCATCCACTAAGGAAAATGTCTGAAGCTGAATTATGGGGTAGTTTTTCTCAGTTTCAATCTGGTTCAGACACAGAGTAAGACTCAGGCTAAAAGAGGGCAGTGAGGAAAAGAAGAATGACGGTCACTAATACCCTAAAGCTGGCTGGCTTAAAGCAATCAAGCAAGGACCCTGGTGTATCCATCTTTCCTTTGGATTTCCATCTTGATCTTTGTTCATATGGGACAGAAAGATCAAGAAATGACTGTTTTCTCAGCAAGGGCTATTTCTGGAGCTTCATAAACATTACATCTTTCCTCTTGACCTAAACAGTTTCTGCACCAGATTTGTTTTTTTATGGCTCAGTAGTCTACATAGAAGAGTTCCATGACTATATGAGCTATTTCCCCTGAGGGCCACTGAATGAGTGCTGTTTTAAGGCTATAAATCTCTCAGGAAATTTTATGAATTTAACAAATTGTCATGTTTCTTCATTATGTTTTACAGAGTAGAATAGGAACTACATTTGGTTTAAGATCTGTTAAAACATGTTCATCGATTTGATAAGAATTATTAGAAAAAAAGTACTACCTAAGATGGCATTCAGAATTTTTTTTTTTCTTCTCTCCACACAATTTTCCACCCACTCACAGGACATAAGATGTAAGGCACAGACAATTTCAGGAACAGAATGAAAGTATTTGTTAAATCTCATTTTAATTGTCATTTTATTCAGCTACTTTTGATACTTGATGTTTCATAAACCAAGAAAAACCACTGAATCTTTTTCTTGTTTATTTTTTGCAAATCTATTCTAAAACTAGATTAATTTATATTTCAGAATTTACTCATTCAGAATGATGGTTATCCATAAACTCTTCTAAAACATTGGAAAAATAAAGACACTACATGTATCTTGATCCTCAGTACATACCTTATAACCCAGTGCTTTTAGTTCACTTGCAGAGCAAGGATATAAATCCATGAACTTGTATCTGTCTACCAGCAAAGCTGTTTCTTTGCCTTCGTACTCTTCTTTGAATGCTGTAAACCGTCTTTTTTCCACTTTGAGTATACTGGCGAGATCACCAATATTACTTTCAAAAGCTAGAAACCGGGCCCAGATTTCTCTGTAAGAAAATAAATATAATCAATACTTAAGTTATTCTGGATTTAGGGCAGGGAGTCCATTTACCAAAAAGGAAAAGAAGAAGGGGGGGGGGGGCTGAATCTTTACCCTTTTCTTCTTGAACTATACAAAGCTCTTTTTTATTATAAAGACTTCCAAACTATAGAAAAAATGGAACAGTATAACAAATACCTATACCATCACCCAGATTTAATAATAATATTTTGCCATATTTGGTTAATCTTATTTTTGCTTAAGCATTTGAAAGTAGATTATAGATAGAATATTTTACCCTAAATACTTGAAATTTTCAGTTGTTTGTTATTTAGCATGCATTCCTATTTGTGATGTGAAAACTAAGTGGAAGAGTTGGAAAAGGAATCTAGACAGATTTCTAATTTCTTCTGAATTTTGTTTAGAGGCATGAATTATAATATACATTTTCATCTGATATATGAATAAAAATACATTCTAAAATTTAATATATCTTTAATTTTTTCCCACGAATATAGATCATTCAGGACAAACTTGTCTCATCATTATTTAACAGCCACTAAATAGTAAAGGTCGAGATTACTTAAATATAGGAAAGAATATGTTGAGTGCCTATGATATACCATGTATAGGACTATTAGAAAAATCCTACACTGGTAGGTATTATTTTGACTCAGAAAGTGAAGATTTGTGAGATTCTAAAATATGCCCAGTGTCTATATGGGCTGAACTGGAAATTAAACCCAAGACCCCAAAGCCTTACTATTTCCACTATGTTGTTTTTCTGTGTGGTACGACTGACAAGAGTCAAAACCACAAACTGGGGGCCCAATATTTTATAAAACAAACTTTCAGTATGTAAGAACAGTCTGCTTTTGGATTATTGAGGTAAAACTTAAGAATTCTTCATATCGATTTCTAGAGACATATTAAACTAGAAAGACATTAAATATTTAATAATGAATTAGGAAGGCACCTCTCAAAACAATTCTAATCATTATGGAAAAATAATCAGGTATGAAAATATTACAGGTAGGTAAAATGAACCTTGAGAGAGAAGAGAAATCTCTCCTGAAGGCCCATTTCAAGCAGACATTCATGCAGATCCTAACTGGAGGATGAAGGCTGCCCTTGGAACCTGACTGATGCATTTTCACAATGGCTTACCCAGACTTCTCCGGAGGAAGGCTTCCAGATGTCAAAACTCGTTCAAACAAAACTCGGGTATTATTGTCCTCTATGATATTTAACAAATTTTAAATATAAAAAAAGGTCAGTTTTACAATTTAACAATGTATTTTCACAAGCATTATCTCAACTCAATCCTCACAAAAATCCTCTGCAGAAAGGTAACTATTGTCACTCTTTATTTTTACATATGAGGAAACTTGAGGTTCAAAATGACTGAGTAAATTTGACTTGGTTCATTGTCATTGCATAACAGAGCTGTAACTAGAAACCAGGTCTTTTAACCTCTAGTTCAGCTCTCTGTACTACACTGCAGTTGTAATACAAACAGTGTAATATTGGAGCAAGGCATCCCATTTGTCTTAAAAATAATGAAAATTACATGCTTGCTGAGGTTATAACAACTCAGGCTACTAACATTTTATTTAAAAATATACTGAACGTGAAGGATAGTAAGTACAAACTTGGTTACAATTAAGTTTCTTATTTTAAGACACCAGGACTACTCTACATTTCATTATTTTACCTTCTTGTAGAGGCACAATAATGTCTAGACTGAGAAGCAAATAGTAGATGAATTAAAGAATAGTTGCCAGAGTGGATTAAATTTTAAGTCTTAGGAGTTCCTCTGCAATTGAAAGTGAGGAAATGAAACTTATTAAACTGTAAGGGACGTTTTAAAATTTAAGAATACAGTAGTAAATCCACAACCATTGAATTGTATAATTCAAATGGGTGCATTTGTGATATGTAAATTATACTCAATAAAGTTGTTTTAATGATAACTAGCACAGGCCGGGCATGGTGGCGCACACCTATAATCCCAGCACTTGGGAGGTTGAGGCAGGAGGATCACGAGTTCAAAGCCAGCGTCAGCAATGGCGAGGCACTTAGGAACTCAGTGAGACCCTGTCTCTAATAAAATACAAAAAAGGGCTGGGGATGTGGCCTAGTGGTGGAATGCCCCTGAGTTCAATCCCTGGTATTAAAAAAAAAAAAAAAAAAAAAAAAAAAAAAAAAAACTAGCACAGCTGGGTTTGGTGGCATACACTTGTAATCCCAGAGATTTGGGAGCCTAAGACAGGAGGATCATGAGTTCAAAGCCAGCCTCAGTGAGGCCGTAAGGGGCTAAGCACACCAGAAAAAGAAAACCTCTAGTAGAGGGGCCAGGGCTGTGGCTCAGTGGTAGAGCACCTGCCTAGCATGTATAAGGCACTGAGTTGATCCCTGGTACCACATAAAAAATAAATAAATAAAAATAATGATATTGTGTCCACCTACAACTAAAAACAACAACAACAAAAAAATAGTACAAAAACAAACAAAACTCCAGTGGATTGACTTTTTCTGTTTTTTTTTTTTTTTTTGGGGGGGGGGGGGTGCTGGGGATCAAACCCAGGTCTATGATTGCAAGGCAAGCACCACCAACTGAGCTATATCCCCAGCCAGAGTGACTGGTTTTTATTGCCTTAGGGTAGTTATTCAATTTACTCCAAGTCCCTATGCAAGATAAACCCAAGAGAGAGTAGATGTATTATGCCAAAGAAGATGGCACCAACTTCATTCACAACTTTCAATTTCACATACTATACTTTAAAAAATGTTAATACTGCATTTTATCCTTCTTGCTTTACCCCAAGCGTGTTCCAGACAGTTTTTACCATCCCACTTAATAGTTACATGCCATGTTCTCTGCCTGGAATAATGCCTTTTTCTCTTTATCTGGCTATTTCCCATTTTTCTGTTTTTGTTTTTGGTCCTGGGATGGAACCCAGAGGTGCACTACTACTGAGCACATCCCCAGTTTTATTTTAAGATGGTCTCTGTAAGTTGCTGAGACTGGCTTTGAATTTGTGATCTTCCTGAGTCATTGGGATTACAAGCGTGTACCACCATGCCCAGATATTTCTCAATTTTCAAAATGTAACTCATGAGTCCTTCTCTATGACACCCTTTATGACAGCACTGTCCAAAAGCAATACAATGGAAACAATTTCAAATTTCTGAGCCTACAATCACAGCAACTTGCAAAGCTGAGGCAGGAGAATACCAAGTTTGAAGCCAGCTTGGATAATTTAGCATGACCCTATCAAAATAAAAAAGGTGTGTAGTTCCATTGGTAGAAGACCTCTGGGTTCAATCTCCAGTATGACAAAAATAAATTTAAAAAAGTTTTGGTACCAGGGATTTAACTCAGGGCTGCTTAACCACTGAACTATATCTCCAGTCCTTTTTAAATTTTTTTTAATTGTTTGAGACAATCCCGCTAAGTTGCTGAGGTTGTCCCCAAACTTGCAATTCTCCTGCCTCAGCCTCCCTAGTTGCTGGGATTACAGATGTGTGCCACCCTAGCCAGCTAAATATTTTTAGAAGTAAATTATCTGCTATTCTAGAGTAAAATGAGAAATTAATTTTAATATAGTTTTATTCATTTCAACATGCAATCAATAAGAAAAATTAAGAAATTTTACCTTCCTTTTTTTTTAAAAAAAATACTAAGTCTGAAGTCTGATGCATATTTTACACTTAGACCACACCTTGTTTTGGCCTAGTCACATCTAATAGTCTAGTGATGACCTCATCATTTGGCGTAGCTCAATATCTAGTAGCTACCATAGCTGTATAGCACAGCTCTACAACTATACTCTCTTCTCTGCGCTTCCAAAATACTTCATGCAGGGCTCTATTATAATATTAAGCACATTTCTTTATGATCAC
This sequence comes from Tamias sibiricus, assembly GCA_025594165.1. Lineage (NCBI taxonomy): Eukaryota > Metazoa > Chordata > Mammalia > Rodentia > Sciuridae > Tamias > Tamias sibiricus. The sequence continues at coordinate 38,074,398 of CM046657.1, read as the reverse complement.
AAATAGTTAACATTTATGGACTGCTTTCCACATTGCAGGTATTAAGTCAAAGACATGCAAAATTTAATTACTTTATTCTCAAGAATTCTATGGAAGTTTCTCCTATTCTGACCATTCTATAGGTGAGAATATTGCAGAGTAAGATTATACACCTAACTTCATAACTATGACACTGTGAAGACTAATGATGCAATTGTATTTCTACATCGAAGTACTCTGTGACCATAAGAATGTAGTCCTGGTCATCTTTGTATTCCTGGACATTAGTAAGAGAAGGTAATGAATAGATGCTTAACTGCTACTTAGAGGAATGAAGGAACTATCTAAGATACTGAACTTGGGAAACAACAATATTGACATCAGATATCATTCTCATGTTAAGAAAATAATAAGATAAATACACATACTAGTAACTATTCTAAAAAAAAAAAAAAAGATTAGTGAGGAACATAAACTTCATTCAAGAAAATTTCTTTATCAATTAAATGCCCTATATCTCACTTTTTGAAGTTAAGTCTTTTTCCAGCATGTAGTCACTAAGCTGAAATTAAAATCATATTTAATTTTGACTTTTTTATACTATTTAGGATATTATTATACTTTTAGTACAATAGGATGCTATATTTTTCTGAAATATTAAAATTATTGATATATGCTTGTAATATCTAATTCTATAATCATTTATACATAATTGTATACTTCTCCTTTTTCTGTTTATTTTTGCTGGTACTGGGGATTGAACCAACGTTCTCAGATATGCCAGGCAAGTGCTCTGCCACTTAGTTACATCCCCAGCCCATGTATATTTCTTTCTTACACCAACTTTTACACAATATTTACACAATGTTTATTTTGTCAAGAAGTTGCATATCCTGGAATAGGTAACTAGACTAAATTTTACACACACACACATATGGATGAATGAATTACCTAGTACAGTGCCTGGCACATACTAGGACCTCAATAAAGGATGGCTGTATTATTGTCATTATAACAGGAGAATAAAAAATCAAGATATTAATGAACATAATGTGTCCTTTAAAATTTCTTTCCCAGTAGCCTCAAAGTATTTTATTTAACTACATGGACATCTCTGAGTACTGGTGACTAGAGTTTTATGTTTTGTTTTGTTTAATAATGTTGGGGATCAAACCCAGGGCCTCCATACTTGTTAGGCAAGTGTCCTACCACTAAGCTACATCCCCAGATGACAAGGATTTATTTTTGTTGGTTTCTGCCCAGGAGACAGGAAATGAGTTGCCCAGAAATGAATATCAACAACTCTGTGTCTCTTAACTCTGACTTTGTAGCTTTATCTTACTACTGACAAAACTTTACTGATCAAAGACCATTCTAAAGTCAAAAGACATCTATCATTATTCAATAGATATAAACTCCTGGTTGACAGGCCACAAATATTTCTTGGGTGGCTATCAAGTGGTTTTGATGATGATGTGATGTCAGAATTATAATACATTCAAGAAGGAAAAACCTAGCAACATAATTTCAGATGGTTTAATATTAAGTAATCATTAAAGCTTCTAGAATTAACTTACCATTGAGGTGAGAGAGATAGTCAATATAGGCCAAGACATATTCTGGGATGTCTCCATATTTCTTCAGTCCCAGCTCAAAAATCTTAAAGGCAACCGATTTGTCCTACAAGTAAAGACAGCCAAGTACTGATTTCTATGAAATATCAGATAAAATACTCAAAAGAATATTAAAACCACAACACCTAAATACGACAAGGGCCAGGCGCGGTGGCGCATGCCTGTAATCCCAGCACTTTGGGAGGCTGAGGCAGGAGGATCGCGAGTTCAAAGCCAGCCTCAGCAATGGCGAGGCACTTAGCAACTCATTGAGACCCTGTCTCTAAATAAAATACAAAAAAAGGGCTGGGGATGTGACCCAGTGGTGGAGTGCCCCTGAGTTCAATTCCTGGTAACCACACACACACACACACACACACACACACACATAAAAAAAAAAAAAAAAAGAAAAAGAAAGACTAAATACGACAAGGTATGAAAGGATTAAAATGAAAATTAAAACCATGTTAAGTAAAAATTACTTAGCTAAAAATCAGTCAGTGGAGTTTAGGTTCAGAAATATGGGGATTAAAATAAATAAATAAGCCAGGTGCGGGAGGGCACACCTGTAATCCCAGCGCCTTGGAAGGCTGAGACAGGAGGATCGCAAGTTCAAAGCCAGGCTTAGTAAAAGCAAGGCACTAATCAACTCAGTTGATTATCAAACAAAACAAAACATAAAACTCTAGCTACCAATACTCAGAGAGGGCCATGTAGTAAAGTAAAATACTTTGAGGCTACTGGGAAATTGGGCTGTCAGTGGTTGAGTGCTCCTGACTTCAATCCCCGATAACCATAAATAAATAAACAAACAAACAAATAAATAAAATAGAAAACAGAAATATGGAGTTTAAGCTGGGTATGGTGACACTTGCCTGAAATCCCAGCAATTTGGGAGGCTGAGGCAAGAGTATTACAAGTTTGAGGCTAGCCTTAGGGAGGGGTGCTGGAGATGTAGCTCAGTGGCAAAACACCCTGGGTTCAATCCCAATATTAAAAAAAAGAGAAAGAAAAGAAAGGAGAGAAGGGAAGGGTAGAGAAGGAAGGGAGGGTAGGAGAGGGGAAGGGAGGGTAGGAGAGGGAAGGAGGGAGAGAAGCAAGGTAGCATTTTCTTGTAGTCCCAGATGCCTGAGGCTGAGACAACAGGATGACTTGAACCTAAGAGTTCAAGGCTTCAAGGTCAACCTGGGCAATGCAGCAAGGTCTATCTTTTTCAAAGAAAAAAAATAAACGGTAATATGGGGTTTAATAAGGCATAAAGGAATACATTAGCAGGCAGCTAGTGATTTGGATAACACTCCACATCATTTTACACAGAAACACTTTTCCTTTATGAAATGAAGCATTTAAAGCTTAATAACAGAAACTAGAACTACTTTTCTTTTAATTAATGTTTTCAGATAAAAAAGATTACTTCATCTTTATATATGTATTTGAATATTTACCTTACTACAGTAATACTCCATGAGTGCTGCAGTAACATAGACATGGTGGCGGGTTCTGGTATCTTCTCTTGCTTTTTTAAATATCATTCGTCCAGATTTGATACCTTCTGCTCTCCTTGCAAATTTCATATATTGGATATATACCTTTGCAAAAAAAAAAAAAAAAAATATATATATATATATACTATATATATATATATATGTACACACACACATCATATATATATATATTTGTGTTATTTTTTTTTTTTTTGGTACAAAATAGGCAGAATGTGAGAGCTCTGTAGCATCACTATCTTACCTAATTCCTATGCTAATGATCCTCCTATATAAGAAAGCAATCCTGAATACCCAAGAAATTAGAAAGTAGGATTACAGAAGATGCACTATTTATAAACTATTTTTCCTGGTATTAGAGTTGCATGCTAATTAATGTTTTTTTTTTTTTTTTTTATTGAGATATGGTTCATATATCACAAACTTCACCATTTAAAGTATATACTCCAGTGGTTTTTAATATAATCACAAGGTTGGGGCTGGGATTGTGGCTCAGCGGTAGAATGCTTGCCTAGCACGTGCACGGCCAGGGTTCGATCCTCAGCACCACGTAAAAATAAAGGCACTGTGTACAACTAAAACAAATAAAAACAAAACAAAATAAAACAAAAAAAAAAATACATATACATATATATATAAAATCATAAGGTTGTACAATCATCACCATATTTAATTCTGGACTATTAAGAATTAAATTTTAAGGGGGAATTCCATCCTCAGTACCATAAATAACAAGTAAATAAATAAATAAATAAATAAATAAATAAATAAATAAATATTGGGCTAGAGGTGTAGGCCCATGGTAGAGCACTTACCCAGCATGCACAAAACCCTGGGTTCAATCCCCAGAACCAGAAAAAAAAATAATTAAATACACAAAGTTGGACAACTAATAAAGTAAAAAAGTTGATGTTGTACAAATTTGTTTAAAAAGTTAAGTAAATAGGCTGGGTACAGGGGAGCATGCTTTTAATCCCAGCAGCTCAGGAGGCCGAGGCAGGAGGATTAAAAAGTTTAAAGCCAGCCTCAGAAACTTAATGAGGCCCTGAGCAACTTAGTGATCCTGTCTTAAAATAAAAACATATAAAAATAAGAATGTTGCTCAGTGGTTAGTGCTCCTGAGTTCAACTCCCGTACAAAAAAAAAAAAAAAAATTATTTTAAGAAAAAATGTGAAAGTATTAGAAAAGACTCCATTAATGAATTTTAATATCTATGTAACTCAATGTTTGATTTAATGCTATGTTTTATAATATGTTTAACTTTGGATTTTCTTGGTTTATTTAGAAGGCCCGCTACTTATTTTCTGAAGACCATATAGTAAAACTTCACTGATAAACTATTTATGACCCATTTTATACTAACACCTGCAGAGTGTCCCGCCCATAATGAATGTGCATTTTTTTTTTTTTTAAATAAACTAATGACAGTTAGTAGGGACCTGGTTAGTTTGGATGGATGGATGAACTACATGAATTCTTCAAGGAAAGGAATTTTATTGAGTTTGTCAAATCCCTTGCTGGAGTGTTCATTTCTCCTATCTCTATTTATTTAAAAAGAAATATTTATTTAGCCACAAGTATGTGGCAAAAGAGGCTTCTAATCATGACCACAAGGAAAGGGTTAGAGAAAGCATCTCTGTAGCTGTTTCATACTGCAGTGTTAAAAAGAAAAACAATGGAGTAGATTTCAAATCAGCATTTAACAGTGACTCTGACAGCAAAGTGATGCCCAAGAGTAGGGGTCACATAAGGGAATTTTGGGGAAGGTGAAGGAGATATTTTATATCTTGATTGTGATGGTGTCCCATGACTCAATGTTATTTATCAAGAATCATGTAACTATACAGAAAAAAGTATATTTTACCATATATAAATTATTTTTTTGTTAAATCATACTGTCAAGGTAGGAAAGAAGATTTGTAAAGTTACTCACCAAGGTGGGGTCAATATCTTCAATTGCCAGAAGTCTGTTATATATACTGTGAACTTTCTCATACTTCATGCGACTCTGAGGTGGTAGAGAAGAGAATATTTATATACAAATCCATGCAAGACTTGAGCTCTAAGAAATACAGGGGCTGTATCCCCACCCCCAAAGCAAACACCATGGCTCCTACACTGAGCATAAATAAAATATGAGCTAAGAACTAACAACTGTTCACTCTGTATGATCTCTGGCTAACAAAAGCAATATGCCAGCAAAGAAGTGTCCAGAAAAAAATTTAGTCATGCAGTAAAAAACTGAATTACAAAGTTTGAAACATTTTTACTCACCTCTTCATAATCTGCATATGCAAAATAAAGAAGCATATTTTTCTTTAATAAAGTGCTTATGGCTCTTTCATATATATTAGCAGCTTCATCACTAAATAATTTAGCATTATTCATATCCTAGGAGAAAAAAAAAGGGAGTATGTCTTTAATAATTTCAATATAGTCAAAGTGTTTAAAATTAATAAAACTGCATCTAATTTTATGTATACAAGTCTAAGAAAACACCACACACACACACACACACACACACACACACACACAAACACTCTCAGAATTCTAACAAAATTCCAAGATTTCTTCCTATTTTTTTTGTGCTGGGGGAACCCAGAGCCTTGCACTTGTTAAGCACATGCTCTACCACTGAGCTATACCCCAGCCAACCATTATTATAACTTACAGAATAATCCTGCACATACTCTGGTTCATCACTTCAATATATTAAGTGATCATTATAAAATATGCTGGGATTACAGGCATGCGCCACCATGCCCAGCAAATCACTATATTTTTAATTCTAAGCAGTCTAATCATATGAATGTCACTAAGACTCACATTGACACGAGTTTAAAATTTCTAACACTTTCTGGGCACAATAGCACATGCCTATAATCCCAACAGCTCAGGAGGCTGAGGCAGGAGGATCGTGAGTTCAAAGCCAGCCTCAGCAATGGTGAGGCGCTAAGCAACTCAGTGAGACCCTGTCTCTAAATAAAATACAAAAAAAAAAAAAAAAAAAAAAAAAAGACCTGGGAATATGGTTCAGTCATCGAGTGCCCCTGAGTTCAATCCCCAGTCTAACACTTAATACTTTGTTACCAAAATTCAGTGCTATATTTTTCAGCAAAATCACTGCCATATCAAAATCACAAAAAACCCATGGGGAGTAGAATACTTACTCCCTTCTCTGCAAGCAGTTTACTTGACTGTTCTAGATACTGGGCAGCTTCATACCAAATATCAGGGTGATGGCCCAGGACAAGCAGGCACTGTTCATAAGCAAACATTACTAAGGGAAGACATACACAAACAACACTCAATTAAAACAAATATTATTTTGAAGCTATCAATATGCATCACAAGTAAATTATTAGGCTCAGATACTCAATAATAAATGGTAAGTTAGAAATCAAAAGCTTTAGTGATTTGTTACTATCATCCACTCAAGCCCCATCTGCCCATTATTTATTGTTAATATTTACTGAGCACCAACTATATGCAAAGAGTGTGATAGGCACTCAGTATACTAGTGAATAAGATCTCCTATATTCATGAAGTCTGCAGTATGCAAAGGATAGACATTAAGTAAGTAAATATAAAAATTACTAAGATGAGAGAAGTACAATGTACTCTTAAACCTTATAATAGCAGGATTTAACATAGTTCACAGATTCAAGACAGGCTTCACTAAAAAATTGACATCTAAAGCAGAACCTGAAGAAGGGATAGAAGATGGTCAGATGAGGAATGGGAATAACTCAGTGGTAGAGTACTAGCCTAGCATGAGCAAGGCCCTAGGTTCAATATCCAGTACTAGGGGGAAAAAAAGAGGGTCAGTTGAAAGTAAATGCACAGAGGAAGGATAGGGGTAAATTTTTTAAATGATATAGGCAAAGGAAGCAGTATTTGCAAAGGCCTATATGTGAGTGAGTAGGGCAAGATTGATGAATTCAACAAAGTTCCAAATTCTAGTCTGGCAGGGGCAGAATAGTTTGCATCAGACTATCCTTTCTGAAATATCAATTATAGACTAAGAGTTGGGTATAGCTCTATGGAAGGATGTGTACTCAGCATGCACAAGGCCCAGGGTCCAATCCCCAGTATGCTCCCCACCTCAAGAAGGAAAAGAAAAAAAAAAAAAAAGTACAAAAATCAACTGTTGGAGCTGGGGTTGTGGCTCAGCAATAGAGCACTCGCCTAGCACGTGTGCGGCCCGGGTTCAATCCTCAGCACCACATAAAAATAAATGCACTGTGTACAACTAAAGCAAATAAATAAATATTAAAAAAACAAACAAACAAACAAACCCAAAAAACCAACTCTTAAGGGCTGGGGTTGTGGCTCAGTGGTAGAACTCTCACTTAGGACGTGCAAGGCCCTGGGTTTGATCCTCATCACCACATAAAAATAAATAAATAAGCCAAAGGTATTGTGTCCAACTACAAATAAAAAATAAAAATATTTTAAAAACCAACTCTTAAAAATGTACTAGAAAGCCAGGCATGGTGACACATTCCTATAGTTCTGGTTACTTGGGAGGATCACTTGAGCTCACAGGTTTAAGACCAGCCTATGTCAAAAACAAAAATGTTTTTTAAAGCACCATTACATGACCAAAGGAAGCAGAAGTCTGAGCAGACTGATCCCTTGAAATGAAAGGGAACTACATTGGGTGAAATCCATATTTACTAAGGCTTTTTCCTCAAAGGGCACATCCATGTCCCTGCAGCTCTGTGGTACATAGAACTCAAGTAAAAATTCTGTAGTCTTACTGGCTCAAAGTAACACAGAGTTCTAGGCTATGGGAACAGCAGGAAATTCCCAAAAGGAAAGAGCCAGGGCTGGAAAATTGGGACACAAATGTCCTCAAATCTTTAACTAATCCCTGAAATATACACACGTCAGAAAGAATACAAAGAGTACAGCAGAAAGCAAAGCCAAAAGACTGACTCGAATTGATATGTTAGCAGCTGCCTATTGCAAGGGAAACCAAGTTTGGTATTTGAATCCCATCCCAATGGTTTGAGTAAATACCTTAATGGATTTTCCATTATGTTGTAGGAGTAAAGATTATGTCCCAGGACTAAGGAATTTACCCTGAGATTAAGGATAAAACTAAAACAGACCTGTCTTAATAGTATAAAACCAAACCTCAACCAACTTTAAGTCATCTGTCAATAAATTTAACGTCCTACTAAATAAAACTCAACATTCTTCTGTGGAATGCAGAAGATAAAAGCATCCAAAGTCTTTACAATGTATCATTTGTACATTTGTACAATGTCCAAAAGAAAAAAATAGTAATGTTTAGACAAGTAATGAAGAAGAAAAATTGACCCATAGTCAAGAGAAAAAACAGTCAAAGGAAACTAACTCCGTGATAGCTAATGGCCTAGATGTTGGAATTAGCAGATGAGAACTTTATAACCACTATTATTACATGTTCAAGGGTTTAAAGAAAAAAATGATAACATACAAATCTCAACAGACAAATAGAAACTATAAAAAAGGAACCTAGAACTGAAAAGTATAGTACATGAAATGAAGAATTTACTAAAAGTGCTCAACAGAAAGTTGGAAAAATAAAACAAAGAGGCAGTGCACATGGAGATAGATCTATACACATTATAAAGTCTGGAGAACATAAGAAAAAAAGATTAGGGATAAAAAAACAGCCTCACTATTCTGTGGGTAATATCAAGTGGCCTAACAGGTAGTTGGAGTCCCAGGAGGATTAATCTTGTTACCTCTTTTTGTTATGAGGGTCTGATCCTCTGTACGAAGAGGGTTGCTCTTTTCCCACTGTATATATTTCTTCCACATATCTACCTGCTGAGCTTCTTGAGGAGTATTCTGAGGAGGCACTGAAGGGGCATTGCGGTCCAACCCTTTCATTACCGTCTCATATTCCTAAACAAGAAGCATTTAAAATTCTTTCGTGATACTGGAACAACTCACATACATGGGATGGAGATGATCAGCTTTGAGTATTACCCGTGCATGAACAGATTCCCAGGAGTGCATGAATAGATCATCCAGGAGCCCTTTCTGAAGGTAATCTAGGAAGGTTGCTCTCTAGGATATACTAGTTGACAAATAACATGATTGAAGATCTGGTGGATTATTGCCAGCTTTGGAGAAGCTATCTTTTTTTTTTTTTTTTTTGGTACCAGGGATTGAACTCAGGGGCACTCGACAACTGGGCCACATCCCCAGCCCTTTTTTGTATTTTATTAGAGACAGGGTCTCACTGAGTTGCTAAGTGCCTCGCCATTGCTGAGGCTGGCTTTGAACTCGCGATCTTCCTGCCTCAGCCTCCCAAGTGCTGGGATAACAGGCGTGCGCCACCGCGCCCGGCTCTTTTTAAATTTCAACAGTTTGTACTTACTGGCTACTTTTCCTAACTTCTAAGAATACCAATGAATGGAAAGACATGTACACTATAAGATTTGTCCCTGAGAGCTATGTTGTTTTATAACTATACTCTTCTGACTGCAGAGTAGTACAGTTTTCTGATGAGCAAATATAAGGAAGGATATGAACCACTATATTAGTTCTAGGTAGAATCTTGTTTCAACCTTCTCTAAATAATAATTTTTCCTAAATCCAATTTGTTCTATTTTGTCCTTTAACATGTCTGCAAAGGAATATTTCATTTCAAATATAACATCTCTTCAGACAGATGTGATGATGTCAACTAACTGATATTAATTCACATTAGTTAAGATTGCTAATGACTGAAATATCAAGAGCAATTAACACCAGAAAGGAAAAGCCGTGTTATAAATGACAGACTTGATAATTATTAAAATAAATGGCTGTGCTCACTTCAGCAGCACATACACTAAAATTGGAACAACACAGAGAAGATTAGCACGGCCCCTAAGCAAGAATGGTACTCAAATTCATGAAGCATTCCATATTTTTTCTCCTTGAACAGCTTTAAGAACAATGTAAATGAAATATTAGCAACTTGGTTAGTAATCTGAAAAGTCTATTAATGTATACTTGAAATTCTGTTTTTATGAAAATGCATTTTCCTCTTTATTTTAACACTGTGTTAAAAGAATATTATGTATGTGAAGTTTTGAGAATTAAATGGTCTAATACTCCAAATAAATAAATAAATAAATGGCTTGATGGAATTCCATACCTTTGCTACACGCCTAGCATTCATGTAGTCTCTACTCCGATCTTCAATCATTTTCTTAGCTAAGTGAATATTGATACCCTAAGAGAAAACAAAAATATGTTATTGTTATTTTGGGTGGAGGCAGCCTCACATCTAACAAACTGAAACCAATAATCAATCACATCACTGGAATTAAGTGAGAGAGATGCATACTCTCATACTGGTCATTACTAGTGGAAAAATAATTCCAAAAATGTAACCTTTCACAGAAGGCCAAGCATAATATGTGTGTATATGAATATTTAGATATGAGTTAGCACCGAATAAAAATGGGCTGGGGATACAGCTCAGTGGTAAAGTGCCTGTCTACCATGTAAGGGGCCCCAGAGTAGTCTATAAAAAATATCAACACACTATGGGGACTCTAAAAACCTGCAAAAACACTAGGAGTAGCCCTTTCATTATAATCAATATAGAAACAATCAGTGTGGGCTAATGGTATAGCTCAGTGGTAGAGAGCCTGCCTAGCATGTTCAAGGCCTTGAGTTTGATCCCCAGCATCAAGACAAAACAAAACAAAACAGCCAGGTATGGTTGTGCACACCTGTAATCCCAGTGATTTGGAGTACTGAGGCAGAAGAACTGCAAGTTCAAAGCCAACCTTAGCTTAGCAAGACCCTGTCTCAAAATAAAATAAAAAGGGCTAGGTATGGTGGCTCATGCCTGTAATCCCACCAGCTCAGGAGGCTCAGGTAGCCAACCTCAGCAACTTAGTAAAGCCCTACAAAATTTAGCAAGACCCTGTCTCAAAATAAAAAATAAAAAGGGCTGGGGATACAGTTCAGTGGTTAAGCAACATGGGTTCAATCCCCAGTACCAGAAAACAAAATTTTTTAAAAAAGGGGGCATAACTCAGTGGCAGAGGGCCTCCTTTGGGTTCAATCTCTATTACTGAATGAAAAAATAAAATAAAAAGGACTGGAGATGTAGCTCAGTATTGTAAAAGCACCCCTGGATTCAATCCCAGTACGAAAAGAAAACAAAGCAAAAACCCATACAATATGCAACACTGATATCCAGTTATCTGATATGAGAAAGGCTAGAATTCACAAAACCAGGATGTTCAAAAATTAAAATGGCTGAGTGCAGTGGCACATGCCTGTAATCCCAGTGGCTCAGGAGGCTGAGCAGGAAGATAACTAGCTCAAAGCCAGCCTCAGCAATGGTGAGGCGCTTAGCAACTCAGTGAAACCCTGTCTCTAAATAAAATACAAAATAGGACTGGGGATGTGGCTCAGTGGTCGAGCGCCCTTGAGTTCAATCCCCAGTAATCTGCACCCCCCAAAAAATTAAAATGGCTTGGCTTACAATAATAAACTACTCTAGCTTAATTTACCTCTTCATACTTATTATAGTCTCTCCAGAGTTGTTCAATATTGATCATTGGATTAACACAACCTCGTTGATAAACTCTCCGGACAGCTGTTATTCTCTGATTTTCTGCATAAGATCCAACAGCTTCCCTGAGATTGAATAAGAAATGCCATCATTTACACTATAGTTAAATCAATTGTTTACATAAAAAATGTAAATATAAAGTATAAAACTATACTTACACGCCTTTTAAAAAATTGATGTAATCTACCCAAATCTAAGAAATAAAACAAAATGTTAGTATCTTTCTTGATACTTTAAGTGTATATATTTAAGGGCATATAATTTAAGTGTATATATTTAAAATTTTTAACTTTACCTGATAGGACATAATTTCCATTCCAATTTTATCCAGTGCAAAGTCGTAAGCTTGAGCCATTTTTTCTCTGAAATGTGAAAGACATATTTTTTTAAAAATGTGTTATCAAAATACATCTACATTTAAAACTTAAACAAAAATTAAAGACATCATTGTAAGTATATAAAGAAATTATTTTGAGCTCGTCATTTTTATTAATTTATATACTGTTTCCTTTGTCTACTGCTTGTGGCTAACAAAGATAAGGCCCATGTCTTATTCATCTTTATATCCTTTAAGTTGCCTAATTGTTATATAGGAGATTAAAGTGTGAAAATAGATTTCTCATTAAGGAGGTAAGTTATATTTGAAGATCTATAAGCTTGAAAGTAAAATTTAAGGAGAAAGAACTTCTTCAACATAAGACAACAAAGTATAGTCAGAAAAAATAATCAAGATATAATTCTAGTCATAGAAATAATTATATACAAAAACAATATCCAAGAAGTTCCACTATTTAGATTAAGCAAAGATGGATAGATAGATAGATGTTAAGTCATAATGGGGAATTAAACTACCCAACACTTGGTCTTGGATCAGATGGCACATTGCATTGAGAGGTACCAGAACAAGTATGAAGATTTTTTTTTAAAGTTTGACAAGCCTCTCAAAGTGGTTTGGTGGTGTTAATACATGGTGCTTCAACATGGAAAGCCTTCTGTGATTCAATGCTCTAGAGTAAGACTAATACCAGTGGCTTTCTTTAGAAGCACTTTTGATTTCTTGGAGAATCCTGAGTTCATTTGTTTGGTATTAGGGATCGAACCCAGGTCTCAACCAGAATCTCACACATGCTAGGCATATGCTCTACAACTGAGCTACACTCCTCGCCAAAAATCTTCGCTTTAAATCCTAAAGTCTCTTCTACCTGGAAGAAGACATGATGTTAGTTTCTGTGGAACTAAATGAAAATGTCTTGCATTCTTAAGATCTTGATTTTACTTACTTATAACTTGGTAGTTTACCCTTGGTTTCCCGGACATATGAAAGATAACACTTCCATAAATCAATGTGCAAAACCTTCATAAGGCATCTCTGAAATAGCTTTAAATACAAGAAACTATTATCAGAATTCAGTTAAATAAATTTCACATATATGAGTGAAATGGAACATCAAAAAACAATTTCAGCTTCTTTCAGAAATTTCTTCTTTCTTTCTTTTCTTTTCTTTTTCAGTTTCCATAGAGACTGTCAAAAATTGCCAATGCTGACTACATTGCATGTCATGTCAGTGGGATATTGGGAAAAGTTTTTAATTAGCAATAATTGCACCTCGGATAAACCTCATCAGATGATAACTACCACTGCAAAAAGCTAGGAATTTATTTTCTTACAAATAAAAGGCAAATAAAATTTCCCTCTGGTTTTCACTTTGGACAGTTAAATCATTCTCATGCTTCTGGTCTGTAGAATACATTTTTTTCTCCCCAGCACCACTAAATGAAAAAAACAAACATACTAATACACAAAATTATTCTCTTTATTTTCCAATTTTTCTATGGTATTTTAAGCATATGAAAAGAGAAATAAAGTACAATTCTTATATAATTATTACCTAGGTTCAGTAACTGTCAATATTTTACCACATTTGCCTTATATATTGAACCATAAATTCTAGCATAAAATACAAATTGTATTTAAAAGAACTCACCTTTTCAACCTTGTCATAATTTTTAGCTTTAATCTGAAGAGAAACAAAAAATAATCATAGGATTAGCAATATTGTTTTTACAGTATCAAAACACTATTTCTGGATTGTTGATGAATTTTTTGACCAGTTTATAACCTGCAAATTCACATCTACACTTACTGATTAATCTTTTTTTTTGGTACTGGGGATTGAACTCAGGGGCACTTGACCACGGGGTCACATCCCCAGCCCTTTTTTGTATTTTACTTAGAGACAGGGTCTCACTGAGTTACTAAGTGCTTCGCCATTGCTGAGGCTGGCTTTGAACTCGTGATCCTCCTGCCTCAGCCTCCCAAAGTGCTGGGATTACAGGCGTGCGACACCGCGCCCGGCTTGATTAATCTTGTTCTTCAATAATAACAATATAAGTTAGACCCCAACATGGATAATATTCATTATAAATATATGTGATATAAACTGATTTTATAAAATGAATTTAAAATTATTAAATGATTTTATAAAATGAATTTTCAAATTCATCTACATTAAACTTGTGAATATAAAATTTTGTTAGAGTCACACACAAATATAGAAATATATACAAGGCCTACCCAATAGGGCTTTATGTATCTACTGAAGACAAATTCTACTTAAAGCCTTACCTACCCTGAATAGCTACTACTAGAACAATTTGAACAGAGTAACAAGAAGATTTGCAAATCTTTTTTTTTTTTTTTTTTTTTTTGGTGCTGGGGATCGAACCCAGGGCCTTATTCATGCAAGGCAAGAACTCTTCCAACTGAGCTATCACTAGCCTGGAGATTTGCAAATCTTAACTACACTAATTTAGACACTCAGTCACTACATTGCAAGCACTGTGCTAGGCACTGAGACTATCTCATTGAACAAGACACATCTGCTAACATTTTTATGGGGAAAATAGAGCAAGAAAGAAGTCATTATAAGAGATTGTGTAAGTCCTTAAGATGGGGAAAGTACAGTGTGCTATGGGAGCATTTAAGAGGAGCAAAACAACTCAAGAGTTGGGGAGTTGCAAAAGATTTCCTGGAGAAACATTAAGATCTTTTTTTTTTTTTTTTTTTTTTTTTTGGTACTGGGGATTGAACTCAGGGCACTGACCACGGGGTCACATCCCCAGCCCTTTTTTGTATTTTACTTAGAGACAGGGTCTCACTGAGTTACTAAGTGCTTCGCCATTGCTGAGGCTGGCTTTGAACTCGTGATCCTCCTGCCTCAGCCTCCCAAAGTGCTGGGATTACAGGCGTGCGACACCGCGCCCGGCTTGATTAATCTTGTTCTTCAATAATAACAATATAAGTTAGACCCCAACATGGATAATATTCATTATAAATATATGTGATATAAACTGATTTTATAAAATGAATTTAAAATTATTAAATGATTTTATAAAATGAATTTTCAAATTCATCTACATTAAACTTGTGAATATAAAATTTTGTTAGAGTCACACACAAATATAGAAATATATACAAGGCCTACCCAATAGGGCTTTATGTATCTACTGAAGACAAATTCTACTTAAAGCCTTACCTACCCTGAATAGCTACTACTAGAACAATTTGAACAGAGTAACAAGAAGATTTGCAAATCTTTTTTTTTTTTTTTTTTTTTTTTGGTGCTGGGGATCGAACCCAGGGCCTTATTCATGCAAGGCAAGAACTCTTCCAACTGAGCTATCACTAGCCTGGAGATTTGCAAATCTTAACTACACTAATTTAGACACTCAGTCACTACATTGCAAGCACTGTGCTAGGCACTGAGACTATCTCATTGAACAAGACACATCTGCTAACATTTTTATGGGGAAAATAGAGCAAGAAAGAAGTCATTATAAGAGATTGTGTAAGTCCTTAAGATGGGGAAAGTACAGTGTGCTATGGGAGCATTTAAGAGGAGCAAAACAACTCAAGAGTTTGGGGAGTTGCAAAAGATTTCCTGGAGAAACATTAAGAGTTGGGGGGAGTTGCAAAAGATTTCCTGCTTTGAGAAACATTAAGATCTTAAGGATGAGATGCCAGCCAGGCGCAGTGGCACACACCTGTAATCTCAGCACTTGGGAGGCTGAGGCAGGAGGATCGCGAGTTGAAAGCCAGCCTCAGCAATGGCAAGGTACTTAGCAACTCAGTGAGACCCTGTCTCTAATAAAATACAAAAAAGGGCTGGGGATGTGGCCCAGTGGTCGAGTACCCCTGAGTTCAACCCCCGGTACCAAAAAAAAAAAAAAAAAAAATGCCTGGTAAAAAATGGGAGTTATTCCAAAAGATGAGATGCCTGGTAAAAAAAAAAAAAAACAGGAGTTATTCCAGGCAGGAGGAAAAACGTGCAAAGACAAAGATTAAATACTATTAGGTTCCCCTTTCTTATCTTTTGAGTAGTTCATCAGAGTAGGTAGGGTTAATTGTTCAATTGTTATATTGGCAAATCTTTGTTTTACTCTGGTAAATAAATATTTTGGTTGTTAGAGAAATTCTGATTTGTTTTTTTCCCTCAAGTAGTCTAGAAAAAAAAATTTCCAGCTTTCTGGCTTAAGCTGCTACAGATGAAATGATTTTTGATTTATAACTTGCTCTTTCTCCCTGGAACTTGCAAATTTTCATTTTATTCTTCAGTTTTCATAAATTTTACACCACGTGCTTTTGTTCTTTGAGGCACTTTAGTTAGCTTAGTCCTGAAGTCAGACCTCTTAGGTTCATATTTAGGTTTCACTTAATCTCCTTTTTTTTTTTTTTTTTTTCCATTGGAGTAAGGGAACTAGTAGTACCTATTTTTCAGGGTTATTCTGAATAGTCAATGAGTTGATAATTGTGAAACCTTTAGAATACTGGTAGAGTCATCACTCAGTAATTATTTACTAGAATTATTATCACTAATTCTGCTTGGAACTCAGCAAGTCCTTCAAACCTATAAATTTAGGTCTTGAGAATTTTTTTCTTTTTAAAGTCATTGTCTTTCTTCCATCTTTTTTTTTTTTTTCCTCTAGAACTTCTACTATATACACCTTAGGTCTCCTGGTTCTATCCTTAAAATCTGTTATTTCTAAACTTTCCAGAGTTTTTTGTTAATACTGAACTTTGAATTTTGATCATACATTATTTTGCTCCAACTATCCCTCTCTTCCAAGAAACTATTTTGTTGAGGACCTGTCCTGACAATTTCAGTAATATCCATTTCTGGTGGCTGAATCTTTAGATGTGCAGTTATTTTTCTGTCTATGCTGTGTTTGCAGTCCTAGAATAGTAGAAGTTGATTCCTCTCTCTTGTGACAGCTGAGGAGCAGGGGTTGACAGCAAATAGGCCACTGACAGTCCCCTGCCAGGGACCCACAAAGAAACACTGCTCCAGAGTAGGGAGGACTCAGCCTGCCTCTTCTGTTCTCTTTTGGTTTCCTAGATGACAAACCAATATCAACATTACTCTGGGGTATGTAGAAAAGCTGGGGAGCTGGAGTTGTAGTTCAGTGTTACAGTGCTTGCCTAGCATGTGTGAGGCACTGGGTTCAATTCTCAACCACATATAAATAAATAAAAGAAAGGTCCATCAACAACTACTAAATAAACAAAAATAAATAAAAGCAGTTGAGGGGTCCAAATGTTAATATGGGTAGGCTTATTAGACTGTGCACTAGGCTTGTGTCCTGCACTCTTCTTTGAGACTCCCATAGAATTTGAGGCCTTCTTGTATCCACAATTTGGCCAAGTTCAGAGTGAAAGTAGAAAAGGATGAATTCAAGTCACCAGCTTTCTAAAAGCAGAAATTATATACAGTTCTTAAAACTGGTCTGGGAAACCAAAACTACCCACTGGGAAAATTGGCAAAGATTATAAATAGGCAATTCCAGAAATAAAAATGAAAGTGGTTAAAATCCATATGGCAGTATGTACAATCTTTTAAGGGGAGAAAGACAAAATAATAAATATCACTTTATACTCATCAAGATGGTAAAAACTTAAAAAGATATTAATACTACGAAAACTATGAAATGTAAAGAGATCTCATACATTGCTGGGTAAAACATGAATTGTTAAAGCCCTTATGAAAATAACGGCTATTCAAATAAAAAAAAAATACATCTTTCAATCCATAAATTCTACTCCTGGGATCTATCTCACTGAAACAAAAGTACCAGGATATAAACATATTTGTGCAAGATTATTTACTGCACACTTTTTTTCCCACCAATTATTAATAAGCTGGGCGTGGTAGTACATGCCTGTAATCTTTGTGGCTAGCGAGCCTGAGGCAGGAGGATCACAAATTTTGAGATCAGCTTTAATAACTTAGGGAGACCCTATTTCAAAATAAAAAATTAGGGCTTGGGATATATCTTCATGGTAGGCACTCTTAAGTCCTGTGTGCGCGCACGCGCGCGCACACACACGCACACACACACACACACACAAGCACGCGCGCACGCGCACGAGTAAATGTTCACCAATAGGGAAATCATTTAATAAATCATGATGCACCCATATCATAAAATTAATAAATAAAATTAATAAAATGAATCAGAGCTATACCAGGTAACTGGGAAGGGTTTTTTCATAAAATCTTATTGAATGAAAAGTTAATTAAAATGTGTATAACATAATCCATCCTTATAAACTACAAAAAATAAATCTTATATTTATATGTATGTTTATGTATGATTTTATGAACATAGAGAAAAATATGAAATATACACAAGGTTGCATGATCTTGGTTGGCAGAGTATTAAAGGTGGAGGAATCGAAGATAAGAAAAGACACTGTTCTATAATTACATAACTTCATTTATGCATTTCATTAAAATTATGTTTATAAATAATTTCACATTATCCCCTACACAAATGGGTCCTGTATCCTGGATTCACCAATTATTTCTTCAGTTGGTATTAGCACAACGAATGTGTAGAAAAGACACTTTTAACTAATAAAGGCTTTTTGGCTTTTAGATGGTCATTGGTTGACATTAATTCAATCAAAAATTTCATTTGAGAGCTCCTCTACAGAGCTGACACTGGTGGCATTACCACAGCAACTAAAATCTCATGATTTAAAAAACATTATTTCTTGTTTTAAAATTTAAAAGAGTATTGTCAATCCAGTTTTGGAATTAAATATACAGTGATAAAATGAAAAAATTTGATCACATTGATTAACTACTTAATCTCACCCAGCATCACTTTTGCCACGTAGACAATGGGAATGACAGTAACATCTACTTCAAAGGATTATTCCCAAAATTGAAAATCCAGACAGTTCAGATACTGAAAAAAAAATCTTACCAATTAACAAAGCTATGAATGGGGCAAGTATACTTTTTATTCTATCTCCTCTGAACAGCTACATACACCAAGTAGCTAGAAAGAGCAATATTGTTATTATAATTGGCTTCACTTGACAGCAGATCACATTCAAATTCCATTTTGGTGAGACTTGTACAATACCATGTCTTTATTCTAATCAGTATTTACTAATATTTGTATATAACTATCTTACCTCTGAGTTAAATATTCTTACATATATTTAGCACAGTCATGTGCATTTGTACAGGAACCCATTTTGACAGATAGCTGGGGCTTGGTTTAAATTTTAAAATTAAAAGAAAAATTCTCAGATCTTTCAGTCATTTAACAACAGAATATGTATCCATGTATGCACATAAATAATTTTGCAAAGCTTACATTGCTTACATCTTATTTATCAAAAGTATGTTGTGGGGCAGTGAGTTGAGGCCCTGGGTTTGATCCTTGGTATCACATGCACCAAAAATAAATAAAAGAAAGAAAGAAAAACCAGTAATATAATCTTTCATGACAAGGACTCCTAATAAAATCATATTGGGCTGAGGATATAGTTCAAGTGGTAGAGTGCTCGCCTAACATGTGCAAGGACCTGGGTTTGATCTCCAGCACCACAAAAAGAAACAAAAAAATCATCTTTATAGAAGCTGGGGTTGTAGCACAGTGGCACAGTAGGTATTTACTAGCATGCATGAAGCCCTGTCTTTCATCCCAACACACGTACTCACACAAAAAACCCACACCAAAAAAAAAACCTTTAGTCTCTTAGTTGAGAACAGTTCTTAACTTTTACTGTACAAACAATCATCTGGGATGACTGTTAAAAAAATGTAGATTTCTGTTTTGTTTTGTTTTTTTTTTTTATTTTTTGGTGCTGGGGATTGAACCCAGGGCCTTGTGCATGCAAGGCAAACACTCTACCAACTGAGCTATAGCCTCAACCCATAGATTTCTGTTTATTAACAGAAATCTCAAATTATAAGACAAAGATATCAAAGAGCTCACATGTTGGAAGCAATGATCTAGAAATTTACCAGATATTTATTTAACATTTACTAAAAACAGGAGGATATTTTAAACTGATTAGAAATATACCAAAACAGGGCTGGGGTTATGGCTTAGAGGTAGAGCATTTGCCTAGCATGCGTGAGGCACTGGGTTCCTCAGCGCCACATTAAAATAAAAGTATTGTGTCCACCTACAACTAAAAAATAAATGTTAAAAAAAAAATGTATACCAAAACATAAACATAACATGTTTGGGTAATAAAATGATTTTTTTCAAAATTTCCATAATACGAATATATTATTTTCATAATTGAAAAAATCATTACAAGAAAAAATTTAGGATAATTTTTAATAACTATTCTTCTAGTATATCTTATTTTTTTGTTTGAAGTTTGTTTTGGTACCAAGTATTGCCTTAGCCTTTTTTATTGAGACAGATTCTCACTAAATTGCTTAGGGCCTTGCAGTTTTTGAGGTGAGGGTGGCCTCTAACTTGCGTTCCTTCTTGACTCAGCCTCTTGAGTCGCTAGAATTACAGGTGTATGACACCATAGGCTGTTTTACTGTTTATCATAAAAATTTGCTATGACTTTTTCTTTTCTTTTTGTGGTGTAGGGAATTGAACTCAGGGCCTTGTGCATGCTAGGCAAGTACTCTACACTGAGTTACAACCTTTTAACCTTTCAAATTCGTCATTTGAATTTTGCTAAGACATGAAAAGTTGCTATGGAGGGAAAACAAATTTTTAAATTGCCTAATAATTACTTTTATTTTATAGAATGGGAAGATAAAACTTTAAATTTGATTAGATTTAAATAAGTGGTTACTTGGGAAAGTAAAACAAGTATAAATTATAAACACAGATCTCTTCCTAATACTTTTGAACACTTCAAATTTCCAGTCCTTTGTTAATTTTCACAAATTTTTTTTTGTTTTGTTTTTTGGTACTGGGGATTGAACTCAGGGGCACTCAACCACTGGGCCACATCCCCAGCGCTTTTTTGTATTTTATTAGAGACAGGGTCTCACTGAGTTGCTAAGTGCCTCGTCATTGCTGAGGCTGGCTTTGAACTTGTGATCCTCCTGTCTCAGCCTCCCAAGTGCTGGGATTACAGGCGTGCACCACTGTGCCTGGCACAAATATTTTCAAGAATTAGTTGGTCATCAGATGTTTTGGAAAAAAAAAATATGCAACTGATGATGAATTATTGCAACTGATGTTCACCTATAGATTATTAATTTTTTCAAAGTTTAATCTTTTCAGAAAAAATCTTACTAGACTGTTATTAAGTATAATATCAGTTTTTTTTAAAAAAAAATATTTATTTATTTGCTTTAGTTGTACACAATGCATTTATTTTTACATGGATGCTGAGGATCGAACCCGGGCCGCACACGTGCTAGGCAAGCGCTCTACCCTGAGCCACAATCCCAGCCCAACATCAGTTTTTAACAACTTAGATTACCCATGCCTTTTATCTGGAATATTTTTATATTGGAGATCTGAAGAAGCCATAGTTTTGAGCTTTTGAAAATAAAATAAAATTTTCCCAACTAATGTTGGGAATATTTTTTATGCTCCATTGAACATTTTATGCAATATTGGTGTAAATGCCTATAAAATTAACATCTTTCTCACCAGAGAAATAAAACTGTCAACAGGATTTGGACAGATTTCTTCAAATTTAATATTTTTCCTTATTCCTTGAGGGGGAAAAAATCCCAAAACATCAGAATTT
Source organism: Tamias sibiricus (assembly GCA_025594165.1). Lineage (NCBI taxonomy): Eukaryota > Metazoa > Chordata > Mammalia > Rodentia > Sciuridae > Tamias > Tamias sibiricus. The sequence goes on along the minus strand of CM046657.1, from coordinate 38,052,689 downwards.
TTAAAAGTATGTTGTTTTTTTTTCAGTTGTCCATTGTGAGGATCATTAATTAGTATGATTAACTTGAAATGGCTCAAAAATGTGTTGACAATTAATCCAAATCATTTAACTCAAGAGGAAAATCAAACAAAACAAGAAAAAGTCTCTGTATATTTTGTTTAGGTTTCCACACAATAACCATTTGGGACAAGTCAAAGTTTGTATTTTTCCACAGTACTGAGCACACAGCAGAGGCAGGGCTAGGATCCACCTGAGTTCATATGGCAGATGTTTATAATAAATATGATGAATGAATCAGTGAATTGCAGCCCTACATTCCTAATTGTTTCCTGCAACTTCTAAAGTATAACACATATACTCTTTATGTGACTTAATCAATTTAAATTTAGTTGAGGTGCAAAAGCTATATGAGTCTGCCGATTGTCCAAAAAGTTTAACCTTCATGGTGAAAGCAAATGGAATCCTTGGCTGCTCTTCAACCTTTTATGCCCTGAAAACTATGCTTTGAAAGATTATAGAATATAAACACTCTTAAAGAATTTGGAAAACAATGAAGAATGACATTGTAAGGTCTACAAGCAAGTCTTTAATTGCTGGAGTAGTCATAGAACAACTCCTAATTTAAAAAAAATATTTATTTGTGTTAATTGTATACAATGCATTTATTTTTACATGGTGCTGAGGACTGAACCTGGGCCGGGTATGTGCTAGGCGAGTGCTCTACTGCTGAGCCACTTTCTGTGGAATACTGAACACATCCATGTAAGAAACAATATGTACTGGAAAAACAGGTTGGTCAACTGTGGTTAAGTTCCCTTAGAGAGGGCATAGAAAGCAAAACAGAATTAAATCTGATATACAAAAAACCTTGATGTTACTGAGGCTTTCCTGGTAGGTGATAACAATGACAAAAGTAGGAAATGATGGTTCATTCATCATAGTGTGTTGGGGCTGAGAGGTATACAGGTTGGAGAGAACACAGGTAGCTTTTGGTGCTGTGGGATGAGGCAAGCTTAGCTTCAAGAACAGAGAAAGATGCTGTTGCTGTCATCTGTTTGTGGGGAAATATTGGCCTGGGCACTGGGGATAGCAGGAAAGAAAAACCAGTAATGTAAAAGAAGAAATAAATAAATGAATTTTTTCCCATGGGAACAAAAATGAAATGTGTTAAGTTGCAGTAAAGTTTACCTTTCTTTAGGCATAACTATAAATAAAGTAGGTAGAAATTGATTGAAGTCAGGAAGTAAGGGATTGTTTTCAAATAAGCATGATTAAACAAACAGGAGTGCTTGAGTCAAGTGTTAGAAGAAATGTTTATATATATCTAGGGCATCTAATACATAAGAAATTAAGAATATACAGACAACCAAAGATTCATTTTTTGAAATTATACATTCCCAGGCAGGGCAAAGGATGCAAACTCCAAAAAGAACCCGAGATAAGAGGAGAAAATCACACCTAAGAAGTCAAAGGAGAACATTATAATAAAGAGACCTGGTGGATGATGGAATATGCCACAGGCCAAAAGGAATGAGGGTACAGAAAAGATAAGTGGAGCGGGCAATAACAAAGTCAATGCTTGTTTATTACAAATTTAAAAGTTGAAGCAATTCGTTTTCTTAGAAGTTGAAGTTAATAACAAAACACTGCTAATACCAGCAGCATTTATTAAATACTTTGTGTATAAGCAGTACAAGTTTGCATGCATTAACTCATTTAATCTTTAGAATACTCAGATTAAGTACTATTATTCCCCATGTAAAGAAGAGAAAACTGAGGCACATGGACATTTAGTAACTTGCCCAAGATCACACAACCAATTTCTTAATCATTTCACCATATTGTTCTCAGGCATACAATTTATCTGAGGATATTCTCTGAAAGAGAACTTGTAATACAGGAAATTAGGAAACAAATGACCAATGGCATAATGATTAAGGAAGTTATGCTTTGTCTAAACAATGGTATGGGTTTTCACAGAAAGACAGACACACACACACACCTTTAAAAGCAATGATATGGGGCTGGGTGGCTCAGTGGCAGAGCACTCGCCTCGCACGTGCGCAGCCCGGGCTCGATCCTCAGAACCATGTAAACATAAATGCATCGCATTGTGTACAACTAAAGTAAATAAATAAATATTTAAAAAAAAAAAAAAAAAAAAGCAATGATATGTAATACCGAATGGAAATAGGTCTGCAATGCATTTTTTAAAAATAATTTTAAGAATATTGGCTAGCCAGGAGCAGTGGTGCGCACCTAAGTCCCAGCACTAGGGAGGCTGAAGCAGAGGATCACTTGAGCCCAGGAGTTCAAGGCCAGCATGGGCAACATAGCAAGACTCTCAAAAATAAATAAGTAAAATTAAAATTTTAGAACGTATACATATAGTGAGTATTTCACATTTTTTATATGGCTATCTAGAGTGCAAAAGACACAAACATAGGAGGAATGCACATAAAACTATAGGCCAAAACTAATACCAGGGGAGAGTTTATCATTTTTCTGTCATATAATTTCTGTAACATTTTATTTCCGTAATAATTTCATCCAAATCAAGAGAAACAAAAAATTTAAGAGAAAGTGATAGTAAATTCCTCTTTATAGTATCATAAATATTTTCCTCTGAATGTAAAATTCCCATTTTAGACCTGTTTTTAAGTGCTCTCAGATTCTTATCTAGACCTACCAAGGCTTGATTTCAACCAGGACCACTGAAAGGCAAAACTGTGACCTAAATTTTTGTCTGAATTTACAGGGCTTCTGTCAGTGAACTTACTTAAAATGTATAGCTTCAGCCTGCTTTTACTCAAGTCTAAACTCATGGTTTTTTTTGTTTTTTATTTTTGTTTTTGTACCGGGGATTGAACTCAGGGGCACTCGACCATTGGGTCACATCCCCAGCCCTTTTTGTATTTTATTAGAGACAGGGTCTCACTGAGTTACTAAGTGCCTCGCCATTGCTGAGGCTGGCTTTGAACTGAGATCCTCCTGCCTCAGCCTCCCAAGTGCTGGGATTACAGGCGTGCCCTACCGCGCCTGGCTGTGTAAATAGTTTGTCAACATCACTCCAAACATTACCTTTCAAAGGATAATTAATCTGGAATTTTTTGAGTTAAAAAAAATCCAGGGGCTGGGATTGTGGCTCAGCGGTAGAGCGCTCGCCTCGCACGTGCGCTGCCCGGGTTTGATCCTCAGCACCACGTAAACATAAATGCATTGCGTTGTATACAACTAAAGTAAATAAATAAATATTTGAAAAAAAAAATCCAGCTGAGTATTTACTTTTTGAGAAAAGTGAGTGCAGTCATGTGCCACATCACAGTCAACAGTGGATCACATATACAGTGGCAGTCCCATAACATTACACCAGCCAGTGAAGCTGTAACCTCTTAGTTTCTGTAAATAAACTTCCTGATGTTTGCACTACAATGAAACTGGCTGAAGTCACATTTTCAGTACTTAACCAACATTGATACATTTCCTAATTTTGATAGCAATTCCTATCATAATATTGTTTTGATAAGCAATGCATGGCTATAATTTAGTTTGAATTATCAAAAATCATAGTTAATTTCATGACTTAATGGATTTGTTACTCTACCACTTATCATGTCGTCTGGACAACATGACACTCCTCAAAATTGATGTCTGGCACATATCTTTCAAAAGGCAAACTAAAACTGAGAATGAGAAATGTGTACAATGGTTTGAGATTCTTCAGTTATCAGGGAGGTCAGGGGATCTGCATCATCATCATCATCAAGCCGTGTGCAGTGGCATATGCCTGTAATCCCAGTGACTGGAGGCTGAGGCAGGTGGATCACCAACTTTGAGGCCAGCCCCAGCAATATATCGAGACCCTAATCAACTCTGAGAGACCCTGTCTCAAAATAAAAAATAAATGGGTGGGATGTAGCTCAATGGTAGGACATACCCAGGTTCAATCCCCAATACCAAATAAATAAATAAATATATCCATACATACAAAACCCCAACTGCTAACGGCAGAAGGAGTTGGACATCAATATACTAAGTGCACGTATAAAAGCTCAAATGGTATGAAAATACTTTGTGTAAAACCAATGACATGGAAAACTGTGCTCTTTATATGTAATATGAAAGGAACTGTGCTCTAAAAGCATGTATAACAAATTAAATTTTAAAAAAAAACTGCATTCAGAGTAATACTCTAGTAGACATGTTGGTAGGTTTTCCTTAAAGGTCTAACATTAGTTTATGACATACCAACTCATCTTTTCTGTGCTGATACCTGTTTTTATAAATTGTCACAATAAAAATCCTTCCAAAGGCTGGGGTTGTGGCTCAGCGGTAGTGTTCACCTAGCACGTGCACGGCCCGGGTTCGATCCTCAGCACCACGTAAACATAAATGCATTGCATTGTGTACAACTAAAGCAAATAAATAAGTATTTTTAAAATATCCTTCCAAAGTTAAAATATTATTCAAAAATACAATTTCACCAGGATTATGACATGAACTTTATACATTGCCTTAGAAAATCTCACCCCACTCTCATTTGTTGAGTTCATCTCCCAAAAAAGTCTGGGGGAGAAAGAAACCATTTGCTTAAAGCTCATTTTAACTCTTTGATCTGCCACTCACTTATCACTGTGTGCAATTTGAAAATTGATATTTTTTTAAAAAATTAGTACTTGATTTATCATTGGACAAAGCTTTATTAACTTTCTAGTTGCAGATAATTTCCTCACAATCTTTATAGAAATTCCTATAAGAATATCATTTTAGTTTTCAGTAGCATTCAATGAGTTAGGATATTTCTCTATGCAATTTTATTACTAATTCTTTTTTATTTTATTTTTTGGTACTAGAGATTGAACCCAGAACCACTTAATAACATTGATCCACATCCCCAGGTCTTTTTTTAAGATATTTTATTTATATATATACACATATACATACATATGTTTGTTTATTTATTTATTTAGAGACAAGGTCTTGCTGATTTGTTAAGTGCCTCGCTAAGTTGCTGAGGCTTGCATTAAACTTTTGATCCCTGTGTCTCAGCTTCCTGAGCCGCTGGGATTAGAGGTGAGAGCTACTGTGTCCTGCTATACCTACACTTTTATAGTGAGGAACAATGCGTAACATTTATACTAGATATTTTGAGTTATAATTTACTTGGCTTTTATTTTTCAAAAAACAGGATTAAACTTCTACAATTAAGTGGATACAAATTTAGCTGATTGCATTTCTATTTTTAAGCAACTTGCACATTCTTCCAGTATTTACCTCAACATATGATTAAATGGAAATAAATAATTTTCTCATTCTACGAAACACACATTACATTTCTTAGTATTTCATGTTTTTAAAACCAATACTGCTACTCCTAATTTTAGGTCAGGAATTAAAATGCCAACTTTACCCAAGATAACATATTCTAACCCAATTCTATTCTTCTTAGTCCTATACGTGTAGTTTATTTTTATTGCAATGATCTCATTTTAAGTACCTTCTAAAAAATGCCTACCAAATAATCTCCCAATCATCTTTTGCACCAAAATTATATTTATTCAACTCAGTTCCCTGTAGTTTTGAACAAAGCTTATGTTGGCCATTCTTTCTAAAAATTTGCAGCAGAAGCTAGGCATGGTGGGGCACGCCTGTAATCCCAGCACTTGGGAGGCTGAGGCAGGAGGATCACAAATTCAAAGCCAGCCTCAGCAATGGTGAAGCACTTAGGAACTCAGTGAGACCCTGTCTCTAAATAAAAATACAAAAAAGGGCTGGGGATGTGGCCCAGTGGTCAAATGCCCCTGAGTTCAATCCCAGGTACCCCCCCCCCCAAAAAAAATTTTTTTTGTAGCATCTTTTAAACCATCATCTATCTCAATTTGAAAGATCATAACAGCAACCTTTGATAGTGAAATACAAATTCTAATAGTAAGCCTAAAAAAAAAAAAAAAAAACCCTGTAAAAATACAGAAATAAAATTGTTACTTTCTCGTAAAGCAAAACTCTTGAAAACCATGAATATGAAAAAGGACTGATTAAACAGCATTTATCTAGAATAGACTATTGCATGTAATCCCAACTACTTGGGGGGCTGGTGCAGAAGGCAGATCTCAACATTAGGGCCAGTCTGGGCAACTTTGCAAGACCTCCCCGCCAAAATTGTGTATGTGTGTATGTGTGTGGTACAGGGATTGAACCCAGGGTGCTCTTCCTCTGAAGTACATCTCCAGCCCTTTTTATTTTGAGACAGGGTCTTACTAAATTGCAGGCTGCCCTCAAACTTGGAATCCTCCTGTCTCATCCTCCTGAACTGCTGGGATTACTGGCTGCACCACCACACCCAGTTCAAAATAAAATTTAAAATGTAGCTTAGTGGTAGAATGCTTGTCTAGCATCCACAAAGCCCTGGGTTGGGTTCAATCCCCAGTAATGAACGGATCTCTCCCCCACCCCGGCAAAAAAAAAAAAAAAAAAAAAAAAAGGGAGATTGTAAAATATAGTAACAAATTACCAAAGGGGGGGAAAAGTGTGTGTGTGTGAATGTGTATCTCTCTCTCTATCTATCTAGAGAGAGAAACAAAAACACATTACCATGTGAAAAATATATATCCTACAAAAAAGCTTTAAGGCTGTATAGATATATCTAGAAAAGTTAACAGCAATTAGTTTAAAGATAAAAGGTAAAATATGGACTTTTTTCCACTTATAATTGTAATTTTCTAATGCTTCTAGAAAAATGCCATGTTTTCTTTTTAAAATTCATGACCAGTTCTTTTTCTCCAATCTCTCTTCTGTTTCATGTTCCATTCAATAGTTTACCATTATGCTTGCCTTTTAAGATTAGCTACTTAATTCCAAAAACTTTGTCATATACTTAGCTCTAGTGACAATTATTAATGAAAGTCTACTATAACTGTATTTTTTCAGTAGTCCATCTAGGTATTATTCTACATATTCATTAAGAAACAAGCAAGCCAAAATCATTTGGAAAATTCCATATGGGCACTGACCTTTTGTGTTTTATTTCACAGTACCCAGACTAGTAGACTACATATAATAGATATTCAATAAATAAATAGTTACAGGTTTATAGAGAGTGCTAAGTATTATGATTTTAGTCGATTCAGACTAAAATGATTTATGAAAAAGACTGATTAAAACTCTAAGGTAGATTTACAAATTAGTAATTTTCACATGATTAATCTTTCCATGAGTATACCTAAGTCAATTCCATTTTTCCACTAATTCTCTTGAATGGAAAAATGGTTCTATTTCTCAAGCAATTTTGCTTCAAACAGTCATGGGACAGTTGGGAAATTAGGGATTTTGAAAGTGGAGATGTGAAGAGGTAGAACCAGCCAACAAATATCCTTCTAAAAGCCAAAGGAAAAATTATTTAAAATATTATATTCTAGAAGAATCAAGATTGAGAAATATATTTTTTCGTCTAAAAGGCTTGTTTTAAAACTGAAATTTTGGCCCTCTTTTAATGTAGTTAGTCCTAACTTAATATTTGAATTTACAACTAGAATAGTTGGAAAACAATCTACTAAGTACCTAAAAAAGATTTCCCACTCATTCATAAATTCCTGACTACATTTCTCAAAATAGCTATATTTAGAGGCACAAAAGCACGCCCTATTTTCCCTTACAATTTTTTACATGATTTGAAATTTTCGATTTGCATTTCATAATTTATTTCCTCCAAATACGTGATAACATTTTCCAAACTGATACCACTAAGTGAAAAGAATTAAGTTAAAATTATATATGGAATGCTGCCATCAAGGTTTTAATAAATGAGAAACAAATAAAGATTAGAATTATAGAGCCTGGCACGGTGGCACCCGCCTGTAATCCTAGCACTTGGGAGGCTGAGGTAGGAGGATCACAAGTTCAAAGCCAGCATCAGCAATGGCAAGGCACTTAGCAACTCAGGGAGACCCTGTCTCTAATAAAATACCAAAAAAGGGCTAGGGTGTGTGGCCCTCTGGTCGAGTACCCCTGAGTTCAATGCCCAGTACCCAAAAAAAAAAAAAAAAAAAAAAAAAAAAAAAAAAAAAAATTTAGAATTATAAAGACAGTTAAAGGGGGAAAACCTGACTAGCGACCTTTGGGTCAAGATGGCAATATTTGGGGTTGGGATTGTGGCTCAGTGGTAGAGTACTTGCTCAGCATGTGTGAGGCACTGTGTTTGATTCTCAGCACCACATACAAATTAATGAATAAAATAAAGGTCCATCAACAACTTAAAAAAATATACATATATGTATGTATGTGTGCATATATATATATATATATATATATATGTTTTTAAAAAGATGACAATACTTTAGCCAACAAATGTGGTGGCAGAGGGGTGTTTCCTATAATCTAATAAACACAATAGTCATTATTTCTAGTTGATTCTAACATACGGTTCTAATTTTGTCCAGTTTTAATATAACCGTTACAGTGGACTGTCAATTATGAAAAGCTGTGATATGTAGAAAAATAGGAAAAATAACAGTTTCTTAATGCTCAATTACTCAAAGCAATAGATCTCCTGGCAACCCTTTCTCAATCACCACCTATATATGAGGGAGGACAGAGGAACAGGCCCAAAACCACTATTCTGTTCCCCTCCCCACATCTCACCATCCTTCCACAATAAGCAAACAAGCAAGGTGTAAAATAACCTAAGGACAGGCTTTCAAATTGTTAGTTAAAATTCATTGCTGGAGCTATGTGCAGTGGCACACAACTGCAATCCCAGCGGCTCAGAAAGCTGAGACAGGAATTCAAAGCCAGCTTCAGCAAAATCGAGGAACTAAGCAAAGCCACTCAGTGAGACCATGTCTCTAAGTAAAATAGAAAATATGGCTGGGCATGTGGCTCAGTACTTGAGTGCCCGAGTTCAATCCCTGGCTCAAAGAACAGATTGTATTAAGTATTTAATTAACTCCCCAAAAGAAAATCGAGTTTTGAAATGTTTAATATTAAGTAAGCAAGACAAATATAATCCTTATAAATAAAACTTAGTTGAAAGAGATCTCATGATTCTTGAAATATGTATTCATGATTTTGATGTCTATTAATGTCTATAAAATAACCTTACTGAATTGCTCAAGAAAGTACTGGGAGTTGTTTATCTTCACAAGTATTTTAAAAGCAAATCAATTTCAGGATGGGAAAAATATAACTAGCAAGAGAAACATGCTATAAAAGCTACTTAAAACTATTTCACATACAATACTATTTCACTACATGTATCTAATGTTGATCTGCAGGTCTATAAAAAACTTTGGAAGTTCTATAAGAAAAATAATTTGATAACTAAGATTTAATCTAATTATGAAATTAAGGTTGAGCCAACTAAAAGCCTAAGCATAAAACATGCAGTTGAAAGAAAACTTAAAGCATGGAATATTTAATATCAAAATAACAAAAGAAAATGTTGGTTTTTTCATCTCAGAAAATATCATTCCCTTGACTCTCACACTGAGAAAAACAAGTAAGAAAGGTCAACCAAACACACACACACACACACACACACACACACACACACACAGAGATAACACACTGATTATTTAAATGTTATGTCAAAATTATATTTTGTTGTTTTGTTGTCATTTTTGTAGTGCTGGGGGATTGAACCCAGGGCCTTGTGCAAGTGAGGCAAGCACTCTACCAATTGAGTTATATCCCCAAACCCCAAATTATCTAAGTTTTTAAATAGCAAACTGTGCTAAAATTGTTTCCCTTAATTTCTATCATGTAAATAAGGGAAATAAAAACAGAAAAATGAACCAAGACTAATTCTCAGAAAAAGAAATCCCAAACATATGAAAATATTCACAATCCCCAAAGAGAAATGTAAATGAAAATCACACTGACATGACCATTTTTTACTAATCAGTACTGGCAAAAATTAAAAAGTGTAAAACTACATTGTGGGTACAAGACATAAATAAGTGAACTCTTTCAAGGATTACTCATGGGATTTAAAATTGTGACGTGTGTACAAGATCATTTGGATGTATAAAATTTTTTTAAATCTCAATACTCCTTAACACAGCAATCCCACATCTAGGAATTTAATCTATAGAAATATTTACACAAATATGGTGTAAATATGGTGTAAATACAAGAGGTGGCTTGTATATAATTACACACTGCAATAATGTCTGTAATAAAATAAGTTGGGGAAGAACTTAAATGTCCATCCATAGTGGAGATGCTAAAGAAGGAATATTGTTTGCTTGCAAAAGAAAAAACAGATTTCCAAATTGTACTTTGTCAAGAAAAGAGGGAAAAAGGCAAGATCCAAAACAAATTCAACAGACATCTACTAATGTAAAAAAGAAAAACACGTGTGCAAATTAAACATATGTAGGTTCGGGGCTGGCGTTGTGGCTCAGCGGTAGAGCGCTCACCTAGCGTGTGCGTGGCCCGGGTTCGATCCTCAGCACCACGAAAACATAAATGCATTGCATTGTGTACAACTAAAGCAAATAAATAAATGTTTAAAAAAATCTCTAGGTTCAAAAGAAACTGAACACTGTCACTGGGGAACAGACCTAGTGCCTCAAGGGCAGAAGTAGGTGACTTCACTGTAGGTCCCTTCATATCTTCTAATTTTTAAACCTCATTAAAATTATTTTAACTCTTTTCTTTTCTTTTCTTTTCTTTTCTTTTTTTTTGTGGTACCGGGGATTGAACTCAGGGGCACTCGACAACTGGGTCACATCCCCAGCCCTTTTTTGTATTTTATTTAGAGACAGGGTCTCACTGAGTTACTAAGTGCCTCGCCATTGCTGAGGCTGGCTTTGTACTCGCGATCCTCCTGCCTCAGCCTCCCAAAGTGCTGGGATTACAGGCGTGCGCCACCTCGCCCGGCTTAACACTTTTCTTTAAGTGATACATAACCTTTCTAGTTACTTTTACATGTTAAGCATATTCTGTATTTTCACCATCAGTTCTTAAAGCAGAAATTATATCTACTTGTTAAATTATCTAACAATACTTTTTTATAATTTTTAGTTGTAGATGGTCACAAGACCTTTATGTATGTATGTATGTATATATGTATGTGTGGTGCTGAGATCGAACCCAGTGCCTCACACATGCTGGCAAGCGCTCTACCACTGAGCCAACCTCAACCCTCTAACAATACTTTTTGAGGTAAAGGATAACATCACAACCTCTATACACCTAGTAGAACTTAAGCACTTGGGTGTTTGTTGAGGACTTGGGTTCAATGTTCTCTACCACAAAAACAAAAGCAAAAAAAAAAAAAAAAAAAAAAAACCTATTAAGTCAGAACAGGTAGCATACACCTGCCTGTAGTTCCAGCTACTGTGGCAAAGGCAGGGGGATTTCTTCAGTCCTGGAGTTCTGGGCCAAACTGGGCAACATATCGACACTCCATAAAAATCTAAAAAATTAAAGAGACCTTATGAACCTTAACACAAATAAAATATAAAAAACAAATAAAAACTGGGGCTGGGGTTGTAGCTAAGAGGTAGAGTGCTTGCCTTGCACATGTGAGGCACTGGGTTCCATCCATAGCACCACATAAATACAAAGGTATTGTGTCTATCTACAACTAAAAAAATTTTTTTAAATAAATAAAAACTATTAACCTTAATACAAACTGATAAAGAACAGAAGCACTATCATAAAAATTTCTGTATTCAGGTAATTTTCAAACCTAAAAGATACTAATTTTTTTAAAAAAAAGATACTAATTAATGCAGACACTGGTGTAACCTAAGATTATAAAGACATTAACTCCCAACCAAGTAAAAGTGTATACAGTATTAAACATAATAAAATCACCAAACTAATACAGGTGGGTAAAAATTAGACTTTAAGTAAACATCTTTAAGAAATTACTTGTTTGATGCCATAAATTATAAATTACTGGCACTAAAACAAGTAAGATTTATGTCTACTTACAAGTTAAGAAATATAAAAATAAAATTCACAATAAACTTTGCCCTGAAAAAGAAATGGAATGAAAAATATACTATTAATTATAATTGCAATAAAAGTCCATTTACTTATGAAAACTTTGAACTGAATGGCTTGAGGGGTTTGTGTGTTGGGGAGATTATTAAGAAAACAACTACGAAGTCTGGAGCTATAGCTTAGTGGTACACTGTATGCCTAGCACCTATAAGACTCTGGGTTGTATTCCCAAACCACAGAACACAATAGAAACTGAGTTTCTTGGGGCTGGGGTTGTGGCTCAGCGGTAGAGCGTTCGCCTAGCACGAGCGCAGCCCGGGTTTGATCCTCAGCACCACGTAAACATAAATGCATTGCATTGTGTACAACTGAAGCAAATAAATAAATATGAAAAAAAAAAAAAGAAACCGAGTTTCTTAAAGTAAACATACACATACTATATATATGCACACGTTTGTTTCAGTTACATGCAATTGGAAATGTACAAGTCAGTAGCTTTAAAAATGTTATTTTATTAACCTTGCCTAGACATGTCTTTCTTCCCATTATTTAAATATCTTGTTCCCCAGTATAGAACATTAAAAACTGACATACTTTCTTTCAGCAAATTGAAGAGGCAATTCCACTGTGTTCTGGCTTCCTGTGTTGTTGTTGAGAAGATAGTGACCTAACCACCATTCCTTTGAAGGTCATCGTTTTGAATGCACCCACTTCTGTGAATCTTTTTAATCTATAGTTTTCTGTAGCTTCATTCTCATATCTCAAGATATCAATTTTTTTAACCCTTCATGGAAATCAATGAGCATCCTGAATTTCTTCATTTAAGTCTTCAATAATCTGGAAAAATTCCCGGAATTTCTCTCTTCAAATTGTTTCTTGACCATTTCTCGTTGACTTTTAGAAATTCAATGAGTCATAATTTCATTTTCTTTTCTATCACTTAGACATCTTTTTGTATTTGCCATCTCATTGTCTCTTTAACCTTCAAACTGGATTGATTTTCCAATTCTCTCTTCACCTGTGTCTAATCTGTTATTAACCTAATTCAAACTTAATTCTAGTCTCTGAAATATGTGGAGGTTTCTGATATATGCAGTTTCCTTATACACTTCGTTTTTAACTGAAATGCTCATTTTCCTTTGAAGATTATTTGTGGAGCTTCTTTGAAGCCTACAAGGCAGGTGGCATTACTCCAAAGAAGTCTCAGTAAGTCAATTACCAAGCACCTAGTGGCATTATTCAGGCAGATCCACCTTAAGTTCAGGGCTGGAGTTTTGCTGAACACCTGTTAAGTTTATTTCCACAAATCCATGCAAGAACTGTTACAGCATCTCAGGATTTCCCCTTTCCACTCTTCTCAGATGAAAGCAACTTTGCTTAGTCCCTTATGGGTTGTAAAATAGCATAGATTTTCTTCTGGTTCATTGTCACCCAGCCTATAGGCTTTTGGGCACACAACTTTAAGGTAACAGCATGTTCCACTGGGCACCCCACCATGGGCAGGCATTAGATTTTCACTTTTGCTGCCTGTGATCCTAGAAGCCTTCAAAATTACAACTAAAGTTCTTCCAGTTTGGTGAATGTAAAACCAATTGAAGTACTTTGCTTATCTGTGTTCATTTTCTTTTTTCTCCCAGTTAGATTTTGGCCTGGTAATTCCTTACTGTGTTGTCAATTCTTCAATTATATCATGTTCTTGAAAAGCAACAACTCTAAAATCCAATGTTCATTGAAACATTAAATTCCACAGGTAAGATATACTTGGAATCCAATTAATCAAATATTTCCTATATTATGGGATTTCCAAGTAAAGGTAATTAAGTACTTTGAGAGATTTTATAAACCCAGCAATCTGAATTAACCTTTAATGTTTGCTATGCCTATGTGAAAGTTTTGGGTAAAACAAAAACAAAACCACAAGATAAAAAAACAATAAACTGATTTTTACACAAGATAAAAGATTAAGCAAATGAAAAAGATTTAACACAGATTGACTATATATTTTTTAAAAAAGTGAAAGCTAGAATCGTGCATTTTATATATTTTTTGAAATCAAATGATAACTTTAAAACAGGAATTTATGTATTTTTGAATATATAAATGCCTCAGTTTTCCACACTCAGATTTTGGCACTATGTAAATAAAAACAAAATTAGTAAAACTCATCAAGGAACAATGAAAAGTTAAAATGTTTATATTTCACTACTTTGAGATCAACCCATGAAATTTGACAAAACAACAGGTGAAAAGTCAAGGTTTTTATTATGTGCATATTCAAAACTCAGAAAATTTAACCAACATATGTGTATAAAATTTTATTGTATTGGGCTAGGAATACATCCTCCATTAAGAGGTAGTGGCACACGGCTGTAATCCCAGACTCAGGAGCCCGAGTCAGTAGGATTAAAAATTCAAGGCCACAGCCTCAGCTTATGAGACCCTGTCTGAAAATAAGAAATAGAAAGGGCAGGGGATATAGCTCAGTGGCAGAAAGTACCCCTGGGTTCCTACCCTGGTATCTGCCACCCTCTCGCCAAGTAAGAAAACTTCAAATGCTAATTAGTAATTTCCTTTAATTGGGTGACCATTTAAAAAAATAAATCTTTCTCTTGTTATATATCAAGGTAATCCTAAATGTCAAAGAATCTTACTCTAAAATACTTAAATGTTGGGGTATTAGGCAATTCAGATGGGCCTCCATCTTCAGCCTCCCAAGTAGCTACCCTACTAGGAATTAAAGGTATGTGCTATCTTGCCCAGTGAAAATTTCTTTGTAGTGTTCTTATATGAAGACAGGTTCGTTTGTTTTTTTTTTGTTGTTGTTGTTGTTGTTTTGTTTTTTTGGTACTGGGGATTGAACTCAGAGGCACTCGACCACTGGGCCACATCCCCAGCCCTTTTTTGTATTTTACTAGAGACAGGGTCTCGCTGAGTTGGTTAAGTCCCTTGCCATTGCTGAGGCTGGCTTTGAACTTATGATCCTCCTGCCTCTGCCTCCCAAGTGCTGGGATTACAGGCATGCACCACCGCGACCGGCTCTAAGACAGATTTTTTAACTAATTCAATGTTAACAGTGATTATACTGGCCATTTACAATTTTATATTTATAAAAATACTACTTTGTTGTAACCTGATATCATAAAAGCTATACAATTTATGAAAATTAGAATTCAAGCTAGAATACAATTATTTCCCATCATGGATTTTTCATTCCACAAATATTTATAATGCTACCATATGCAAAGCATTGTTCTAGGTTCCTGTAACATATCAATGTACAAGAGACAAACTAGAAGCACAATCAGTAATATGTTTGGTACATTAGAAGGTGGTATTATTAGGTGAAAAGGAGAGGGCAGTAAAAGATGAGTTCTGGTGTACTGAGAATGGGGGTGGCAATTTTAAATATGGTAGACAAAGATCTCATTGAGAGTGTAACATTTTTGTAAAGATTTGAAGAAAGCAAAGGAGCTAGTGAAACAGCTATCTACAGAAATATGGTAAGGTAGATAAAACAAAGAAAAGCTGTAAGGTGGGTATGTTGCTGGAGTAAGTTTAAGGAACACCAGGTGAGTGTGACTGGAGAAGCAACTTTACTGTGTAGATCATTTGTCATGCAAATATTATGCACAAAAATGTATACCTGATGACCTTAGTATCCATTATTTATCAATCAACCTACCTGAAATGTTACAGAAACAAATGAATCTTAAACATAAAAATGTTAATTACTGAGCCGGGCGCGGTGGCGCACGCCTGTAATCCCAGCACTTTGGGAGGCTGAGGCAGGAGGATCGCGAGTTCAAAGCCAGCCTCATAATGGCGAGGCACTTAGTAACTCATGAGACCTTGTCTCTAATAAAAATACAAAAAAGGGCTGGGGATGTGGCCCAGTGGTCTAGTGCCACTGAGTTCAATCCCCGGTACCAAAAAAAAAAAAAAAAAAAAGTTAATTACTAAGGATACAGATATAAATTCATGAAAAAAAAATCACCGATTAAAAAAATCTTTTCTACCTGGAATAGAATCCTGGTTATTTTAATGTTTTTGGAGTCTAGAAAAATAGCCAAACCTGAATAAAAACTAGGACTAATATACCATTATATAGCCGGGCGCGGTGGCGCACGCCTGTAATCCAAGCACTTGGGAGACTGAGGCAGGAGAATCATCAGTTCAAAGGCAGCCTCAGCAATGGCAACACACTTAGCAACTCAGTCTCTAATGAAATCCAAACAAGGGCTTGGGATGTGGTCCAGTGGCTGAGTGCCGGAGTTCAATCCCCAGAACCAAAAAAAAAAAAAGTACCATTATAATCCTCATCCAATTTTAATGCTATGAAGGCATTTCACTTACTACCATCTTTCAAAAATATTACATCAAGCCGGGCATGGTGGCGCACGCCTGTAATCCCAGCACTTTGGGAGGCTGAGGCAGGAGGATCACGAGTTCAAAGCCAGCCTCAGCAATGGCAAGGCACTTAGCAACTCAGGGAGACCCTGTCTCTAATAAAAATACAAAAAAGGGCTAGGGATGTGACCCAGTGGTCGAATGCCCCTGAGTTCAATCCCTGGTACCACCAAAAAAAAAAAAAAAAAAGCATAACAAATGAACAATTTTTTATTTTCCCATTTGGAATCAATTAACTTGAAAATTGTAAATCATTACATGAGATAAACACCCGATATCTTTGAACTAGTAAAAACACGTTACCCATGGTGAAAATATTTCTATGAATCAAATTGTTTCATGCAGTAGCTCCAGTTTTGCCTACCATGGAAAAACTAGTCTTTTCCGTTGGAAAAGGATTTCTCTCTAAAAATGAAACATCTAGCCAATTAAAGTCACATTTTCTTCAAACTGTGTGAAAACTATTAAAGAGGTTTTATAGCTTAATTCTTTAAGACTCAAATATAAAATTAAAAATTAATGAGCCGGGTGCGGTAATCCCAGCACTTGGGAGGTTGAGGCAGGAGGATCACGAGTTCAAAGCCAGCCTCAGCAATGGTGAGGCACTTAACAACCAGTGACCCTATCTCTAACAATTAAATACAAAAAAGGGCTGGGGATGTGGCCCAGTGGTGGATTGCCCCCGAGTTCAATCCCCAGTACCATAAATATATAAACAGAATTTCTAACCAATATGCAACTTTCTGAGAATTAAATGGGAAGTCTACAGTTAACGTTTAAATTTGCACAGCCTTGAGTAAAATATGGGTCCTGAATTTTATATATATATATTATACATATTCAACCTTAAGTTTTTCTAGAGCAAAGTTACATTCACCTTATTGCTTTAGCCATTATACAATTTCACGTATTCTTGAATTTTCTCCAGTTCTACTCCCTAACAGTCTAGCTGCAACTGTAGATTAACTATTGGCCTTCTATACTCACATATTTCTTATAAAAAAATTATGAAATAAATCTGTTTAATAAAACACTAGAAAGACTAGAAGCAAAATTCTGCATAAACTCCATAAAGCTAAATTTCTTTCAACTAAATTAAAGCATGTTTTTCCTTTCTCCGTAAGGCCTCTATGTTTGAAGTTCTCTTCCTCCAACTTTTGTTCAGAAGTCTTGTTCTTTAAGAGGATTTCCTTGACCTACATTCCCCCAAATTTTCTCTCCTATATCAAACAATGAATTTCTTTACTAAGGTGTCCATAGCACCTAACAGAATGGCACGTGTTTACTCAGTAGATACTGGAAGTTTAACACAGTTTAGAAGCAGTTTAGGAAGTAAAGCAATTTCACTATTTTTTTAATATGTAAAGTGAAAGCAAGACTTTGAAAGTCATATATAGTGGTACTTGCCTACAATCCCAGCAACGTGGGAGACCCAGGAAAGAGGATCACAATTTTGAGGACAGTCTGGGCAACTTGGCCAGACTCTGCCTCAAAATAAAAAGGAGCAGGGATGTAATTCAGTGGTTAAGGTACTCCTGGGTTCAATTGCCAGTTACACAACCCCAAAATCTGAAACAAGACATTTACTTTGTTTTTGAACCTATGATGATGTTAAACCTATGAAAATACACAGATAAGTATGGGGCCTGAAATAGTGCCAGATGACTTTTCTGAGAATCTATAAAATCAAGTCAATTGTAGTACTAAAAGCGTTCAATACTTCAGGAATATTTTTTTGGGGGGGGGGTAATAAAACCCAAGGCAAATTCATCAACAGGCACTTGTAAATTTCATTCTACTAAAAACTTAACCATGTTAGGATACTTTTAAGGACTAAGCTTCCACATATAAAATTACTTGCCCAGATGGTTTGTTAACAATTGTTTAAGTTTGTAGACTCCTAAAAGTCACCAACTACATCTTATATACTCTTCTGTCCATAAAGTATCTTAGAATAAGCATCACTAATCATTTAAGAAACTTCCACAGTTCTGCCACGTGTAGTACACACACCTGTAATTCCAATTACTTGGGAGGTTGAGAAGGAGAATCTAAAAGTTAGAGGACACTGTCGTTCAAAATGAAATAAAAGGGGCCATGAATGTACCTCAGAGGTAGAATTCAAGAGTTTAGGTTCAATTCCCAATACAGACAACGAACAAATAAATATGTACACACATACCACCCCAAACTATAGTTGAATTGTGAAACTTGGAACTGCAAATTTTGGTACAGGTAAATAATTCAAATTTTGACATACTGTCAGGATGGTTTACTTAAAATCAATTTACCAGTAGTATCAGGTAATTGCCTAACGAATACATTTCAGTTTTCAGTGATATGGACTGCAGATATGTTCAAAAAGTTATTTTCAATCTCTAGGCCTGATAAACCATCTATTGGTAAGTGAAAATGCTGATCTAGTTTCAATAAACGTGATTTTCCCATAAACAACTGAAAAATTTCTCTTCATATTTTAAAGACAGCTAGATACTAACAACACCCGATTTCAATCCTTCATGTCCATTATTGCATGAAGTTTTGTTTCCTAAGGTCAAATAAAGATCTTCCCTCCAAAAACATCACCACAATGAGTATAGTCTAGTCTATACCTTATCAAAATCACTTTTTTAAAGACTTCTATACTTTTTGGAAAGAGTATGAAGACAATTGTTCAGTAAGCCAAATTAAAAGGATATGATTCTCTACCTAAATGCTTAATTTTGGCCTCGATTTAAGAAAAGGCTAGGGGCTGGGGATGTAGCTCAGTTGGTAGAGTGCTTGCTTTGCATGCACAAAGGCCATGGGTTCAATCCCGAGCACCACAAAAAAAGAAAATGTAAAATAGGAACACTTTAAAGTTACAACTCACAATAACAGGTGAAGTAAATATTGAGTGGTAAAAATGTGTTCTTATGATTTTAACAAAAGCCCCCAAATTACAAAGACTTAGCCATTTTATGTACAAAATTTGTATTATTTGAAATTAGATCAAAATACAGCTAAAAGTTTAAAAGACTAAAGGGTTGAAGTGCACAGAGAAGCAGCAAGTAAAATTTTAGAGTATTTTTAAAACATGCTGAATACAGTGGCACATGCCACTAATCCCAGCAAATCAGGAGGCTGAAGGGGAATAACAAATTCTAGGTAAGCCTGGACAACTCAAAGAGTTAGACTTGGGGGGAAACAAAGTCTGGGGGGGGTAGGGGTGGAGAGCTAGGTATGTAGCTCAATGGTGGAGTGCCCTTGCCTTAGATTGAATCTGAATGGGGATTGGGGGTGGTTGGGACGACTTTGCATGAAAGCCTAATTTGTGCTTGCATGGAAGTTACTGCACCAAGCCAAGGTTTGTTGAAAATTCCATTAAAGCAATTTTATATGGCTGAGTGCTCATAAAGTCTATTTTCCCAAATGCATGCCAAAATCCCGACAGACTTAATATGAAGGCAGGTAAATAAAAACACAATATGTTTCAACATCTGAGTACAGTGGCACATACCTGTAATCCCAGTGACATGGAGTACTGAGGCAGTAGAATACAAAGTTCAAAGCCAGCCTCACCAATTTAGCAAAGCCCTAAGCAACTTATTGAGACCCTGTCTCAAATTTTTGAAAAAAAGTGGATATGGCTCAGTGGTTAAGTTCCCCTAGGTTCAATCCCAGGTACCCAAAAACAAAAACAAACAAACAAACAAAAAAACAAAAAACAAAAAAAAAATCAAGAAACTGTTCAACAAAGAAAACAGGAGTCAGGTATGAACCCTCTGTATTACCTATTCCCAAAACTGTACTATACTCTAAAAAATTCCTTAGGTTAGTGTAGTGGCTAGTGATTTAGGAACATAGATTAGGGAATTAGAACTCCAGAGTTTAAATCCCTATCTTTCCCATTTATTTCTCAGTAATTTAAGCTTAAACCACCCTACATCTCAGAAAAAGTGAATATCTCAAGTTAATGAGAATTATACATTCCTACATCAAAGGGTAAATTTCACTAAACTTTAAAGTTGTAATGATCCATAAGTAGTAAACAGTGCACGGAATATATTCAAGACCCAATGTTCCAAATTACTGAGATAAGTAATAATAAAACACAATTAAGAATCTATAATGAAAAAATTTTTAAATATAACTTTTTTACTTCTAAAAAAAAAAAAATCTCATCCAGAAAACACTATTGCCTCCAAAAATATCTTCCTTGCATACTTGTTCCATGAAATTAAGTAATACTATAGATCTACATTTAAATGTAGTAAAAACACAAATAGCAGAAAAAGGACTATTTTTGTGATGTGATATTCAAGTAATTAAATCAGTAGTAGAAATACAGATTTTATAAAATAATCTAGATGAACTAGGGGGGAAAGTATGATTAAATTAGAACACTATTGTTTCTTTAAAATGGGTTAATGCAAATGTACCACCCTTATGTGAGATGTTAATAAAAGGAAACTGCCACAGGTGGGGGAAGATGAGTGGCATATGGGAACCCTGTATGCTTTAAAATCAGTTTATCTGTATACCTAAAACTGCTGCAAAGAACTTATTAATTTAAAAAATAGGACTAAAACTCTCCTGCTATTAAGACAGTCTAGTTTCACAAACAATTTGGTATGATGTAAAAACAGTTTCTAATCAATTACTGTAGTTGATCTTTTAGCTATAACCTTATGCCAGTCATTAAATTTTTGCTTCTTTAAAAAAAAAAAATATATATATATATATATATATATATATATATATATATTTGGGGCTAGGGCTAGGGCTCAGCAGTAGAGCACTCCTCTCGCATGTGTGAGGCCTTAGGTTCGATCCTCAGCACCATATAAATAAAATATTGTGTCCATCTACAACTAAAAAAAAAAAAGGAAAAAAAAAGATTCTACATGTGAGAAAAATAAAACGGGTTAATGGTTGGTTCTGTAGGAAAATATTCTATATAAGCTGTTCATTGCAAAACATAAGTAACACTGAGCCTAGGTGGAAATTACATTGGTATTCACCATACACTTTTTGAAACTCATTTGAGATCATAATAAAAAATTTGGGAAGAAAAAAACATTAAGCAACTTGCTTAAATGCCACAGTAATTTAATGGAAAAGCTATATGTCCCAGCAGTCATAAGTGCCCCAACTCCAAATTCTGTCATTCCTACTCTTAAATACTACCCTTTATAGAGTAACCAGCAAATTCCTTGGATTTCTTGAAGATTGCAAAATATTAAATAATTTACAGGTCATCGTGGCACAACGCCTACAACCTCAGCCACTTGGGAAGTAAAGGTGGAAGAATTGCAAGTTCCAAGGCCAGCCTGATCATCTTAGCAAGACCCTGTCTCAAAATAAAAAGGGTTGCAGATGTAGCTTAATGGTAAAGTGCACCTTGGTTGAAACCTCACTACCCATGCCCCTGCAAAAACAAAACAAAAAACTCATTTGATTAACTAAGCAAGCCAACAGCTATTTCCAGTAGGTTACAGTGGTTCATACTAAAATGTAAATTCCTATACAATGTATTGTGTGGATATAGCAGTCTTTTTGCTTTGTCTTTCCCTACAGACTAAGAATTGACAGTCATTGCTGACAAGAGTACATTATTTTATATTGAGAAAACTTGCTAAAAAGCCACTTTAATCTTCCAAATAGTCTCATCAAATACACTCACTAGTAAGCTGAAGTGGGGAGAAAAAGTTAATATCTTTCCAGTTGTTTCCAAACATAATTAAACTTGTGAGACATTGACACAGTACCCACTTACGTTCAGCAATAAAAATGGAAAAACAATAATTGCTGATCAAGGGAAATATCAACAGGTTCAAATGGAAGGGCAGCTTTTTCAGGGAAAAAAAATAGATTAAAGTATTGTCAATCTGCCCCCAATGTCACTATACATTTTTTTTTTTGGGTAATAGGGATTGAACTCAGGGGCACTCGACCACTGGGCCGCATCACCAGCCCTTTTTTGTATTTTATTAGAGACAGGGTCTCACTGAGTTGCTAAGTGACTCGCCATTGCTGAGGCTGGCTTTGTACTTGTGATCCTCCTGCCTCAGCCTCCCAAGTGCAGGGATTACATGCGTGTGCCACCACGCCCAGCTCATGTCACTACACATTGAGAACATTTTATATGGTATTGTTATTCTTTACATTTGTTTTTTATAAAATTTACATTACTTAAGTAAGGATTATTCACAGTCTTAAAGTAAGACTTTGAGAGGCGGGTGTTGGGAATCCCAACACAGGCAAATTCTAAGAGGTTTCCCTCTACCCTAGAGCTCTACTCCCTGTTTTCATGAATTTTTGTACTAATTACAACAGAAAAATTAGTAATTAAAGCAGTGGGGAAACTGGTCAACACCTGAAACACACCATCAAAATTGACATCACTAGCTGGGCATGGTGGCACATTCCTGTAATCCCAGCAGCTCAGGAGACTGAAGCAGAAGGATACCAAGTTCAAGGCCAACCTCAGCAACTTATCAAGACCCAGCCTCAAAAAAAAAAAAAAAAAAAAAAAAAAAAAAAAAAGGGCTGGTGATGATGTTGTAGCTAAGAGACAGAGACCGTGGGTTTTAATCTCTAGTACAAAACCAAAACAGACATACATCACTAATAAAGAGCAAATGAACATCACACTGTCTCTGGATGAGTTGGACAGAGAATGAGTGACCACTTTTGTAGCTGTTCAGCTAAACCATATAAACTAAACTGAATGAGGAAGCATGACATTTAAGGACTGAAAAACTTCCACATCAAAGGAGAATAAAGAGAGCTGGGGATATTGCTCAGTTGGTAGAGTTCTTGCCTTGCATGCACAAGGCCCTGGGTTCAATACCCAGCACCACAAAGGGAAGGGGGGGGAGCCAGGAGTGGTGGCGCATGCCTGAAATCCAAGCACTTTGGTAGGGTGAGGCAGGAGGATCGAGAGTTCAAAGCCAGCCTCAGCAATGACGAGGCACTTAGCAACTCAGTGAGACCCTAATAAAATACAAAAAAGGGCTGGGGATGTGGCCCAGTGGTTGAGTGCCCCTGAGTTCAATCCCTGGTACCAAAAAAAAAAAAAAAAAAAAAAAAAGGGAGAATAAAGAGAAATGACAGGGCTGGTGTTGTGGCTCAGTGGTAGAGCACTTGCCTAGCACGTGCGTAGCCCGGGTTTGATCCTCAGCACCACGTAAAACTAAAGGCATTGTGTACAACTAGAACAAATAAATATTTTTTAAAAGAGAGAAATGACAATTACATATGTATAATGATCTTGAACTAGATAGTCATTAAGAAAATTGCTATAAAGTTCATTACTCTAAAAAGTAGACCATATATGGCAAATGTTGAATTTCCTGAGTTTGGTAATAGTTTATATAATAGTATACATTTGTTACTGGGAAACACAAATACTAAAGGTCATAACGTAGGCAACTCGTTGCTTAATGCTTCAAAATAAAAGAATCTACAAAAAACATACATAGCCCTAGAAATTGCATATGTACTTAACATGTAGATTTGTTCACTCCCCAATTATTTTAGTATAATTAAGCACTATTTACACTGCACTCATATGGTACTAGATACTGTAAGTAAGCTGGAGTAAAATATATAGAATAATGTACATAGGATACATGCAAATGCCATGCCATTTTATATAGAATTTGAGTAAGCATCTATAGAATATGGGTTGTGGAACTAATCCCACATGGATAACAAGAGATGAATGCATGTCACAATATTAACTGGCCAATCTAAGGAAAGCAGATAAGTAAGGTTTTTGTGCATTGTTCTGGGAACTCCTCATAACTTCAAATTAAGTTAAAAAACTATTTAAATTGTATATGCCCACTTATATCCTTTAAAAGCAAGGCTCTTTCTATTCAACCCATGCAAAGCAGCGTAAACCATGTGATTGGCATACAATTTGCATGCTCAATTCTAAATACTAAAAATGTAATGTTTTAAGCATTTTGTCAACTACCATACCAAAATTAAAAGAACCACAGAATCTACATTTTTTGATTACTACGCATTAGCTAACAAAATGGTAAAACATTGCTTAATTACAAAAAATGTTATTTGTCAATCTGCCCCCAATATAAATACTTAAAAACTTCCTCATGACACTGCACTTTAATGAGAATATCTCACATGGTGTTGTCTTTTTTCATTTGTTTTATTGATAAAATTTATTTTTTTGCGGTGCTGGAGATTGAACCAAGGACCTTGTGCATGCGAGGCAAGCAACGACTGGGCTACACCCCAGCCCTCATATTTGCTTTATAGATCACTGAAGTGATTCTCAATTATAGCTGGAAAACTCATTCTAAAATTATCATTGGTTTGATTTTAAAACTCCCGAAAGCCCTTAAGGAAATATTTTGATTTATTTTGTAAGACATGAGTTTAAAAATGGCTGAAAACACAACATTTCTAGTGAAAAATTGCAAAATGAACTGAAGCATGGATAAAAAAGAAATAACTGGTTTCTTTTGAGAACACTCTATTCTGTGCCCCCTATAAGAATTAGTACCCACACTATTTATAAGACTCAAGTACTGGGGCTGGGGCTGTAGCTCAGTGGCAGAGTGCTTGCCTAAAGTATGTCCAGCCCTGGATTTAATCCTTAGCACCACATAAAAGACAGATAAAAGCATTCTGTCCATCTATAACAACAAAAAAAATTTTAAGATACACTCAAGTACTAGTTGAATAAATGGATGTTAAATGACATAACTGAAAATATTGATATATGATATTCTTTTAAACTTAAAGTTAGCTACTACAAAAAGCTGCAACTAAAATTTTTAAGCCACATCCTCTAGGTTGAGTGACCTTCTGGTAAGATTTAATACTTCCTTAGAGGCTATCTGATTGATTGTTAAGTTGGCATCCATGTGATTTTACTTTTTCTTTTTTAAAGCCTATGGAACCAGAAAATCTGGTTTCAAACCCAGAGAAACAATTCAGTAAAATATTGTCAAAGATAAAATGACAATCCTGACTACGGACCTAAGATTATCATCATACTATCACCAAGCACAGACCAGCCATTTCATTGATTATTTCTTGATTATACAGGAAAAAATAAATTAAGAGGTTGAATATTTAATTATTGCCCTCTAATGCTTCAATTCCTGAAACTGGCTGAAAGAAAATACCTTAACAAAATATATCATGTATCCATTCTTTGAAGATTGAACATGGCAGCACTGGTATGCTAACCTAGTAGTTTGTATGCTTTAAAGGCATCTCGGTGATCCAAAATCAGGGAAATGTGAAAGCTTTGGCTCCACAGGATAAATTTCACTTATTCACATACAAATCCAGAGGATCAGGAGCTGGGCATGGTGGTGCATGCCTGTAATTGCAAAGACTCAGGAGGCTGAGGCAGGAGGATTGCAAATTCAAGGTCAGCCTCAGGAACTTAGTGACACAGTCTCAAAATAAAACATGAAAACAGCTGGTGATATAGTTCAGTGGTAAAGTTTCCCCAGAGTTCAATCTCCACTACCAAATAAACAAAAGCTAACAAAATGAGGGGGCCAAATAGCTATAAATTTCTGATTTGGAAGATAGCATCCATTTTGGCTTTAAATATGCAAAACTCATTGTATTCAAACTAGTAATTGAAAAATAATTAGAAGAAAACCATCATTAAATGGCCACCATTCTTCAAATCCAATTTGAAAAACTGCAGAAATTATTGCCATAAAAAATGCCATTTCCCATATTTGAATTTTGGGGTAAAGGAAGACTTATCAAGAGCTGAAATTTCACACCTAAATAAAAAGGCTGTAACTCAGAACATTTTCTATCATATAATTAGAGTTTTTTTAGGAAATATCAAACCAGTTTTGGTAACTCATGTTTGAACCTTATTACATTTCAGTATCATTCCAAGACTACAATTCAATACTGCCTCAACATGGCAATGTCTTCAGAATTATCACTTAACATCTCCAGATACTTTTCTTTGGAGGTCTCTCATACAAAATGGTAACTTACCCACATTATGATTCTCTGAGCCTTATTAAAGCAGATGCACTTCTCAACAAGTTGTATTCAATTTGTTCACCATTATTTGTTCAAATTGCTGTGAATTCTGTTATGTGGAGGGGAAAAAATCTATAGACTTCAACCTATTACACCATTATAAAAAGCCAACTATGTTTTCTGCTGGAAATTTCCTAAGAGCAAAAGAGTTTGGTAATAAAAATTTAAGTCTAAAAATAAATTCTTTACCAGCTAATAAATGCATTCTTATCCACATTTATAAATGTGGAGCTTTTTATACGTATCACTGGTGATACTTTATAGACATCTTCATTTCCTGGAAGTGTCTTGAACAGACTCATACAAAGTAACTGTTTCAATGTTGATCTACTAAATAAAATAAAAATAATGAACAAAGAGAAAGCATCTGAGCCTTTAATGTTAAGTGGTCTTTTTGTTTTTTAAGAAAGTGAATTGCCATCTCGTTCTATGCTTAAATGCTGTACACCCTGAAAAGGCTTTTATGTTCTGAAATTAGTTCTCTTCCCAAATATGGATGTTTTTAGCTCTGTAATATTATGAAGGTTTTAAGTGTGCTTTGTTCATTCACAGATGCCATGTTGGAGAATATCTTTAATACCACTTTGGAAAGGACAGGGGGGCACAAATCAAAAAACAAGTCCATATATGATTTTTTTAAAAAATAATTTTTAGTTATAGATGAAAACAATGTCTTTACTTTTATGTGGTGCTGAGAATCGAACTGAGTGCCTCACATGTGCTAGGCAAGCACTCTACCATTGAGCCACAACCCCAGCCCCATATTCCCTATGATTTTAATGACTACATTCTTGATTTTTTAAAAAGTTATTTGCTTTAGTTGTACACAATGCGTTTATTTTTATTTTTATTTTTTTTGTGGTACCAGGGATTGAACTCAGGGGCACTCAACCACTGGGCCACATCCCCAGCCCTTTTTTGTATTTTATTAGGACAGGGTCTCACTGAGTTGCTAAGTGCCTCGCCATTGCTGAGGCTGGCTTTGAACTCGCGATCCTCCTGCCTCAGCCTCCCAAAGTGCTGGGATTACAGGCGTGCGCCACCACGCCCGGCTAATGCGTTTATTTTTATGTGGTGCTGAGGATCGAACCCAGGCCACGAACGTGCTAGGTGAGTGCTCTACTGCTGAGCCACAATCTCAGCCCCTACTTTGATTATTTTTAAAAGGATTAGGTATTAAATGTTATCCTAAAAAGTGCCCAGGAAATTTATGCTAAAACACTACTAGACTCAAGAAAAGCAATAAACTGCGTGATCCAATACTTGGATCACAACTAATTTTAGAATGTAAATATTTTTTGTCATTCATAAATCTAGTTAGATATATCCTTTACCATATTTTCAGCTATCATAACCTTATTAAACAAAATAAGCACTTACAGAGAAAAAAAAAATGACCACATTTTTAAACTAATGATTGCAGAGATTATAATTTTGCATGCCTGTAATACCAGTGATTTGGGAAACTGAGGCAGATCCCTGTCTTAAAAAAATAATAAGGACTGGGGATTGATAAAACATCCTGGGGTTCAATTCCCAATACCAGAAATAAAGCTGAGAAATATAAAGTAAATTGGGTTGATTAGTATTGTTGCTTGAAAGTAGCTAAATTTCTCATTAAAGAATTACCTAAGCCAGGTGCAGTTGTGCATGCCTATAATCCAAACAGTTCGGGAGGCTGAGGCAGAAGGACTGCAGGTTCAAAGCCAGTCTCAAAAACTTAGCAAGGCCCTAGGTAACTAAGTGAAACCCTATCTCAATTTAAAAATATAAAAACGGCTAGGGGTATGGCTCAATGGTTAATTGAATGGTTTGTTACCTGGGTTCAATCCCTGGTAACAAAAATAAAATAAAAATCACCTTGACAATACAAAGAGAAAACATAAGGTTTTATTTAAAAAAAATATTGTTACCTTAGTGACTATGTTCTTTTGAAAAACAGTTTTAGTATGAAATGTCTTGGGAGAAAAGGTCCCAAATTTGGGGGCAAAGTATATATAGATTTTGTTAGTACAAGTGATGACACCTAAATACTGCTATGATAATGGATAGGAAAAAAGGATGGAATAAGACATTTTAATAAAACAAACAGTTTACTATTTGTAATGGTGAACACGAAAGTACTACTTTTGCTTATCAAATAGTACTCTAGTTATTCAAAGAACTTTCAGATATTTGATCACTCAGTTGTGTTTGCAAGTACTTCCTGTTGTTTTACATTACTACTCTACATTTATGCATTTAAAAAGCTGTAGATAAAAAAGCATATTGAATTTTAGAGTAAATCTGAATAATCACACAGACATGGACCAACATTTATTACAAACAGGAAAAGTTTGGATCTACAAGAGTACAGAATTTTTTTTAAAAAGGGCAGCAAACTGAAATTTAAAAAAAAAAAAAAAATCACCATGATCTATATGTAATAATTAATAATTTTACCTGCATTTAAAAATCACATTCATTCTTCAATATATACAAAACATTATAATACAGTAATTTAAAGTGCTATGTAAAGGTATTAAAACAGTATCAACAGTAGAGAAGTTTTATTTCAATTTAGGTCACTCATGATCCATCCTGAATTCACCTCCATTTTCCAGGAAGAAAGGTTATTTTGAAAAACTGAAATTTATACTTCAAAACCCAGTATTTATAAGAAAAGAAAAACCAAGTAAAAAATTCATATTTTTAAGTTTTTAAAATAAAAAGCAATCAATTCTCTATATATTTTTATTAAAGAATTACAACTTTCACAGACATCAGGTTACATTGTTGCTATTACCAGCAGTATTACCTTCTTCATTTCTCCTTCAGCTACCAAGAAAAAAAACATCATTCTGTTGGAATATTTCTTACCAATGTAGCTCAATTCAAAATAAATTACTTCTAACAATAAAATATTGTAGCTTACATGTTGTCACATTGATCACCTAATTACATGAAAAGCTACAGAAACCATAGTAGAAAGGGAAGCTTAAAGGAATATGGCGAAATTGTATAGCTTTTTGCAATTTTGTGCTGAGTTACCCTTTTTGATTACTGTAAAAAGTGGTTATATAAAGAGCACTGAGACTGATTGAGAGGAATACAAAGTGTTAAAATAATTTTGTATTTCTTAAAACACAAAAATACTGAATTTAAGTCATTTGTATACAATTAAAGTTGGAGATATTTTTAAATGTTTCCTTTCATAAAACTAGGAAGCAGCAAAAGTAGTTTCATATCACAGCAATTAGATTTAGACTCTCTACTGATAATTGTTACCTCTTTATGAATACTCCTAAATAACCTGCTCTTATGATTTTGTTAAATCATTTGAAACGAAGTTTGGAATGCAAGAGTAAAAATACACTTGAAGGAAAAGAGGCAAATATAATTTCCCAAACATTATATACAACAGTAAAGAATAATGTGGACTAATGTTCAAACTTACGTTACAAAGAATAGGACCCTAAATGCCCATGCTAGAAAAAGAGAACTTTACCTACATCTGTTTCTATATTGTAGCAAAAAAATAAAAGTGTGTAATAAATCAAGGATGACATCTTAAAACCCCTTAAAGGCAAGTAAGTGTGTAATGCTAAACTATCACTAGTGTGAGAAAAGTGGATATATTAGTATCATTTAACTTCATTTATAAATAACTATTTATAATATGCCCTGACTTTGAACTGATGTTTCAAATTCAAAAATAAAATACTTTTTCTTCTGCCCCTCAGAACTTGAGTAGCATGTTCAAAAATTTTCTCCAGGGAAGCAAATTATCTTAAAGATGTATATATTTTCTATTAGAAAATATTAATATATTTAGAGTTGTACATATTAGTTCAGCTTAATGTAAATAAATGAAACATCACAATTTCCCACCATGAATTACCAAGTTACAACAATGTATTAACACAACTTTATTTTCTTGAGAGTGCATACAGCATGTTATGTAAACACTGTTAGTATTACTTTCAATGTAAAGACATTCTTATATTTTAAAAGTATTATAAACAGGTTATGTGTCTTCTCCAGATATAAAGGTCACATTCATTGAGTGATGTGACCAAATAAAATTTTAGCCTTCCACGGGCCAAAAATAAAAAGAATAAAATGTGAAAATAAAAATAAAAATAAAGAGCATATCAGAAAAGAGAAAAACACAGCTGGGGAATGCATTTCTGAAACCAGTGTTCAATTTGACATCTTAATTCCTAAATCAGAAGTGTAAAAATTTAAATACACATTTGTTTACCATTTTTCAATAGATGATTTATATATAACATACATAATTATGTGTTTTATACATACATATTTGTGTATTTGTGTGTGTGTATGTGTGTGTATATGAGTGTGAAATAACTGCAAACATTACCAATAAATCAGGCAACGCTAGTAGCTCTGAAATATACAAAATGAGCCTGTTATTTAGACGAATTTCAGCCCTTGGGAATAGCATATGTTCTTTTTCAGATTTTTTTTTTAAATGCAGTTTTTATATCATAGTTAGAAAATGGAAGAAGCAAACTCATGGTATTCATAATTACAGAAAGTAGTAGTATCTGCAAATTTCAATTAACTTATGCTATAATAAAATGCATTGACAATGTCTAAATGCTAGAGAAACAAAAAATTTCAAAGGCTCTAATTACTACTTCAATACACAAAAAAAGATTATATGTTAGTTTCTGATGAGTTGAAATATAAGCTAATGTGTTTGTAAAGTCAGACTAGAATGCAGACCAGGTGCAGGTGATTCAGGATCCTTGCTTTAAGGAGTAATACAACACAGCACTGGCTTCACACTCAGGCCTCACCTGTTGAGTTTCATATCTGCCTACTCTGGTGATTACAATATAGCAAGGAAAGAAATGGTCCAGAGAATAGGTGATGAAACTTTAAGGATATGGATCAAAACTACCAGACTCCACATAAGCCACAATCGCACTCACACATACAAACACACAAACATACAGACCATATACACAACCTCACACATAAAAATAAAACACACATGATGTTCTTACTATTGTCCAGTAACTTCCCTCCCAAAAAGTAATACAATTTAAATTATAGCACAAATTTAGTGAGTACACTGTAGCCTCTATTTAACTGTTCTGTTGGTTGGGTCCATTCTGAGGACACATCACAGGGGACACTGTATTGTGCTGAACTCTGTTCAGTACTGCTGATGGCTGAGGTCCTTTAACAAGGTCTAAACAGACCCACATAATATCAAATTTCAGCTACTGTGGAAAATGATGTATGTTGAGGCTGCAGTGTACTTAACTTTGTTGAGAATTTATATTACAAAGTTAACATTAAAAATAAAAGTACTGCTTAAAGTATTATAAAGAAGTTATAAAAAGAAATGGTTATCATTTTCAGCTAAATGTGGATATCAATTATTCCCATCTCAGCATTCCTTCCTATTAATTTATAACCTGAAAATGATTTCTTGGTGTTAACTGTTAGGCACATTAACACTTTACGAATGGGATCCTTACTCTTTAAAGTAAACATGCCTGGCTTCAAATTTCTAGACAGATTTAAAAAAAAAAAAAAAAAAAAAATCAAAGTATCATCAGGAAAAGTATGATTAAAAATTTGAGTTACATTAGCTTATTCCTGTATAATGTAAACTTCATCTTTAAAATGAGTGCTTACATAGACAAACCATGCATTTTCACAAAATTAAAATTTGATATCATTCTTCTCTTATGTATGTTTCATTTCACCAGACACTCAAAAGACTATGAAACTAAGTTAACATTTCTGTATTTTCATATAATCCCATTCATATTAGTTTGTAAGTAGGAATAAAAAGAAAAATGAGTTCTAAATAAATGACACAGGAGGCAATAAATTGACACATGACAAGTAAATAAAAGGCTAAAGCACTCCAATACCATTGAAACTGTTTTAATGTTGTTGCAACTCCAAAATGCAACAATCATCAGCTTGTCAAAGACCCAAATTTCAAAAATTCATTTTAATTACTCCTTCATACCTATTTTACAAAATAAAGGCACGAGACATTTAAATCCTCCTTGTCCTACTTGTGCTATGTTCCTAATTTGTTTCGTTTCCTATCTCTACAGTGTATGCTGCAATTCCCATCAGATGCTATATATGAAAAAATAAAATAAAATATTAACCTCTGCTTCAATGTACAGTTTCCAGAATCTGCCAGAACTTGGGAACTGGGCAACAAGGCGTTCATAAGTCTTCCGTGCTTTGTCTATAGGTTGATTCTAAAATTGAAAACCAATAAACAGCATTTACAATGTTAGGATTATGAAAATATTATTTACTGCAGAACCAAGTAGTGTGATTGGACCCATAGAGAAGGAAATGTAATCCTATATCACTAAACCTGTGCCTCTCGAATGAGAATGCTCCAAGCATCAAGGTCATATGGATTCTCTTCTAATTTCTTTTCCGCTTTCTTCACCTTCTCTGGGACATACTCAGCTGCCTGAAGAAAAAAAAAATAAATAACAAACTGACGTTACTGTTTAAAAAAATTTAAAAAAAAAAAAAAAAAAAAAAAAACCCTCATATGTAACTTAGTTCAAGAACAACACAGAATAGCCAGTCCCTAGAAGCAATGTCATAAAACATTAAAATGTCTTCTTATAAAAGAGAACTGCATTTTATAAAAGCAATCTATGAACTGTATATATAATCAGAAGTAACATGCATAAAAATAATGAAATCAAGTGTCACTATTTTTTATTCAATTACAATATTTTACATTTAATATCATCATAAGACCCCTATACTCTTAAATTCAGTCAGAAGCCAGGTGGATCAAAAGTTCTCAGCAATATAGCAAGACACTAAACAACTCAGTAAGACCCTAACTAAAAATAAGTAAAATAAATACATAAAAAGGAAATAAAAGGGGCTGGGGATATAGCTCAGTGGGAAAGCACCCCTGGTTTAGATTCCCAGTACAGAAAAATAGCTTTATTTTTCATATTTGCAAATATCCTTTTTTTTTTTTTTTTTTTAATGTTTTAGTTATAGTTGGACACAAAACCTTTATTTTCACATGGCAATGAGGATTGAACCCAGGGCCACACACTCGCACATACTAGGTGAGCACTCTACCGCTGAGCCACAAGCACAGCTCTATTCTGACTTTTGTGTATGTGTGTGGGTTTGGAGATTGAACCCAGGGCCTTGTGCATGGGAAGCAAGAACTCAAGCAACTCAGCCCTGACTTTTTTTTTGTACCAGGAATTGAACTCAGGGGCACTGGACCACTGGGCCACATCCCCAGCCCTTTTTTGTATTTTATTAGAGACAGGGTCTCACTGAGTTGCTAAGTGCCTCGCCATTGCTGAAGCTGGCTTTGAACTCATGATCCTCCTGCCTCAACCTCCCAAGTGCTGGGATTACAAGTGTGCGCCACTGCGCCCGGCTCTTGACTTTTTTTTTTAAAGGCAGTTGAGGGGCTGTGGTTGTGGCTTAGGGGCAGAGTACTCCCCTAGCAAGTGTGCGGCCCGGGTTCAATCCTCAGCACCACATAAAAATAAAGGCACTGTGTACAATAAATAAATAAATATTAAAAATAAAAAAAAGGCAGTTGAATTTTTCTCATCTGCTTCTGCATTCAATCTGCTGTCTAATCATGTTATGTAGATGCTGAAAACTTCCACTGTACATTCAGAATGTCTTAGATTTCCTTTTTTGTTTGAGATGGGAGGTCTTGCTATATTGCCCTGGTAGGTCTAGAACTTCTGGGCTCAAGCAATCTTCCTGCCTCAGCCTCTCAAGTAAATGGAATTACTGGTACATGCTTTATATCATTTTCTTTTTTTGGTACAAAGGATTGAATCCAGGGTGCTCAATCATAAGCCACATTCCCTACCCTTTTTATTTTGAGACAAAAATCAAAAGTTGCTAAGGCTGGCTTTAAACTTGGATTCTCCTGCCTCTGCCTCCTGAAACCCTGGGAATACAGGCATGCAACAAGACACTTATCTGAGTCTTATATTTCGTATGAAATGATTTACACTCACATATCTTCTGAAAATCTTAGAAGCCCCTGGCAGGTCCCTGGACCAAATTTGAGAAATACTGCAGTTAGAATATTCATTCTGGGCAACAAAATGAGAGCATGGCATAACATGGAAATTTTATTTAGATGGAAGAAATGATTCATGTACATAAAGCATAAAGAAAACTATAAAGAAATCTGCAATGAAAGGGATGTAGAAGACATGCTAAAATGCTAAGCACAGTCATGTCTGGATAATAAGTAGTGGAAGTAAAGGTAAATTTTATCCCCTTTTAGTAATATCCAAACTCTTTAATAAGGTGCCTTTTTGTTGTTTTGCAGTACTGGTGATTGAACCCTGAAGCACTGTGCCACTGAACTATACCGAGTCTTATTTTCAGACAGGGTCATACTAAATTGCCCATCCCTGGCCTGCAACTTGCAACCCCTCCTAGTCAGGCTTCTGAGTAGGGGTATCATAGGCATACATCAACACACCCAACTGAAGGTGGTTTGATTTTTAATTCTGGGGGGTGGGAATATAGTTTAGTGGCACAGCCCTTGCCTAGCATGCATAAGGGAAGCCCTGGATTCAATCCCTAGTACTGTAAAAAAGGAAGAACAAAAACCAAAAAACCTAGAAACCCTAAGATAGTAGCTACCACCTGAGGCATAAAAACACTTCTCATTGTTACTCCTTATTGTTCTGAATACTTCTGTGTACCACCAAAACCAAAGTGATGCTCTCTATTGCTCCAGATAAACAAATTACCTAGGAAAAATAAACTCCTTTGGAATAAATTGTACCACTGGTAAGTATGCATTTATTTAGAATGAAAAAAAAACTAGAAAGGCTACTGCAATTTTTTAAAAAAAATTATGTTGTTTCTCTGGGTGCAGAAGTGCACGATAAATACTCAGGAGGCTAAGGCAGGAGGATTGCAAGTTCAAGACCAACCTCCAAAACTTTTCGAGTACCTAAGGACTTAATGAGTCCCTGTCTCAAAATAAAAAGAGCTGGAGATAGTACCCCTGGGTTCAATCACCAATACCTGAAAAAATAAAACTATGGGTTGGAAATGGTAACAAGCCAATCATTGGACAAATGTGGTTCAAAAAAGCAATATGTATAAAATCAGCAAATAATAAAGGTGGCATTTCATATCAGAATGGTGAATTATTCAATAAATATAGTCTACTATTAGAAGAATTATGTCTACTTTATCAAAACAAAATCAAGTTTCTATTAACCTTTTCTACCAAAGTAAGATAGATCATAGAACAACAAGGGTTTGGGGATACCACTCAGTAGTAGCGCTTAGTATCTGTGCATGAGCAAATTATCAAAATCAAAATACAGGGCTGGGGTTGTGGCTCGGTGGTAGAGCGCTCGCCTTGCACCACGTAAACATAAGTGCATTGTATTGTGTACAACTAAAGCAAATAAATACTTTAAAAAAAATCAAAATACAAACTTAGTATCTCCAACCCATGTGATAAAGTACTAAATTTATTGGTATAAAGTCCAGTTTGCAATGAAATAGACTCAAAAAGAAAATGAAGGAGGCTAGAGGTCTGTCTCAAAGAGTGCTTGACTAGCATGTACAAGACTGTGGGTTCAATCTCCAGCACTTCTAGGGTGGGGGCAATGTATATGAACAGTACAAAGAATAACATTAAAATCAATTTTTTTTTGTTTGTTTTGTTTTTTGGTACTAGGGATAGATCCCAGAGTTGCCCTACCACTGAGTTATATACCCAGACCTTTTTTAAATTTTGAGACAAGGTCTCCCTAAGTGCCCTGGAACTTTTGATCCTTCTGGGTCAGTTTCCTAAGTAGTTGTGATTACAGGCATGTATTACCATGTGGGCTACAATTAAATTTTTAAACATTCAAAAGAAATGCAAGTGTAATCCCTTCAACAGAGATCAAACATCTTATAATTACACTGCACTGGCAAAAGTATTAAGAAAGAACCCAAAGGTGCTTTACCACTGAGCAACATCCCCAGCCCTTTTTAGGTTGAGAGAGCATCTCACTAAGTTGTTAAGGGCCTTGCTAAATTGCTGAGTTGCTGGGATTACAGGTGTGCCCCACTGTGCCCAGTTTAAAAAGACATTTTTATGTTGATGGGGGCAAGCAGTAATAATGATCAAAATTAAATATGTCGGTATCATGCCCTCCTCCCCACCCCTGTTTCAGCACCAAAACCAAAACCATTCAACAGGAGAGTTAGTCTCTGGGACAGGAGTCTGCTGTTATTTCTCCTTTGCTAGCAAAGCAATAAAACTTCTTTCTTCCTTTTTCTCAAAACCACGTCCTTGTTACTGGACTGGCACTGGGACAAGGACTGAGCTTTGGGTAACAACCGACAGCCTTCATTTTTGCCAACTATTTCTTCTGCCCTTTTGAACTCATGAATCACCCAAAATTCATTTTTTGATCTGTGTGCTTTATACAATTTTGTTCTGCCTTCTCTAAATTGAGGTTTTGGCTCTGTGTTCAGCTGGTGTCTTTTCTCAAAATCTGGATAGCTGATGGTTATTTCTCAAACTCACTAGGTACTAAAGAGAAAACAAGGGGTTGTAAAAGCCTTTGGAAACTAAGCTATTGCTGGGTTAAACTGCTTAATTCAAGACTTGCATAAAACCTGCAAATGAGGATCTTAAAATATATAAAAACACAACGTTTGGGTTTATTCAATGTATTTTCACAAGTTGCTGATGTAGTCTCCTGGGTCTTCACTAAACCTAAAGCTACGGAGAGGTAAAATTCTAGATAACACGAGTCACTCTATAGACAAAGAATACTAAGATTTTTGGTCCTCAATTCCACTTCTAACAAATTGTCCTACTATATATATGCACAAAAATATATGCTAAAAATGTTAGTATACAAATGCATATGCTAAAAATTGCTCACAACTGGAAATAATTTAAATACCCATGTATGAAAGGGCCAGTTAAATAAATTACAGAATTTGTAGTCACTAAAAATAATAAGGCATGAGGCACAATAGTGCACACCTTTAATCATAGCAGCTGGGGAGGCTGCTGCAGGAGGATCCCAAGTTCAAAGCCAGCCTCAGCACTTAGCCAGGCTCTAAGCAATTAGCAAGACCAAGTTTCAAAGTAATAAATAAAAAATGGGCTGGGATGTGGTTCAGTGCCCCTGGGTTCAATCCCTGCTAACAAACAAATAGCAAGGCAGGCCAGGCAGCAACATGCTACAATGTCAGTAATGATAATCTTTTAAAAACCCCACAGCAGCCAAGCATAGTGGTGCATGCCTGTAATCCCAGTGACTCAGGAGGCTGAGGGCAGGAGGATCCCAACTTCAATGACAGCCTCAGCAACTTAGTGAGACCCTATCTCAAAATGGAAAAAAAGAAGGGCCAGGATATAGCTCAGTGGTAAAGCACCCCTAGATTCAATTTCCAGTGAAAGAAAGAAAGAAAGAATGAATAAATTCGCCGGGCGCGGTGGCGCACGCCTGTAATCCCAGCACTTTGGGAGGCTGAGGCAGGAGGATCGCGAGTTCAAAGCCAGCCTCAGCAATGGCGAGGCACTTAGCAACTCAGTGAGACCCTGTCTCTAAATAAAATACAAAAAAAAGGGCTGGGGATATGGCCCAGTGGTCGAGTGCCCCTGAGTTCAATCCCCGGTACCACACAAAAAAAAAAAAAAGAATGAATAAATCGGGGCAGCTGGGTGCAGTGACATACCCCTGAATCCCAGCTACCCATAAGGCTGAGGCAGGAGGATCAGGAGTTTCAGGCTGACCTGGGCAAATTAGCAAGACTCTTGTTACAAAATATAAAATAAAAAACAGGACTGGGGATGTAGCTCAGTGGTAGAGAACCCTGGCTTCAACCCCCAATACCAAAAATAACAAAACCAAACCAAGCACCACATACAAAAATCACTTTACAATGTTCTTTGGTACTCTTCTGGAGCTAAAACTCTGATCCTCTTGCCTCAGCCTCCCAAGTAATGGGATTACCGCACCCAGCTTCCTTTACTTATTTTTATGTGGTGCTGAGGATTGAACCTTGTGCCTCACATATGCTAGGCAAGCACTCTACCACTGAGCTATAACCAGCCCTTCTATATATATTTTATAAAAGAACAGAAGAACTTGGAAGTTAGATTTTTAACATCTGACCAAGCATGATCACATCAAGCGGCATACATGATGGGCTGGGATTGTGGCTCAGCGGTAGAGCGCTCCCCTAGTACGTGGGTGACCCGGGTTCAACCCTCAGCACCACGTACAAATAAAACGCATTGTGTACAACTAAAGCAAATAATTTTTTTTTTTTTTAAAAGGAGGCATACATGACTCCTTATGAAATAAGCTATTCCTTTAGTGATCTGCAACCCTGAAAGTACATTCAAATTACCTGGGGGATGGAGATTTTAAAACATGCTCATGTTCCACCCTAGATCAATTAAACCAGAGCCTCTAAGAATTCATTTAGGTTTTTTTTTAAATAGCTTTCCAGGTGGTTCTAGTCCAGACTAATTGAAAACCATGGCTGTATATTACTAACTGGTTTCTGCAGTTTAATAAAGCCTACAAGCCCTTTCTCAGAATAATGTTAAGTACACAAAATAATTCTCTCTCCCTCCTGCCCTTCTTTTGCAATACTGGGGACTGAATTCAAGGCCCCATGTGTGCCAGACAAACTCTCTATCACTGAGCTTCCCCAGCCTTTTTCCTTATTTTAAGAGACAGGGTCTAAATTCTGAGACAAGCCTTGAATTTGCAATTCCTTTGCTTCACTCTCCCAAATAGC
The DNA here is from genome assembly GCA_025594165.1 of Tamias sibiricus. Classification (NCBI taxonomy): domain Eukaryota; kingdom Metazoa; phylum Chordata; class Mammalia; order Rodentia; family Sciuridae; genus Tamias; species Tamias sibiricus. The sequence goes on along the minus strand of CM046657.1, from coordinate 38,013,494 downwards.
AGGGATTACAAGCATGGGCCACCAGGACTGCTAATTCTAAGGAATTCCAAAGGAAACACACTTTATAGCATTTAGAAAAATATTTTTTAAAACAAATTTTACACATAGTAATATATACTTAAAACATCAAATGACAATGAATACAAAACAAAATTTTGAATATTTATGTCATATATTCAAATGTTTATGTCACAGATGCTACTAAACGACTACTTTGGTTTCTAGTACACATTAATAATAGAAGGAGAGCAAGGGGCAGTAGCCCACACCTATAATCCCAGCACTTGGGAGGCTGAGGCAAGAGGATCAGAGTTCAAAGCCAGCCTCAGCAATGGCAAGGCACTTAGCAACTCAGTGAGACCTTGTCTCTACTCTAAATAAAATCCAAAAAAGGGCTGGGGATGTGGCCCAGTAGTCAAATGCCTCTGAGTTCAATCCCTGGTCACAAAAAAAAAAAAAAAAAAAAAAAAAAAAAAAGACATAATACAAGGAAATGTTCCATTTTATTTAGACATTAGTAAGTTTATTCTCCTGATGAGTACAGTGGCACACACTTGTAATCCCAGCATTTTGGGAGGCTGGTGCAGGATGATTCCAAGTTCGAAGCCAATCTCAGAAATTTAGCAAGGCCCTAAGCAACTTAATAAGACCCTGTCTTCTCCCCCCCTCCCCCCCAAAAAAAGTGCTAGGGATGTGTCTCTGTGGTTGAGCACCCCTGGGTTCAATCCCTGGCACCAAAATAAAAGTTTATCCCCACACCCTACCCAATTCATGGAACCCCTAACATTCTAATATACACAGGCACCAGAGGATCACCAGGAGTATTAATTATATCTCTATTTCCTCTGGCCAATGATTAGCCAAACATTCAAAAAATAATCTATATAGTTAATTCTCAATTGGCTGCATTACGGATGGACGCTACCCTAACAACCAAGAGTACACACACTGCAACCTGTGGCTCCATTTAATTTCCACCCCACCCCCCAAAAAAGCCTTTTGTCACAGTTATAAACTGGTAGAATAGCCAAGTTTGAGATTGTAGCATTTCTATCTTCTGGACTGGTAACATACTGCTACAAGGCAAAGGAAAACTGAACAGTTTTCTAGAATCCACATGAGAATCTGGGCCTCCTTGAGGAATGGAATGGAGCTGGCCAGGCACATGCCTATAATCCCAGCTATTCAGAGACTGAGGCAGACAAATTTCAAGTGGGAGCCCAGACTGGCCAACCTATCTCAAAAATAAAAATAAGGTGGGCATGGTGGTGCATGACTGTAATCCCAGCAGTTTGGGAGATTGAGGCAGGAAGATCACAAGTTCAAAGCCAGCCTCAGCAACTTAATGAGGCCCTAAGCAATTTAACAAAATCCTGTCTCAAAAAGGACTAGGAATGTGGCTCAGTGGTTAAGCACACCTGGGTTCAATCCTCAATATAGACAGAAAAATAAATGAATGAACTGGGTATACATAGCTCAGTGGTAGAGCACTTGTACAGTATGCTAGAGGCCCTCCACTCAAACCTTCACACAGGAGGAGAAAAAAGAAATAATTATCTTACATCCTGACTCTGTTGCAAAAGCATTCCTATCAGTCACTCTACGAAAACCTAAAAGTTTCCAATGCCCATTTGTAATGGACTAAGGTCATAACTGTTTAGTACAGCCAAAAGAACAGCTGAAAGGGAGGGTGGGGGACCACCAGTCAGCAGCTGTCCCATGCTTCTACACCATCTTTCTACCGTAAGAAACTATCAAAATACAGTTTATTAAAGAATGAAGCTCCACATTAAGTGAATAGAACAAAATTTAGACTTTTTCCTCAAAGCATGTACATTATCAATTATTTAATTTTCTAATTTATTTGTGAAAAATAACATGTATGTAACTGATTGAATGTTGGGAGGTAGTGTAAATATATATTTGACCTTTTAAATTTACATTTTAATGACTATTAAGAAATGACTGCAGGCCAGGCATGGTGGCACACGCCTGTAATCCCAGCACTTGGGAGGCTGAGGCAGGAGGATCGGAAGTTCAAAGCTTGCCTCAGCAATGGCGACGCACTTAGCAACTCAGTGAGACCCTGTCTCTAATAAAATGCAAAAAAAGGGCTGGGAGGGCTGGAGTAGAGCACTTGCTTAGCCGTGATCCTCAGCACCACGTACAAAAAAAAAAAAAAAAAAAAAAAAAAAAACCACTGTGTACAACTAAAAGCAAATAAATAAATATTTTAAAAGGGAGGGGGCTGGGGATGTGGCTCAGTGGTCTAGTGCCCCTGAGTTCAATCCCCAGTACCAAAAAAAAAAAAAAAAAAAGACTGCAATGTACAATTTACCCATTTAAAATATATAATTCAGTGATTTTTGTTTATAAATATATTAAGTTGTGCAACCATCACAAATTTTTATCACCCCCAAAAGAAACGTATACCTACTAGCAGTCACTCCGGTTTCCCTTCAATCCCCCAGCACCAAGCTACCACCAATCTACTCTCTCTATAGAATTGCCAATTATTTCACATAAATGGAAAACATACAGTATGTGGATTTTGGTTTCTGACTTTCAATTGGTATGTTTTTAAGATTTGTGTTTTAGCATTTATCAAATATTTCTCCTTTTATTGCTGAATAATATTCTATTATATGGGATAGCCTGTCTTTCACTTAAGTCATGTAGTAACTCTAACACTAAGGAATCACCAGACTGCTTTCCAATGTGACAGGACCATTTTACATTAATACCAGCAGTGTATTGAGGGTTCCAATTTCTCCACATCCTCAACAACATTTGTCATTCTGATTATAGCCATACTAGTGGGTGTGAAAGGATATCTCACTATGGTTTTGATTTACGTTTCTTTGATAGCTAAAGAAGTCAAGCCTCTTGGGCTGGGGCTGTAGCTCAGTTGCACAATGCTTGCCTGCCAAGTGTGAGGCTCTGGGTTCGATCTTTAATGCCTCATAAAGATAAATAAAGGCATGCTGCCCATCTACAACTACAAAAAAAAATTTTTTTAAAGGTCAAGCATCCTCTCATATTGCTCATTGGCAATTTGCACATCTTTTGGGGGAGAAATCTCTATTCAGTCCCACTGCCCATTTTTTAATTGGGTTATCTTTTATGACTGATTATTCTTTATTTTTTTACTTTTGCAGTTGTAGATGGGCAGCATGCCTTTATTTATTTTTGTATGTGGTGCTAAGGATGGAACCCAAGTGCCTCACTCATGATAGGCAAGTGCTCTGCCACTGAGCCCCAGCCCCAGCCCATTAAAGTTCTTTAGATATATATTAGATACAAGTCCCTTATCAGACATGATTTCCAAAAATTATTTCCCATTCTGTAGTATCCCTTGTCACGATTCATGTTTAACTTTTTGTTTGTTATATGCAGTGTCAAAAACTTAAAAAGGCAGGGGAATGTACCTCAGTGGAAAAGTACCCCTGGGTTTAATCACCAGTATCAGAAAATAAACATTGTCTAGTCAATATAAATAACATTTTATGAAAATACATTTTCTAAAAACAAAACAAAAACAATGAAAACATGGTACTGTTGTTGTTGTTGTTATCCCCTCCCCTTTCTTTCTTTTTTTTTTTTTTTTTCTTTTTTGCAGTGTTAGGGAATCGAACCCAGGTCCTTCAGCACACTAGGCAAGTGTTCTACCACTGAACTCCTTTTACACTTTTGTGATCTTTTAATTGTCTACCTATGAATAGAAGACGTTCTCTGCTTCTGCTTTCAATCTGCTATAATATACTGGTTTGGATGAAGTGTATTAAGAAAATTCAGGGCTGGGGTTGTGGCTCAGCATGCACAGCCTGGGTTCGATCCTCAGCACCACGTAAACATAAATGCATTGCATTGTGTACAACTAAAGTAAATAAATAAATATTAAAAAAAAAAAAAGAAAATTCAGTCTCACCATAACATAACTGGAAAAAGAGGAAACATTTTCAATAGTCTTTTCTTAAGGGTGGATAGGTCATGTAGTCTTGGGAAAACTCCATGGATTATACTTTACTGAAACTCAAAACCACTTTCTATATTAGCTCTTAACTTACCAGGGCTATGGGAGGGTAGGGTGTGGAGAGGTGACAGACACCATGAATGATCAGAAGTGCTTGCCTAGTGTGCATAAGGCCCCGGGTTTGAACTGGAAGGGGGAAAAAAAACCTAAAACATGATAATATAATTTCTTCTTCCCATTATTACAGAGGTAAAACAGACTTTAAAAAGTTTTTGCTCCAAAAAATATTTTGAGGAACTGGGTATTATGCTAGGCTCAAACTGAATTAAAAGAGAGATCATCTTAATACATGTGATACACATAAAAGAGGGGGAATATGGGTGCAGTGGCACACCTCTATAATCCCAGATAATGGGGAGACTGAAAGCAGGAGGATTCCAAGTTCTAAACCTGCCTTGGAAATTTAGCAAGACTATGTCTCAAAAAGTTGGGGATGCTGGGTGCGGTGGCACCGGCCTGTAATCCCAGCGACTAAGACTACAGGGCTGGAGCAGGAGGATCGCTGAGTTCAAAGCCAGCCTTAGCAATTTAGGGAGGCCCTAAGCAACTTGGTGAGACCTTGTCTCAAAATAAAATATGAAAAAGGACTGGGGATGTGGCTCAGTGGTTGAGTGCCCCCGAGTTCAATCCCCAGTACTCTACCCCCCCCCCCCCCCCCATAAAAAGTTCTGGGATGTAGCTTAGTGTCCCTGGGTTCACTCCCTGGTGCTGGGGGCGGGGGGGGGGGGAGTTGTGGGGATGTGGTGCAGTAGTAGAGTCTTGGGTTCAATCCCAAGTACCACCATGTTAAAAAAAAAAAAAAAGTATTAGGGTGGGGGAATGAGATGGTAGGTTAAGGGACTTAAGCCTATTTCATTACTAACTGAATAAGCAGATCAGCCTCAACCCTGGTTTTATAATGAGTATGTCCCTCTATATCTAAATATAGCTGAGGGAGGTTGTCAGTAAAATACCATCCTCAAATACTAACCTGCAATTTTTTCCAACTTACATAAAATATGTATTTTATTAATTTTTTTGGTACTGGGAATTGAACCCAGGGGCACTTTACCTCTGAATTACATCCCCAGCCCTTTTTATTTTGACACAGAATCTCAATGTCATATACTATGATGGCTCCAATAGATTGTAATGGAGCTGAAAACTTCCATTACATTATAACCTAGTGATCTTTACCATCTTAACAATACAACAGATTACTCACGTGTTTGAGATGCTGGGGCAAACAAATCTACTGCACCACCAGCCATATAAAAGTATGGCACATACAATTACATACTATATACAATACTCAATAATGAAAATAAACAGCTATATTACTGTTTTATGTATATTCATTTGTTATCAAAACAGTAATGATTGTAACAGTGTGGCTCTGTGGTTGAGTGCCCCTGAGTTCAATCCCCAGTACCCACCCCCCAAAAAAGTCATCATCATAGAATATACTATTTTTTTAACAGTTTATTATAAAAACAGTATGCCCTGTAAGGACAGCAACAGTCTAATACATTTCATGTCCCATTATTATTGTTGTTATTATTATTATTATTATTTTGCAGTGCTATGGATGGAACCCAGGGTCTTGGACATGCCAGGCAAACACTGGACCACTGAGCTACACCCTTCACAACTCTTCTGAGGTCTTGATTGCACCACTTTCTCTGGTACTTGATTTAATCTTGTATTGTTTTGTTCATTATGGCATTAGGAGAACAAGGAAATAGACTACCACACATACACATCCTCCAGAGCCATAGGTCCTAACATCTAGTTTTGTATAAACACCATATCCACATGACGACAAAAATCAGGAAACAACCATCATTAACCAGCATGACTATTATATAATCTGTTCTGTAATACATGTTTGGGAAATGTCACGTATCCTTAAAAATACGGTGACATTAGATTCAAGTCATTCTAACAAACTTTGGCTAAAATATTAAGAACTGCACATAATATACATCTGAAAGTCTTAAGTTTCTCTATAGTTAATGTTTTTGTTTTTCAAAATAGAAGTAGACCAGAGTAGCACTCTGTAAGACTTTCTAAGAATAGTAACTTAGTTAAGCCAACTCACATGCCCAGAGAATAAAGTATTTTATGTGACTGATGTCAAGGACTAGAAGCCAGCTTAGTTCTGTGTTCCTTTATCAATGCAACTGAACTCTACTATTGAGTTTTGGGGGAACAAATATGAACATATATCCTGTATTATGAACCAGTAAGCCCTTCAATCCTTTCAAAGACTAAAATTCTACACATGCAAACAATTTAAAAAAACTTTACAAATAAACTACACTTATCACATAGCTTATTAAATTTACTTATTTATCCCCTAGGAAACAAATGGTTACAAAATACATACAAGTGCTGAGGCTATAATTTGGTGATACAGCATGAGCTTAGCATACAAGGCCCTGGGTTCTAGCCCCACAAAATAATAAAATACATAAATATATGAATAAAAAATATATAAATAAAAATCCTGGGCTGGGGTTGTGGCTCAGCAGCAGAGCGCTCGCCTGTCACGTTCACGGCCCGGGTTCGATCCTCAGCACCACAGAAACATAAATGCATTGCATTGTGTACAACTAAAGTAAATAAATAAATATATTTTTTTAAAAAAAAAAATCCTGACCTTAGCCGGGCGCGATGGCGCACGCCTGTAATCCCAGCACTTTGGGAGGCTGAGGCAGGAGGATCTCGAGTTCAAAGCCAGCCTCAGCAATGGTGAGGCACTTAGCAACTCAGTGAGACCGTGTCTCTAAATAAAATACAAAAAAGGGCTGGGGATGTGGCTCAGTGGTTGCGTTCAATCCCCAGTACCACAAAAAAAAAAAAAAAAAAAAAAAAAAAAAAAAAAAAAAAAAATCCTGACCTTTTGGAATTTGGAAGACCAGGCTCTTTCAATAAACAATAGACAAGATATTAAAAATAAACCAAACCAAGTTAAACAATAACAAATCGCCAATTAAGGCATAGTTTTGAACTTCTCACTTTATTTAATATTTAATGCATATCAGTCCCACCTCTTTTTTTGAGACAGGATCTCCCTAAGTTGCCCAGGCTATTCTCAAACTTGTGATCCTCCTCTCCTGCTCAGCCTCCTAAGTAGCTGGGACTTCAGGTGTGCCACAGCATGAGACTTCAAATCCCTTTCAGATCCATTTTCACACCATTACCAGCTATCCAACAAAACAAAAATAACTCAAAATTCACAACCAGGTCCTAAAGAGAAGTATAAATTTAGAAATATGTAGAAAAGCTTATTAGAACTATGACTGTTTTTTTTTTGGGGGGGGGGGGGGGGGGTCAATTGCCCAACTAATGAGTACAAACAGCAGAGTACAGACTTCACCCTTCTAAAGGTCTACCTGGGATATAATCCCTGTATCCCCTGAAAAAACCTATGTTGAAGGAACACAATCACTCCTAACAGTTCCTTTCTGTTGTAACTCTAAGAAAAACCAATACTAAACACAGATTAACTACACTGAGGAAAAAAATCACTGCCACATACAGCACCTTCTAATGTCCAGTTTCCCTAAGAAATATTAAGAATAAAGATACGGGGACTGGAGATACATCTTAGTGGTAGAGCACAATGTTTGACCCCAGCACAATAAATAAGAAAGCCTTTCCAAAGAGTAAAAGAAATATAATAAAGACGAAATTAATTTGCCCACTCAAAACTGTTAGAGTAAGCCAGGCACAGTGGCACTCGCCTGTAATCAGAGGCTGGGGGGCTGAGATAGGAGGATTCCAAGTTCAAAGCCAGCCTCAGCAATTTCATGAGACCCTGTATCAAAATGAAAAATAAAAAGAGTTGGGCATGTGGGCTGGGGTTGTGGCTCAGCTGTAGAGCACTCTCCTAGCACATGCGCGCCCGGGTTCGATCCTCAGCACCACATACATTGTGTACAACTAAAGCAAATAAATAAATTAAAAAAAAAAAAAAAGTTGGGCATGTGGTTCAGGGGGTAAGCACCCCTGGGTTCAACCCCCAGTACCACGCCCCCCAAAAAGACACCAAAAACCTGTTAAGAGTAAAAATCGCTAAAATACAAGGGAAAGCAAAAAAGGCTATTACATAAATTTTTTACTAGACAAATAAATAAAAAATAATCCGATCCAAAGAATACATTGTCCAACATACATAAACGGCTCTTCTGGGGGCTGGGGTTGTGGCTCAGTGGCAGAGCGTTCCCCTTGCACGTGTGCGGCCCGGGTTCGATCCTTAGCACCACGTAAACATAAATGCATTGCATTGTGTACAACTAAAGTAAATAAATATTTAAAAAAAAAAAGGCTCTTCTACCTTTTCCTAACTCCACATATATTTCCTTAACTTCAAATGGTTACTCAACAAAATAAACAAGGTTGCTAGTTTCATTCCTCATTAATATTACAGAACACATTTTTCATATTTTTTTGTATCCTCCCAAACCTATTTTTCACTAGTAGGAAAACACTAAGTTGCTGAGACTGGCCTCCAATTTTTTTTTTTTTTTTGTACCGGGTACTTGAACTCAGGGGCACTAGACCACTGGGCCACATCCCCAGCCCTTTTTGTTTTGTATTTTATTAGAGACAGGGTCTCACTGAGTTGCTAAGTGCCTTGCCACTGCTGAGGCTGGCTTTGAACTCGTGATCCTCCTGCCTCAGCCTCCCAAGTGCTAGGATTACAGGTGTGCGCCACCACGCCCAGCTCTGGCCTCCAATTTAAGATCCTCTTGGGTTGCTGAGATTACTGGCAAGGGCCACTATACCTGGCTAGGAGAGACATTTTTTAAAAAGTGAAATACAGGACTGGGGATGTGTCTCAGTGATAGAGCCCTTGCCTAGCAGGTACCAGGCCTTGGGTTCAAGCACCAGACCTAGGGGAAAGGGTCTTTCCTGAAGAGTAGGGAAACAATATTTGAGAGGCTTAAAGGTTCAGATAAACTGACTTGGCCAAACACAAGTTCTTTCCTTCCTCTTATCCAAGCCATTTTAAAATAATCCACTTGTATGCCCCAAATACTAAACTTTATATGAATTAGCTATACAACTATCATCCCAGTAGTTTCTATATGCAAAAATCAATCCATTCATTTAGTCAAATCATAACATTCATAATAGTACTTTGTAGGTTTTTAACATAAAGCTGAATAAGGCAGTCCCTTCAACTCAAGAAGCTTGGAACAGATGGGTAAACAATATCCTATTATATGCTGCTGGAGTAGTACACAGGTTAAATGAAGGAAGAATGAGATAAAATTGTACCAAGCAGTAAAAATATATACAAAATAAAAATAGAGCTTTAATTCCAAAAATAAATCAGATGTTTGGGAGACAGGGGCAGACCTACATTCATGTAGATCATTGTTAAACTGGCAAAAAAGTAAAGTGTTGTGGTGACAGTATGGGAGGAAGGGCACAGGACTGGATACAGTAAACAAGGAGCTCCAGAACATCCTTAAACACTAAAGCAAAACTGAATTTCTTCACAAGAGTAAAAAAAAAGTACAATAAACATTAGCAATGATTTTGCTTGTCAATAATCACTGCTGTCTTTCATTTATTTTTTTTCTTTTTTGGTACCAGAGATTGAACTCAGGGGCACTGGACCACTGGGCCACATCCCCAGCCCTTTTTTGTATTTTATTAGAGACAGGGTCTTACTGAGTTGCTAAGTGCCTCCCCCTTGCTGAAGCTGGCTTTGAACTCACGATCCTCCTGTTTCAGCCTCCCATGTGCTGGGATTACAGGCTTGCGCCACTGCACCCAGCTACTGCTGCCGTCTTTCAAAGGCCACAAATCACAAAATCATAATTTTGGGGCACAGGTACTGAGGATAGAACCAAGGAGTACTCTACCACCAAGTTACATCTTAAACCCCCACTTTTTTTTCCAAGGGTTTCCCTAAGTTGCCCAGGTTGGTCTTAAACTTATCCTCCAGCCTCAGTCTTCCAAAATAGCTGGGATAATGGAAAGGCACCATAGTACAGGAGTAACTGTTCATATTTTTTAGTAATAAATTAAGGTACTAGCCGGGCGTGGTGGCGCACGCCTGTAATCCCAGCACTTGGGAGGCTGAGGCAGGAGGATCGCGAGTTCAAAGCCAGCCTCAGCTGTGGCGAGGCACTTAGCAACTCAGTGAGACCCTGTCTCTAATAAAATACAAAAAAGGGCTGGGAATGTGGCCTAGTGGTCGAATGCCCCTGAGTTCAATTCCTGGTTCCAAAAAAAAAAAAAAAAAAAAAAAAAAAAAAAAAAAAAAATTAAGGTACTATCAGGTCTACTCTACAAACTTAAGAGCTTCCAAGCCAACTGAAAGGCTAAAACGAAGTCTACACCTGTTATCTTGTGGGATCTTCCTTCACCCCACCCACCCCTTGTCACAGTTCCAAAACAAATCCAGGATTCTAAATGATTTTGTTTTTATTCTTATTATTCTTTAATTTTGTTTAGTCTTTTTTTCTGATCCATGACTTCAGGTCATTTTAGGCACTCTTTCTACTGACTTTCAATGGCCACTGTCTTATACATGAAGGACAGTTCATTCTTGTTTCTAAATCCTGTCACTCTTTAGCATATTATTTAATTACTATTTCAGTTAAAACTGAATTGCATAATATCTGGTATCTGCTTCAGTGTAATGAAAAGTGGAAAGAGCAAGTGAAGGTATGACATGAAGACAAGATGAGCCACTCCAGGTATCTTACTACATGCCTGTACTTGGCAGCTACTTGGGAGGCTGAGGCAGGAGGATTGCAAATTCAAGGCCAGCCTGGGCACACTTAGCCAGACTCTGTTTGAAAATGAAGAATGTCTGGGGATGTAGTTCAGCAGTACAGCACCCAAGTTCAATTCCCAGTGGGGAGGGCAGGGGGCAGGAGGACCCTAGTTTTAATTCCCAGCATCACACACAAAAAATTTTTGGAGGGGTGTACCAGGGACTGAACATAGGGGCACTTGACCACTAAGCCACATCCCCTGCTCTATTTTGTATTTTATTTAGAGACAGAGTCTCTCTGAGTTGCTTAGTGCCTCACTTTTGGTGAGGCTGGCTCTGCACTTTTGATCCTCCTGCCTCAGCCTCTGGCAGTTGGGATTACAGGCGTGTGCCACTGCACCAGGCACAAAAATGTTTAAATTAAAGAATAAGATTACATTAAAAGATTACATAAAATCTTTGCAAGGCATGGTGGTATATGCCTGTAATCCCAGGAGGCTGAAGCAGGAGGCTCACAGATTAGAGACCAGCCTGAGAACTTAGAGGGACCCTAAGCAACATAATGAGACCCTGTCTCAAAATTTTAAAATAAAAGGATTGGGAACATAGCTCACTGACAAACAGCTCTGGGTTCAATTCCTAATACCTTAAATAGGAGAAAGAAGGAAGAAAAATCCCTTCTCTACATAAAAATATAAAGCAGCAAATTGACACAGAAAACAGAATTTATTCAAATTTTTTTCTTTTTTTTTTTTTGCCAGGCATGGTTGTGCATGTGTGTAATCCCAGCAACTCATGAGGCTGAAACAGAACTGCAAGTTCCAGACAGATCTCCACAACTTTTAATTTATTTTAAAAATAAATAAAAAACACAAAGAGCTAGGGATATGGCCCAGTGGTAAAGTTCCCGTGGGTTCAATCCCTAGTAGCAAAAAAAAAAAAAAAAAAAAAAAGAGGGGGGCTGGGCGTGGTGGCACATGCGTGTAATCCCAGGGGATCAGGAGGCTGAGGTAGGAATTTAAAGCCAGCCTCACCACCTTAGCAAGGCCCTAAGCAATTCGGCGAGACCCTGTTTCTTATGTTTAAAAAAGGGCTGGAGATGTAGCTCAGTGGTAAAGTGCCCCTGGGTTCAATCCCTGGTAACAAGAAAAAAAGAAGGGAGATTGGTGGGGTTTGGTGAAAAATTGTAGTGTAGGTATTCATGGCACTTTTCTTTCAACTTTTCTGTGTTTTAAACATTGCACAATAAAATTGCGGGTATGTATAAATTTTCATCACCATTTACCCCCGTTAAAACATCACAGTTCGGGCTGGGGTTGTGGCTTAATGGTACAGTGCATATTTAGCACGTTTGAGGCATTGGGTTCAATCCTCAGCACCACATAAAAATAAAAGTATTGTGTTCATTTACAACCAAAAATATTCCTTAAAAAAAAAAAAAAATCACAGCCGGGCACGGTGGGGCACGCCTGTAATCCCAGCACTTGGGAGGCTGAGGCAGGAGGATCGAGTTCAAAACCAGCCTCAGCAATGGCGAGGCACTTAGCAACTCAGTAAGACCCTGTCTCTAATAAAATACAAAAAAGGGCTGGGGATGTGACCCAGTGGTCAAGTGCCCCCCGAGTTCAATCCCTGGTACATACATACCGTGGTGGCGCACGCCTGTAATCCCAGTACTTGGGAGGCTGAGGCAGGAGGATTGCGAGTTCAAAGCCAGCCTCAGCAATGGCGAGGCACTTAACTCAGTGAGACCCTGTCTCTAATAAAATACAAAAAAGGCTGGGGATGTGGCCCAGAGGTCAAGTGCCCCTGAGTTCAATCCCTGGTACATAAATAAATAAATAAATAAATAAATCACAGTCCTCCTCCAGGTACACTGACACACCTTGGTAATCCCAGTAACTCTGGAGGCTGAGGCAGGAGGATCACAAATTCAAAGACAGCCTCAGCAATTTAGCAAGACTGTCTCAAAATAAAAAGGACTGAGGATGTTGCTCAAGGATAAAGCACCCCTAGGTTCAATACCCAGTACAAAAAAAAGTTCTATAATATTCAAGGTCATGACAACATCCTTCTTAACAATTTTAGGCAAATTTAAGAATTAAAAAGGAGGGGCTGGGATGTGGCTCAGCAGTAGGGCGCTCACCTAGCATGTACTCGACCCGGGTTCGATCCTCAGGACCACGTAAAAGTACATGCATTGTGTACAACTAAAGCAAATAAATAAATATTTTTAAAAAAAGATTTAAAAAAGAGAATTAACAAGGAAGTGGTGGCACGCGCCTGTAATCTCAGCAGCCTGTAATCCCAGCTGCTGAGGAGAGTGAGGTAGGATAGCAAATTCAAAGCCAGTCTCTTTACTAAAATACAAAAAAGAACTGGGGATTTGGCTCAGTGATTAAGTGCCCCTGGGTTTAACTCCAGGTAATAAAAAACAAAACCAAAACCAATGAATTTCAAAGCATGCAATGAAACCTCAATACCCTACCTCCTCGCTTTCAATGCAAAACACCAGTTCACAAAAGGGTTCGAGATATAAACAGGTTTTTTCTGGAACTGGGATTGAACGGAAGATACTTAACCCCTAAGCCACATACCCAGCCTTTTTAAATTTTGGGCTGGTCTCACTGAATTGCTGAGGCTGGCCTCAACTTGAGATCCTCCTAAATCAGTCTCTCTAGTTGCTGGGACTAGAGACGCGTCGGGCCTTAAATTTTTAATATAAAGACTTTGCATTCGTGAACATCTTAATTATCACTAAAATGTAAATATTATAAAGATTTCAATATTGAAAACAGTCCCGAAGCAAAAGCAAAAGTCCCAACAAAATGAAATTTTATAGTTACCCAATCTATACAATAAGGAACAGTCCTATTTAACCTCATCTGTCAAACTCCAATAAAGGCTTCCAAGTTATAAACTGAGAACTAAGTGTATTTTGTTGCTATGGCAATGGAAAATTGCAAGGAAAAGACTTTGTAGGCAAGCTATCCTCCATTTTAAAAACTGTACCACCAAGACTAATATCAAAAAATAATATAAAAAAATAAATATCTAAACATACCGGACCTTACATCGAAAAGCACATTTAATTGACCTCTTTCATAAAGTTAGTTTCCTCTTCACACGAAAAAGTAAATCTAGTATACAAAATTCAGAACATAAACAGCAAGCCACTTAATTAGAAAGCTGAATTTTAAAATATCTAAATGTCACTTACACCTACTACCAAAACAGACGCTTTTGTTTACAGTAACCAAAACAGATTTTTAGATTTATCAAATTCTGCAACGTCTATGGAGCCGCAAAGACGAAAATGAAATGTGGCTAAAAGGGAGAAAAGAAAGGAAAGGCACAGAACTCCCCCAAAACCTCAACATAACCTGTACTTCTAGGCTGCTGCTTTCTTCACTCACTCTTTTCAAGGATTTTTCCGGATTAGCTTCATCTCAAATTTTTTCCTCAAGCTAGTAACCTATTTCTGCGTACAGGGTATTGTGGAGGAGGGCGGACGCGAAGGAAACATTGTCAAGTTTTTGAAAACAGCAGATACATATTAACGTAACCAATTCCTCATCAAGCGAACACCAAAATGATATCAAATAAAAACATCCTGACCGGAGCATTCCCACGAATCTAAGACGAAGCAGCCTCCCAGCTATTGTCTAAGTTCAATATTTATTCGCTTTAACGCATAAGACAGAAAAAGCAAAAAAAAAATTTTTAATCTAGATCACGTTCCCCATTCCCACCATTCTCCAGTACCCGGTCCCTCGGGTTCACTAACTACGAACATGGCTGGAGTACTCGGACGAACAGAGTCGTAGAGAGGAGAGGTCGCCACGAGGCCCCGCAATCTCCTTCCTCACCTGCTCCGTGGCTCCGTCTCCTGACATGGCCTCAGAGGATTACAGCGTGCGCACTGACCGGCGATGGGAAGCTAGAAAAGAAAAATTAAACTAAAAACAACCCCCAAACCAGAAAAGTAACCCCCTGCCCAGCGGAGTCAGACCGCCAACACGAGTCGCCACCGCCCACTCAGATATGAATTAAAATGGCTGCGCCCCTGCCGGCGGAGAAGGGGGTGTGGCTTCCTATTCACTTCCGGGGACAGAAGGCGGGGCTAAACCTCAACTCGCCGGTTATTTTGGGGCGCGCAGACTCAGAGAGCACTCAGGGGGCGTTGCCAGTGCGTGAGCTAACGTCACGGCCCTAAGCCGATGAAGCTGTTGCGGAACTGGCTGAGCCTGGCCGGCAAGCGGGAAGCTATTGGCTTGGAGGCTCCCGCGCTTCTTGGAATTTAATTATCAAGTGGTAAAGCCCGGTTCCTCACTGTTGACGCCTGACTGCAAATCAATTGAATTCAGGCAGACTAGCCATCTTAGGGAGCAATGCTAAGATTCATATGCCTCCTGCAGTTCCTTGAGGAGTCCGTGGACGGTTTCTGCTGTTTGGACTAATGCATTCTTGGGCATAGGAGGAACAAATTAAGCACATTATTAAGTCTTATAGTCTCTTTCTCTGGTTGTGTAATGTAAGTTTGGAGGAGCCGGGTTTTCAGCTCAACATCTCATTTTCCACTCAAGGATCGTTATAAAACGTCTCATTCTTGCCCGGCTCGGTGGCAAACGCCTGTAATCCCAGCACTTGGGAGGCTGAGGCAGGAGGATTGCGAGTTCAAAGCCAGCCTCAGCAACGGCAAGGCACTTAGCAACTCAGCGAGACCCTGTCTCTAATAAAATACATAAAAGGGCTGTACCAAAAAAAAAAAAAAAAAATCTCATTCTAGTCTTCTCTTTCATCCCCTGCTCAATATTAGGGATTGAAACCAGGGGTGCTCCACTGCTAAGCTACGTACCCAGGTCATTTTTTATTTTGAGACAGGATCCAGTTAAATTGACCGCCCGGAGTATAAATTTCTTATTGATAGATAGGTTACCCTCCCCCCTCAGAGTTTTCCACACCCTAAGAGAAGCAACATTGTTTCATTCTCCCGACAAGATGTTCCTTCTCTGGATAGGATGTTCTTTCCCCAAGCAGAATGTTTCTTTTCCCCAGGCAAGAGCCAATAGGCTTAAAGGTCGCCCTGTTCTATGGGCAAAGAGCCAATGGTGTTGGGGTTGCGCTAGTGCACCCCCCACCAGAAATCCCTATATAGGGCCCTGTTTGAGAGACTCAGAAGAGACACACGGACACACAACACAACTTTAGCTCCTGGCTGCTGAGAGGAGGAAGACAGATACATAAGTTCAACGCTGCAGAGAGGAGGAAGCCCCAGCCAACAGCTCCAGACCCATCGCCTTCAGCCTGAAGGCCGCTCCCAGCTGACAGCTCCAGCCTCCAGCCAGACAGCAGCTGCTTTAGCCAACAGCTCCAGAGATCCTAGCCGGTGCGACCAAGCACCCACCTTCTGTCCAGAGCTTGCACACTCCCCTCTCCCACCAGAGCTTGCACACTCCCTTCTCCCTGACTCCCCTCTCCCACCTCTTGGATCTTCGACCAGAGAACCTCTTCTCTGGTTTTTGCTACCAGCCACGAAGGCTGTTGAATAAATCTTTTGGCTGCACGGCTGTCCCCGGTGTGTGTGTTTTGCCCTTCACTTATACTCTGGCCCCAGCCTCACAAATTGCTGGAATTACAGGAGTGTGCCGCTGGGCCAGCTACACTTGCTTTTTTCACTTAATATATCGTGGTGGTCACTCCCTACCAGTAAATTTAGGAATTAAATAATGAAAATGTTTTCCTTCTTCTTTTTTTAATACCAGTTGCATACTACTACTGAAGCTAGAATCTGAAATACAATCAATATAGATAGGTAAATCGAGTCAGGTCAGATCAAGAGAGCCAATTCTGCCTTCCAACTCTTGACTTGTTTCTGAAACTCTTCCCCACACTTGCTGAGTCAGGAGGTCAAGGCCTTGGGCGCTCCCTGGGGTCTAATGGTTAGGTGGACCCACAAACCAGTGCCAAGGGAGTTGGTGGAGGGAGGGAGGATATGGTTGACCTGAATCGGGTGACCTTCGCATTTAGTGCCTTCTTGGTGACCCAGAGCCTCACAGTGTAACCAGAACTAAAGAGAAAGCCAGACCCCCCTTTAAAAAAAAGAGAGAGCCAATTTTGAGAGTCCGTAGAAGTTGGAGGTTGTATCCTGAGGGATTGGAATGTTAATTCCTTCAGAGCCCTTCCTCCACCCTTATCAAGAAACTGTCCCTGCCCCAACCTGTTGCCCAGGTAGCCTGTCTCAGGAACTGCACCTCCCTACAGGGAGCTATACAGTTGTTAATTAAAGTGTCCAGGGTTGCTCCATCCTGCCCTTCCCCCTTCAGCCCAACTGCTTCTCAACTTTTGGCCATCCTACTGGGCCTGGTCACAGACACTGGAAGGAGGGAGATAAGGGGAAGAGAGCAGGAGAACAAAGGAAACCCAGGACATATAAAAAGGGTAGACCTTCCTCACTTCTTGGGATACCTGGATACCTGCAATGGCCCCCTTCTCCCTCCTGAGAGAAGTCTGTTATCCCTTTTTAAAAAATATTTATTTATTTGCTTTAGTTGTACACAATGCAATGCATTTATGTTTACGTGGTGCTGAGGATCGAACCCGGGCCGCACATGTGCCAGGCGAACGCTCCACCGCTGAGCCACAACCCCAGCTCCTGTTATCCCTTTTTTTTTTAATATTTATTTATTTACTTTAGTTGTACACAATACAATGCATTTACGTTTACGTGGTGCTGAGGATCTAACCCAGGCCGCGCACGTGTAAGGCGACTGCTCTGCCGCTGAGCCACAACCCCAGCCCCCCTGTTATCCCTTTTAAATAAGCCCCGCTTTATATGCTTGCCTCGCCCGTGCTTCTGTAACATTCAAACTTTAACATTTGTGGGAGCAGAACTCCTCACCGGCAACTGGGGGTATCACTACTATGGTGGTAGCATAGGACTACTGTACTGAGTACCAAAGAATAATAATAATTTAATGAATCTGATATTAACTTAGTGTTTGTGTGGAAATAGTGCTTAATGCTATAAGTGTCATGAATATGTTCTGCCTTGTCATACACTGTGACATGCACAGTGAGTATCCATGACAACGCCTGAAAGAGCCCCCGCGTGTGTAACCCTGATAACAGAGTGCATGACCCTGATATGTCACTATGAGTGACGTAAGGGCCTAGCTAGAAATAGTATATAAACCGAGTCCCCAGCTCACTCAAGCGAAGCGCCTCCAAGACGACCAGACCCCGTCACGCTTCCCGTCGGAGTGACCTGCTGATGGTGCCGGCTGCTTGCTGAGTTCCCGGACCAGACTTCATCTGATCCAGCGAGCGGCTAAGAAGACGTCCCTTGGTGAGCCCCCTGGGACTCGGGGAGATAGAGGCTAAGTTAGGACTGTGTGGATCTAGCTTTGAATTTGGTTGTGAATAAACCTTGGCATTGCAAAGACATATCTGCCTCTGTCTACTTAATGTGCTCGGGACAACTACCCAATCCTAGACGGTATAGGAGTGCCCACCCCTCCGTAATCATAGGGGAGGCTAAGGCAGGAGCCTCGCAAATTTAAGGCCAGCCTGGGCAAGTCAGCAAGACCCTCAGCAACTTAGTGAGACCCTGTCTCAAAAAAATAAAAAGGACTGGTGATATAGGCCAGTGGTAAAGTGCCCCTGAATTCAGTCCCTGGTACACAAAAAAAAAATTTGCCCAACCCTGTTGATAGATATTGTGTGATTTCCAATATTTTGTTGTTGACTGGGATTAAAATTAATGAAAAACGAAGAAAAATCTTACTGGTGCTAATTAGGATTGCAATTCGGGAAAACATCAACTCCAGCAATCCTGAAAATATGCTCCGAGGTTTTACAAAATTGGCAAAACTATTTTGTAAGAAAGGGGTTGGATGCCCTCTCAAGACTATGGGTGGTTTGGAGGAAGGGATCTGTTGTGTAGAAGTCAGCAGAGCTTAACAGTGTTGGTTTGGCAAATCCAAAGGTCAGCTCACAACTGGAGGGTGAGAATCCTTGCACATACTGAAGCCAGATTTAAAGATAGGTAGTGAGTGTAGTTAAGTAAATCGGGTCTAATATCGAGTCTAATAAAGAAAATGGAGTCTAGAAAGGAAATGGATTCGGTCTGAGCCTTGGAAAAAAAAAAAAAAAAAAACAGAACAACGCCTAGGAGATTAAAATGTCTGCAAGGTCCAGGCCCATCCTAAAGAATGTTAACTAAGCAGCTCCAAGCAAACAGGGAGATGCTAATCAACTTGCCCTAAGCCCTTCCTGCCAGACCACTCTTCCCCCACCCCTCTGGGCCCACCTGTGTCACACCTTTTGGCTTTCCCAGTCACGGGTGGAATAGAAGGAGATAAGCAAAGAAACCAGAGACAACAAAAGAAGACCTTAGATATAAAAGGGAGAAGACTTCCCCTTCCAAAGGATTCCCTCCTTCCGGGTCCCCTTCTCCCTCCGAGGGAAGTCTTTTTCTGCTGTCCTTTAATAAAGCTTTTCCTTTTCCACTTTACCCTTGTCTCTGCGTGCTTCTTGGCGTGCTTCTTCGATGTTATACTTAAAACATTCAGGGAAGCAAGTACTCCTGACAGTAAATGGCGGTAACAATACTAGGCAAGGATTTTACCACTGAGCTATGTATTCAGTTACAAAAAAGGGATTGAACTTAGGGGCACTTGACCACTGAGCCACATCCCCAGCCCTATTTTGTATTTTATTTAGAGACAGGGTCTCGCTGAGTGGCTTAGTGCCTTGATTTTGCTGAGGTTGGCTTTGAACTCGCAATCCTCCTGCCTCAGCCTCCTGAGCTCATATAAAGATCTCATACCTGAGATCTGACTAACAGTAGCCTTTGACTCCATTTTAAGTGCCCTGAATCAATACTACTTCATTTTTACTTTTTTCCATTGATAGCCGTAAAAAAATAATATTTCCACAATCTTTTACATGTGTTGTTTTATAACTGTGAGTGTGTATTATATTTCTAGGGTACATTCCTAGAAATATGGGTGCTGAGTCAAAAGGGAAATACATGTAGATCTTAGAAAATTCACTTGCATGGAACTTCCAATATTGTGCCATTTTCCCCTCCCAAATCAGTGTAATTACTTAGACAGCTTCCTTAACAGAGTAGTTGTCAAATTTGGATTTTTGCCAACCTGATAGGTGAAAATAGGAATCTCGGCATAGCTTAATTTCACATTCCTTTTATTACAAGTAAAACCGAGATTTTTTAGGGGGGGAGGGTAGAGGGGGCAAGGGGATAGGAATAATGGCAGACTGAGCTATTCATGACTACCCTAAATACATGTATGAAGACACAATTGTAAAAATACTTTATATAAAACCAGCAACTTGAGAAATTGTGCTCTTTATATGTAATATGAAATTAAATGTATTCTGTAAACATGTATAAAAAGTTAAAAAATGTTTCTCTTTCAAATCTTTTTTTAAAAATATTTTTCTTTATTTGCTTTTAGTTGTACACAATGCGTTTATGTATTTTATTTGGACGTGGTGCTGAGGATCTAACCCGGGTCGCCCACGTACTAGGCGAGTGCTCTACCGCTGAGCCACAATCCCAGCCCTCTCAAATCTTAATTGTTTTTAACTCTCAGATTGAAAAAAAAAAATGAGTTTTTTTTTTTTTTTTTTTTTTTTTTTTTTTTAATACCGGGGATTGAACTCAGGGGCACTCAACCACTGGGCCACATCCCCAGCCCTTTTTTGTATTTTTATTTAGAGACAGGGTCTCACTAAGTTGCTAAGTGCCTCGCCATTGCTGAGGCTAGCTTTGAACTCACAATCCTCCTGCCTCAGCATCCCAAGAGCTGGGATCACGGGCATGTGCCACCGCCCAGCTCCTAGCTCTTATTATTATTTATCTGAGATATGGTCTCACTAAGTTGCTTAGGGCCTTACTAAGTTGTTGAGGCTGGCTTCAAACTTTAGATCCTCCCGCCTTAGCCTCTCAGGTTGCTGGATTACAGGCATGTGCCACTATGCCCAGTGAATTTATCAGGCTTGAGTCCAAGATAAAATAAATTTCTCCACCCCAAGTCAAAAAGAAACTCATCCATGATTTTTTTTTTTTTTTTTTTTTTTTTTTTTTTTTTTTGTGGTACCAGGGATTGAACTCAGGGGCACTCGTCCACTGGGTCACATCCCCAGCCCTTTTTTGTATTTTATTTAGAGACAGGGTCTCACTGAGTTGCTAAGTGCCTCACCATTGCTGAGGCTGGCTTTGAACTCGCGATCCTCCTGCCTCAGCCTCCCAAAGTGCTGGGATTACAGGCGTGCGCCACCGCGCCCGGCTTCATCCATGATTTTAATACTCATATGGTTTAAATTTTTTTCACTTAGATAGGCTTACCAGCATTAATAATAAAAATATAAGATATCCAATTAAATTGGATTTTGGATAAACAACAAATGCTTTTTTTTTGTAAAAGTATGTCCTAATAAAAAAAACCCTACATCTGAATCTATAATCTACATAGGTTTTATTCATACTATTATGAATAGTAGAAGATATTGTCACTGGAGGTATGAGGAATTCCCAGAGAGAGGGACCTGGGACCTGGACTCAGGACAAGTGGGGTTCTTGGCATGTGTGATGGAAAAGAATTTTAGCATGTGTTGGTTACAGAGACAGGAAAGTGCATTTAGGAAAAAGGAGATACATTCAAGGAATGTGGTCTGTCTCTGGAGGGAGAACTTTTTGGGTTAAAGCAAAGAATACACATTCAAGGGAGAGTATTGGTCATCTCCTAAGGGAGAAATAGCAACCTGTTGGTGTGGGTGTTAATATTTATAGAGGAATGGTTCCTAGGGACTGGCCTAGAGGTGGAGTCAGGGCAGAGTTATGCAATTTTAGGCCAGTTTTCCCTGCACTTGCACATTGCCCTTGTGTACTTTTGGTGGGTGAGTGTGTATGGGTTAAGGTCAAGGGCTGGGTTGCTCAACAATTGCCAGGATTTGTGGGTATTTTCTGCAATTTAATGGTTTGGGGACACTGCTCTTGGGACTCAGTCTACTTTCCTTTTCCTTTTCTGTATTTCCAAATTCCTCTCTCATTGGGAGTGTAATTTTATCTTCTTCCAAATACAAATTTCAACTTCAAAATGTAATTTTTAATGAATGAGTAGTTTAAATTAATGGTTAGGCATGGAACCTTTGCCCCTGAATGCTACACTTTGCATTTCAAAAAATAAGACATTCTCAGCCGGGCGCGGTGGCACACGCCTGTAATCCCAGCACTTTGGGAGGCTGAGGCAGGAGGATCACGAGTTCAAAGCCAGCCTCAGCAATGGCGAGGCACTTAGCAACTCAGTGAGACCCTGTCTCTAATAAAATACAAAAAAGGGCTGGGGATGTGGCCCAGTGGTCTAGTGCTGCTGAGTTCAATCCCTGGTACCAAAAAAAAAAAAAAAAAAAATAAGACATTCTCCTAGATAGCCAACACAACACTAATGAAACCGCTTTTTACCGTGCGAGTTCTTGCTCCCTGAACACTGAAGAATAACACCGAAGAAGCACTCCAAGGCAAGCATAGAGTGGAAAGTGGACAGCTTTATTGAAAGGATAGCAAAAGACTTCCCCCAGAGGGAGAAGGGGACCCGGAAACCAGGAATCCAAAGGGAGGAGAGGCCTTCTCCCTTTTATATCTGAAATATTTCTTTTGTCCCTTTCATGTTCCCTATCTCTGTCCTTCCTGGGACAGAGGAATGTCAAAAGATGTGACACCGGAGGGCCCATGGGGGAAGTGAGATTCACAGGAAGGGCTTAGGGCTAGTTGATTAGCATCTCCGTTTGCTGGGGCTGTTTCATTAACATTCCATAAGATGGGCCCTAAACTTGGGAACATTAACCATCCTATCTCCCTTAGAGTTGCTCTGTGTTTTTCCAGGACTCAGGCTGACTCCATTTTCCTTATGGACTCCATGTTCTTTATGAAACTCGATGTTAGACCCGATTTGCCTGACTACACTCACTACCTAGCTTTAAATCTGGCTTCACTAACATCTAGTACAAACTTTTCCAATAGTCCAAAATTTCCAAAACCAACAACCAATCCAGAACCATACCTTATGTTTGGCTTTGTGTCCCTTTGTCTTAATTTAGGACAGTTCCTTTTTTCCCCAACACTGATTTGTTGAAAAGATCAAATGAGGTTTGTTTTGTTTTATACTTGGATTGAACCTAGAGGCACTCAACCATCCCCATTCTAAAAGAACTGATTTGAACCAGGCCTGTTGGTACACAAATGTCATCCCACTAACTTGGGAGTCTGAGGCAGGAAGATGGCAAGTTGAAAGCCAGCCTCCACAATTTAATGAGACCCTATGTCAAAATAAAGTAAAAAGGGGCTGGGAATGTAGCTCAGTGGTAGAGTAGCTCTGGGCAAAATCCCCAATACAAAAAAGAAAAAGAAAAGAATATATTTATGTATATATGTTCCACCTTGGGGATTTGTCTCACATTTCCTATTGATAGCATCTCTGAGTGTTAACAGTGGTCTACTTCATGCTTTGAATATAGCCCTTGCTGCTCTGCTGCTGTGACTTACTTTAAAACAGACATGTTTCTTTCTCTTCCTCTCACTCCCCCATCCCTAATCTTGGGAAACAGGATTACATTTCTTTCCCATCCTAAGCAGAGTTATCTGTCCTTGAACCCACCTCAGTAACAAAGTAACTCAGACTTCAGGATGTCACCAGAAGAGCTCAGAAATGACGGTCTCCCAAAATAATAAGTGAATTATAACTCCTGACAGAGAATGTGTGTAACCGAAAGCTCAGTCCTTGTCCTCAATGTCAATCCAATAATGAAGACAAGGTTTTGAGGGAAAAAAAAAAAAAAAAGTTTTATTGCTTTGCTAGCAAAGGAAAAACACAAGGGACTCCTGTCCCAGAGCCTGTGATTCTCCCCATCAAGGGGAGCAGGGGTGGTTTTTATTTGTTTTTTTTTTTGTGTGGTTTTTTTTTTTTTTTTTTTTTTTTTTTTTTTTTTTTTTTTTGGTACTGAGGATTGAACTCAGGGCCTTTTTTTGTATTTTATTAGAGACAGGGTCTCACTGAGTTGCTAAGTCCCTCGCTATTGCTGAGGCTGGCTTTGAACTCATGATCCTCCTGCCTCAGCCTCCCAAGTGCTGGGATTACAGGTGTATGCCACCACACCCGGTTTAGGGGTGGTTTTTAAAGAGGTGATTCAGAGAAATGAGATTAGGGAGGAGAGATCAGGAAGGAGAAGATCAGGGAAAAGAAAATCAGAGAGGAGAAAGTCAGGGAAAAGAAAATCAGGGAGGAGAAGGTCAGGGAAAAGAAAGTTGGGAAAAAGAAAAAAAACATGTAAGTTTTAAAATAACAAGGGATATAATCAAAGTATAAAGTGAACCACTTTTACATTTCCCCACTGTCGATTTCTAGCTTCCATTTATATGGAAAGTGGGGAATGACCTCTCCAAGTTGCTTCCTGTGAAAACATATGACAAAGGGGTTCTTTAGAATGGGAAGCTTTTTACTTGTTGCCATTCTCTCTTCTAGGTTTTTGTTTTATAGTTGCAAAGGGTGGAAGAGCAACAGAGCAGTAAATGGAAAGACATATATACAAGGGCAATGATGAACAGTAGTCAGAATGAAGTAGAGAAACCTAGTAAAATAGGGCCGGGTTGTAGCTCAGCGGTAGAGCACTCACCTAGCATGCCTGAGGCACTGGGTTTGATCCTCAGCACCACATAAAAATAAAAGAAAGATATTGTGTCCACCTATAACTAAAAGATTAAACAATAATAATAAAAAAGAAACCTAGTAAAAGAGTTTTTTTTTTTTTTTTTTTTTTTGTACTGGGGATTGAACTCAGGGGCACTCGACCACTGGGCCACATCCCCAGCCCTTTTTTGTATTTTACTAGAGACAGGGTCTCACTGAGTTGCTAAGTGCCTCGCCATTGCTGATGCTGGCTTTGAACTCTTGATCCTCCTGCCTCAGCCTCCCGAGTGCTGGGATTACAGGCGTGTGCCACCGCGCCCGGCAGTAAAAGAGATTTAACATCTCTTGGTACCCAAGAGAAGAAGCTAGAGAACCAGGTAGTTAGGCCTGTCCCCATCCCATCCAAAAGGGATGTATAGTGGTCAAGGGTCTGTTGTAGCCAGGTTGCTCATTGCCTGATCTTTTTCAATAGTGATCTCTGAAAGGAAAGTGAGAAAGTAGAAAACGGGCAAGTGAGAAATGAAAGACAGAGACCAGGCAGAGATACACAAGAGAGTTTATTTGTCAGAACTGCCAAATAAAGGCTCATCCCTCCATAGTGGAGAGAGGCAGGACAGGCTTGAATTTGGGGGCTTTTATGGGCCAGGCTTAGGGATCAGAGCCGGGCAGGTCCTAATGCAGGCGGGAAAGAATGGGTGGTGAAGGGTTGGGTTGTTAAGAGAGAGTGGTGAGCCTTTCCCAGAAAGGTCCTGGGGTGGAAAATGGTGGCTGTCACTTAAGATGGCCACCCAGATGCTAAGCAAGGACCTTATAGTCCCCTCCTGTGAGGAGGTGTTAATATAAATGCAGCAAGATGTATTAGCTATAGCACAAACTCCCCCTTGCTTGGCTAGCAGCCTAATGCCATGCCGTTATCTAGCACTACCTTGCCCAAGTAGTCCAGGAAATCTGTAAATTTGAGATGGACAGGCTGTCTCATTTGCCAAGGTAGAAGTTTTTGACAGATTTCAGAGGACCCAATGTTGTGCCACAATTCTCCATGAAGATAATAAGGTGTAACCAAAAATGTATTCATTGTCATCAGGAATTCCACTAGGGAGGTCCCAGGCCAGTTGAGTAAAAAAGTTTAGGGAGCTTGCCCAGTGAACTGATTCCTTTAAGAAATAAATTTAAAATAGTCTCCCTAAATTACCTAGAAAACATTGGGTGAGAGTTGTGAAGTTTCTGAGACATTTGGTAGCCCGAGGACTGTTATTAATTTTACAGACGAACACGTGTCCTGCAGGGGCACAGGAAACCATTGTTTGTCTAAAGAAATCCAGTAGGTCCCCGATGAGGAAATAATCCCCAACTTTAAATCCTGTTCATTCTATCCAAGAATGGTCTGGCAGGAGTAATCAGTTACCGCTGTAATCTTGTCTGCAGGAAATTGGGCAATATTCTGTACTCTCAAAGGTAGTTTTTCTTGTTCCAGAGGAGATCTCATTTCGAGATATTCTGGAACTCATATTCCCTTATGGACCAGGTAAGTGGTGTTAAACAAGAGAAAGAGTGAAACAGGGAACATTGAAAACTGTCTCAGCTGGATAATGCAGTACTCGAACATGATACATAACGGTGCAGGTTCTGAGTTCCCATATTGGCGTCCAATCTCCATCCAGGATCTGAGTAAAGTTTGTAACTTGCACAAAGGGTCATTGTGATCATAGAGGATTGGGGCTCTTGGAAGGCAAATCCAACAATCAACTGCCTGAGTTGAGGCAGCCAAAGTCTGTGCTATCCTAACCAAACTGTTATTCTCCCAGCCTAGAAAGGTAATGTGGATAAGCAACAAAGTTAGTGAAAGCATTAAATCTCTCACTTTGCTTTCTTAAACAAATATTTTAGATCCCCTAAAGGTTCTGATGTCCATGCAGGGGCAGCAACTTCCTGCAAGTCTCTTGGACACTTTTTCACTCTAGTATGATGAACCCAGGGTTTTATTCCAGCAAGTTTCAGGAATGTGTGAGTCGTCAGAAGCATGTCATAAGGTCCTGTCCACTTTTCTCCCAGTTGTTGCTCTGGTCACTGGTTTTTCCAAACCTTAAGTAATACCTGGTCTCCAGACTGGAAGAGATGAAGAGGTGACTCCGAACTAGGAGAGGACCTGAAAGAAGCATACTCATGCACAGTGGTGAATAGTTGACTGATTTGTTGTACATACTACTTTAGCTTAGTTTCTCCTGCAATAGCTATGTCCTCCTCTTTCCCCTGGGGTGCCAGGAAGGGTCTTCCATATACTATTTCATAGGGGCTCAATTTAAGCCTACTTCTGGGGCCCACCTGTATTTGGAGAAGAGCAATTGGCAACACCTTATCTCACTGCAGGTGGGTTTCTTTCTTTCTTTCTTTCTTTCTTTCTTTTTTCTTTCTTTCTTTCTTTCTTTCTTTCTTTTGGTACTGGGGATTGAACTCAGGGGCACTCAACCACTGGGCCACATCCCCAGCCCTTTTTTGTATTTTATTAGAGACAGGGTCTCACTGAGTTGCTAAGTGCCTCGCCATTGCTGAGGCTGGCTTTGAACTCGCAATCCTCCTGCCTCAGCCTCCCAAGTGCTGGGATTACAGGCATGCGCCACCACGCCCGGCAGCAGGTGGGTTTCTTGGCATAACTTAGCCACTGTTTTCTTTTAAGATGTGGTTCTTTTTTTTCTGTAGATTGGGTCTCCAGGATGCTTGTTGCTTTCACTGGGTATCCAATGCTTTGCTCACTTGTTGGGTCACTTTAGCAGTGAAAGATGGTCCATTGTCACTTTGCATGAAGGAGGGGAGCCAGTATCGTGGGATCAACTCCTTCAAGAGAACTCCAGTTATTTCTGAAGCCTTTTCTATTCTGGTAGGATATGCCTCTACCCACCCAGAGAAGGTGTCCACCAGTACAAGCAAATATCTGAAGTTTCCTGTGGTATGGGGCATTTGGGTAAAATCTATTTGCCAGTTATCAAAAGGCTGTGTTCCCACATATTGTGTTCCTCTTACAGTAGGCTGCCTTTCAGTGTTGGGATGGTTAGAGGCACCTAACACACAGTTCCAAGTCACCTGCTGAATGGTTTTTTGGAGGTGTGGTTCCCACAAATGGGGCTTGATAAAATTCACCAAGCCATCCCCCCATAGCGTGTACTCTCATGTTGGTGCTCACCAAGGGCCAGATCAGTCTTTCAGGCAGGAGGATGAGTCAGGGGAGTTTTGTCTCCACCTGACAGTACTATCCCAGGAATCAAAACCCCACTCTTTGGCCCATTTTTCACCTTCCTCAGTATAAACAGGCTTGTATTGGTCCAGTTCAAGCTGAGGTATTAGAGCCTGAATAAATTGTTTACTCTTTACAGCTTTTTTGGCTGCCCTATTCACAGCTTGATTTCCCCTGGCTACATGAGTGTCTACCTTCTGGTGACAAGGACAGTGCATGATTGCCACCTCTTTTGGTTCAGCCACTGCCTGTATTAATGCCAGTATTTCAAGGACATGGCTTTTTTTGTTTTTGTACCTGGGATTGAACTCAGGGGCACTCAACCACTGGGCCACATCCCCAGCCCTTTATTGGATTTTATTTAGAGACAGGGTCTCACTGAGTTACTAAGTGCCTCATCATTGCTGAGGTTGGCTTTGAACTCATAATCCTCCTGCCTCAGCCTCCCAGGTGCTGGGATTACAGGTGTGCACCACCACGCCCAGCTCAAGAACAATTTTTTTTGGGGGGGTACTGGGGATTGAACTCAGGGGCACATTACCGCTGGGCCACATCCTCAGCCCTTTTATTTGTATTTTATTTAGAGACAGGGTCTCACTGCGTTGCTAAGTACCTTGCCATTGCTGAGGCTGGCTTTGAACTCGCGATCCTCCTGCCTCAGCCTCCCAAGTGCTGGGATTACAGGCGTGCGCCACCATGCCGGCTTCAAGAACATGTTTAATGTCCTTGTTTTCAGCAGTGAGGAGCCCTCTTTCTTTTCAAATAGCTCCATGTGCATGTACTATCATGAAAGCATGTTTGGAGTTGGTATAATTTCCTTTTGAGAGCCTGAGAGCTCTTGTCAGAGCAATTAGCTCTGCTTTCTGGGCTGCTGTTCCTGGTGGTAAAGACTTAGCTTCCAGTAACTGTTGTTCTGTGACCACGTCATATCCAGCTACTGGCTGGCCATTGTCCATGAAGCTGCTCCCATCTGTGAAGAGGTCCCAGTCTGGCTCTGTGATAGGCTGATCGGACAAGTCCAATCTGCTAGAATAGAGGGTTTCTAAAATTTCTAGGCAGTTATGTTGTATGGTCCTATTATCATCTAATGGCAACAGTGTTGCTGGATTTTACATGGACAGGACTTTAAGGTTGAGATTGGGGTTATCTAGTAGGATGGCCTGATATCTCTCCATCCTCCCAGAAGTCAGCCAGTAGCCACCCTTCTGTTCTAGTGGGACCAAGACTTGGTGAGGGGCTGTCCTAGAGTAAACTTTTCAGCCTCCTGTAACAAAACACAAGTGGTTGCTACTGCCCGCAGGCAGGAGGGGGCCATCTTTTTGCTGTATGGTCAAGCTGTTTTGATAAATAGGCCACTGGTCATGGTATAACTCCCAGTGTTTGTAAGAGAATTTCAAGGGCTGTACCTTGTTTCTCATGCACACATAATCTGAATTCCTTTTGTAAATCAGAAGTCCCAGGGCAGGGGCTGTCATGAGGCTGTGTTTTAACTTCTTAAAAGCAGCTTAGCATTCTGGGGTCTAATTCAAAGGTTCTATTTCTGTTCCTTTTAATGCCTCATACTAGGGTTTTGCTATTAGTTCAAAGTTAGGGATCCAGATACGGCAGAATCCTGCCATTCCCGGGAACCCACATAACTGCCCCCTGTTTCTGGGTTCCCTAAGGCTTAAGATCGCCTGCTTTCAGTCTGGTGTCAGACTTTGGGTTCCTTGGCTAATCTGAAATCCCAGGTAAGTGACTTGTTTGAAAGTTAGGGCATTTTTAGTGGACCTTATATCTGCATGAGGCTAGATGGTTTAGAGCATCAATAATATTTGAAGACAATGTTCATAGTCTGGGCTAGCTATAAACAGGTCATCCACGTATTACAAGAGGATTCCCTGATTCAGCTGTAACCCTCGCAAGACTTTTGCCACGCATTCATTAAACAGAGTAGGAGAGTTTTTAAATCCCTGAGGACAGTCCAAGCAATACTGGGTAGTTACTTTGGTATTTGGGTCTTGCCATTCAAAAGCAAATAGTAATTGGGATTTTCTTTCCAGAGGGATGCAAAAGAATGCATCCTTTAAATCCAGCACTGTAAGACAGCTACGTTACCTGACATTGTAGTCAACAAGGTGCATAGATTAGGTACTGTGGGATGAATAGTCTGAACAATATTATTTATAGCTCTCAAGTCTTGCACAAATTGGTACTCATCAGTGTGAGGTTTCTTATTGGGCAGGATAGGCATATTGTAGGGGACTGACAAGGCTTTTTTCACAAAGTTATCTAGAAGTGGCTGAATTCCTATTAGTGCCTTTTTTCTACAGGAGTGCTGTTTTGTTGTTGTTTTTTGAGGCAGGTTACCCCCTCCTTAAGCAAGATCTTTTCTTTCTTTCTTTCTTTTTTTTTTTTTTTTGGTATTGGGGATTGAACTTAGGGGCACTCAATTACTGGGCCACATCCCCAGCCCTTTTTTTTTTTTTTTTTTTTTTATTTTATTAGAGACAGGGTCTTACTGAGTTGCTAAGTGCCTCACCATTGCTGAGGCTGGCTTTGAATTTGCGATCCTCCTTCCTCAGCCTCCCAAGTGAAGGAGCCCTAATTAGGAAGGGCTGTTGCAGCTAGCTGGAAGCCATAAGTTCCACCTGATATGTATGTGACGCACCTGTAGGCACCTGAAAAGCTGAAGGTATATAACCGGGTGAAAGCGGTCCGAGTTAGGAGAACGAATTCATTCAGTCAGCCGGGCAGTCACTCGGTCGGTCAGAAGAAGCGACCAGAACGTAGGCAGAGCGGTTACAGAAGAGAAACCAGATAGAAGACAGAAGAGAAACCAGATAGAAGAAGTAATGACTGGTCAGAGTTAGGCCGAGGCTCCTGAGGAAGACAGAAGACAGAAGAAAGAAGAAGGAAGAAGGAAGAGAGAAGAAAGAAGCTCTAATCTTTCTCTAAGCTAAGCTCTATCTTTCTTTACTCTTTCTTTCTACTCTAAGCTAAGAAGACAAGAAGAAAAGCTCGCTCTAATCTTTCTCTCTAAAAATCTTTCTTTCCCTTTCTAAGCTCTAAGAAAGAAGAAGGAAGAAGGAAGAGAGAAGAAAGAAGCTCTAATCTTTCTCTAAGCTAAGCTCTATCTTTCTTTACTCTTTCTTTCTACTCTAAGCTAAGAAGACAAGAAGAAAAGCTCGCTCTAATCTTTCTCTCTAAAAATCTTTCTTTCCCTTTCTAAGCTCTAAGAAAGTAGAAGTAAAAGTAGTAAAAGCTTCACTCTGCCTCCGAGAATTTTCCCGCGGCACCGTGGCTGGCCACAACAGGCAGCTTACACCCAAGTGCTGGAATTATAGGTGTGCGCCACCATGCCTGACCTTAAGCAAGATCTTGATGGGAGTAACATTGATGGCCCTCCCTGGGGTCCCATCAGTCCATACAATTTTACTCACTGTTCCAATGAACTCCAATGGGATGGATTTGGTTTCCTTGTAGCAAGCAAAAGCTGGAGCTGGAGTGAATTTTCGGGAGATTCTTGTAGATGAAATTGTTGCTTTTTGGGTGAAAATGTTATCTGT
This sequence comes from Tamias sibiricus, assembly GCA_025594165.1. NCBI lineage: Eukaryota > Metazoa > Chordata > Mammalia > Rodentia > Sciuridae > Tamias > Tamias sibiricus. Next base: position 37,982,251 of record CM046657.1, on the reverse strand, counting down.
GCATTTAATTTACATAACAAATCTCATCCAAGGACAGGGGTCAGGTAATCTGTCATATACAAAAAACTATGCCCTAATTTTTTTCCTCCCAGTTTACATTCAAGGGACTGGGTAATGGACGATGCTCAGTGCAGCCTGTCACTCCAACTACTGCCTGCGTGTTAGTGCTTAAGGAGATCGATTTAGAATTTATAACAGAATAACTGGTATCAGTGTCCACCAGGAAGCCAATCAGTTGGGTCCCCACTATCAATTGTACCCGGGGCTCCTCTGGGGCTATTGGTATAGAGGCCTCTAATAAGGCCTGGAGCCCTGGGCCCGGTCACTCACCATCTGAGTTTTGGATTTGGGAAAACTTTATTTTTTTAAATTTCAGGGGAGTGATCTAGTCCTGGGGACCTTCTCTTCCTTGGACAATCCCTTTTCCAATGTCCTTCCTCCTTATGAAGGCACACTGATTTTGCTTTAGTGGATGGTGTCTATTTCCTGTCCCTTCCTTTGGATTTTCTTAAGACAGAGGTTGCCAAAAAGACACGTGCTGACTTTTGTTTCTGTTTCTCTCGGGAATTGAATACCTCAAAGGCAATAACAACTAGCTATAAGGGGTTCATACAAATTGCCCCTTCCACTGCTGAAGTTTCCTCCCTATGTCTGGGGCATTTTGCCCAGTGAAAGTCATGTTGACCATGCAGAGGTTTTCAGGGGCTTCTGGATCTACATATGTGTATTTCCTGTCCACCTGATAAACCTGCTCTAAAAATTCTGAGGGGTTCTTGTTGATCTTTTGCTGTAACTCCTGAATCTTTTTTTTTTTTTTTTTTTTTTTGGTACTGGGGATTGAACTCAGCGGCACTTGACCACTGGGCCACATCCCCAGCCCCTTTTTTTGTATTTTATTAGAAGCAGGGTCTCACTGAGTTGCTAAGTGCCTCGCCATTGCTGAGGCTGGCTTTGAACTCGCGATCCTCCTGCCTCAGCCTCCCAAAGTGCTGGGATTACAGGCGTGCACCACCGCGCCCGGCACTCCTGAATCTTATTTAAACTTTTTTTGCTTGGGTACTCTCCTCCTGAGTCCCACCAAAAAACATTTCTTTCTTTCTTTTTTTCTTTCTTCTTTTTTTCTTTCTTTCTTTCTTTTTTTAATATTTACTTATTTGCTTTAGTTGTACACAATGCCTTTATTTGTACGTGGTGCTGAGGATCGAACCCGGGCCGTGCACGTGATAGGCGAGCACTGTACCGCTGAGCCACAACCCCAGCCCCAAAAAGACATTTCTGATAATGACTAACCACTGGGCTGTCTGCTGCCACATTTGGGTCCCAATTGGACTCCCTCATAGGAATAGCTTCTGCTGGTGCAGGGGTGTGATTGGGATCCTCATCATGGAGCCTCTGAGCATCTTCCCTTGTTCTATCTATCAGTAGTCAGTGCTCATCAGCTGTGAGTAACATGTTAAGCAGAGTCTGTCTGCCCAGGTGAGGTGGTTCTTTTTTTTTTTTTTTTTTTTTTTTGTCTTTTTTGGAACTGGGGGTCAAACCCATGGCTTAGTGAATGCAAGGCAGATGCTTTGCCACTGAGCTACATCCCAGCCCCAGGTGGGGTGGAGAGTAGCAAAAAATGTTAGTAAATAACTCAGCCATTTCCTTTGAGTTGTCTCAATAGGTTGGGTTTGAATTTTTCCAATTCATCCAGTCAGAGGTTGAGAAGGGACTGTAACTCCAGTAATAGCCTGCTGGCTGCCCCTGTTTACTTCTACTGATGGGGTGTTGCCTTAGGGGAAATTGACCTGCTGGCAACAGGTACTTCCCAGCCAAAAGGAGTTCTCTGGTGGGTTTTAGATGGGGAGAGCGTTCCTGACCCAGAGTCATAGATAGCCCTGTGATGCCAAGTGGGTGCCCTTCTTCCTCCACTTTCCCTTCATGTGAACTGCTCCCTATGGAACTAAGAGAGCTAGTGGGAGCCAGAGATGATGGTGCCAGACCAGCTGGTCAGACACCAGGTTAGAATTAGGATTGGAGGGGTTTGTTGCATTTAAGTTTATCAAATCCTCCTCAATGTTCTCTACTGACTTTCTGCTATCCTCACACACTAAGGGCTGTGCTTTTCTCTGCACCAGCAACTTAGTTCCTAGACATTCAGACTCCTTATTGTGCAGCAATGTAAAAGCTTGCACATGTGGGATTTCTTCCCATTTTTCTGACCTCTGGCAGAAAAGCTCCAACTGCAAGATCATATGGTAATTCAGAGTACCAGACAATGGCCACCTTTCTTCCCCATCCAGAACATACATCAACCAGACTTTGTTACAGTAAAACAACATCGTTTTTTTCAGTCATAGGTTTATAGCTATACATGGCCCAGTTAACCAGGAACTTTCCTAAGGGACCATTAAATTGACACAGTGTTGCCCATGTCTGAAAGGGGCCAGTAATGGATACAAACAATCAACACAGACAAGTAGAGGGATTTCCCAAAGCCAAGGCCAACAAACAGATGAAAACCCAGAGCAGACCAGAAGGGAATAAAATCCCTAGGTTTTGGAGTCTCACTTAACCAAGAATCCTACACCAATGGTGCCACAAATGTCTCCATGAAGAGGGAACAGATGTTCTCACAAAGATGTGTGGATTCCACAGATGTGTGGAATCAAGGGTCTCAGTGTGCACACTGGGGGACTTTCCAGATGGCCAAGGGTGTCACGACTTTATGGTGTTCAGTTTCCTTTTTCTCAAAGCAGAGCAACTGATGGAGCAAATTGTGCCATTCAGGGAGAGAAGGCAGGAGTTCCCCAAAGCAAAAAGAGCTTTGGCGGCTTCTGGGACGGTCCCTCAGTCCCTTCCTTTACTCACAGAAATAGCTTCTCTGGTTAGGTCTGAGGCAAACTCACCCTGTGTCCCAATTTCTCCAGCAGTCAGCTCTCAACAAACTTGCCAGCCACTTTGTATCCTCAGCATGGACGTGGGGGTCGCATGGAGTGCCAGACCTGCCCAAGAAGGCTGGAGTCGGGGATGCTCTTTGGTCTCTTCTTGGTCATGAAATTTGTAACTGAAAGCTCAGTCCTCATTCTTGATGACAATCCAATATTGAACACAAGGTTTTGAGAAAAAGGAAAAAGTCGTTTTATTGCTTTTCTAGCAAAAGAGAAACACAGTGGACTCTTGTCCCAGAGCCTGTGATTCTCCTCATCAAGGGTTTTTTTTTTTTTTTTTTTTTTGTACGGGGTTTGAACTCAGAGTCATTCAACCACTGAGCCACATCTCTGGCCCTGTTTTGTATTTTTTTTTTTTTAATATTTTTTATTAATTTGCTTTAGTTGTATACAATGCGTTTTATTCAATTCGTTTTATTTGTACGTGGTGCTGAGGATCGAACCCGGGTCGCCCACGTGCTAGGCGAGCGCTCTACACTGAGCCACATCCCCAGCCCCCTGTTTTGTATTTTATTTAGAGACAGGGTCTCACTGAGGTGCTTAGTGCCTTGAGCAGGTTTTTTTTTTTTTTTTTTTTTTTTTTAAGAGGTGATCCAGAGAAATGAGATTAGGGAGGAAAGATCAGGAAGGAGAAGACCAGAGAAAAGGGGCTGGGGCTGGGGCTCAGGGGTAGTGCATTTGCCTGGCAAGTGTGAGGCACTGGGTTCAATTCTCAGTACCACATATAAATAAAAAAATAAATAAAGGCCCATCAACAACTAAAAAATAATAAAAATAAAAAAGACCAGGGAAAAGAAGATCAGGGAGGAAAGGTGGGGGCGGGGCAGAAGATCAGGGGAAAAAACATGTAGGTGTCAAAGCAACAAGGGATATAGTCAAAGCATAAAGTGAACCCCTGTTACACATGTAGAATGTAGCCTTTGAATCACCTCTTTAAAAGTCCCCTGTTGGCAGACCACTTGCCTGGGATGTGTGAGGCACTGAGTTCGATTCTCAGTACCACATAAAAATAAATAAAATAAAGGTATTTTGTCCATTTACAACTAAAAAAAAAAAAAAAAAAAAAAAAAAAAAAAAAAATCCCCGCTCCCCCTAATGAGCAGAATCACAACCTTTGGGACTGGAGTCCTCTGTGTTTCTCATTGGCTAGCAAAATCATAAAACTTATTTTTCCTTTTCCTCAAAACCATGTCCTCATTATTAGACTGCATTGGGGACAAGGACTGAGCTTTTGGTATCATGAGTTTCCTGTAATGGTGTGGATAGATTCCATTGAGTAAGATAAGATTTACAACTGGATTAGGGTGGAGACAGTCTGACTCCAACAGTTGTACTGCCATATATATATATTTACAACCAGGAAATAGTCTGTATGATGTTCTTTGTGTTAGAAATACCAGAGTGCCACAAAGAATCAAACACATGCTGAGAAGTTGCTTGGCAAGGCAAACTTTACCTCTGCACAAGGGTGTGTTACAGAACAAAGTCTATCAGGCAAACACACTTTAGGTTCAAGAGTACCTAAAGGCTATTCTTTTAACAAAAACCCCAATACAATAAAGCATTACTATCCATCATTCCTCATGTTGTGTACTAGATCTCTAGACTTGTTCATCCTATTTTGTATCCTTTCACCTACATTTCACCATTCCTCCTCTGCCCTGCTTGATTTCTTATGTTTTACATGTTACTGTATCATTCCTGCCACTCTATCTATCTGTCTGTCTATCTATCTATCTATCTACCTATCTATCTATCTATCTATCAGGGGCAGTACTGGCGATTGAATCCACATGCCCTTTACCACTGAGCTAAAGGGGCGCTGTACCACAGAGCTGCATCTCCCCCCCCCCTTTTTTTGGCAGGGTCTCACTGAATTGGTATGGCTGGCTTTGAACTTGCCATCCTCCTGCCTCAACCTTCTGAGTTGCTGGGATTACATGCCAGCACCACTGTGCCCTGCTCCTTTTCATTTTTATTTTAAAATTTTGAGGATCTCGCTAAATTTCACAGACCGACCTTGAATATCTGATCCTCCTGCTTCATCATGCCAAGTGGCTGGGTTGCAGCTATGCACCATGGCCTGGCTTCATTGGTTTTTCAAGCAGGAGAGAAGACAACACAGTTGTGTACTTGCTGGGAGCCAGCACTGTGGTGTTGCCTGTAACCCCAGTGATGCAGGAGGCTGAGGCAGGAGGTTGGCAGATTCAAGCCAGCCTCAGTAATTTAGCCAGACCCTGAGCAATTTGGGAGAGCGTACCTCAAAATGAAGAAAATTAAAAGAACCGAGGTAGTCGCTCAATATCTGGTCCCTAAATAAATAAGAGGAAGCAAAAGAAAGAAAAGTGAGTTGGAGGTCTATGCTAAGGAGGGAAAATGACACAAAAGTTCGGGGGAAAAGCAGGATCACATGATTTTGAGCAACTATGCCACCTAAAATTTGTTGTTATTGTTTCTACTAGGAATCAAACCCCAGGGCACTCTACTGCTGAGCTAGCAACATCTCCAGTCCTTTTTAAATTTTATTTTGAAAGAAGGTCTTGCTCTGGCTGGCCTTGAATTTGCAATTGTCCTGCCTCAGCTTCCTGAGTTGCTGGAATTACAGGCATGCATCATGGCACTCAGCTCACATTATTTTTATTTAAATTGTTTTATAGATGGACACAATACCTTTATTTTACTTATTTATTTATATATGGTGCTAAGGATGGAACCCAGTGCCTCACACGTGCTAGGCAAGTGCTCTACCACTGAGCTACAACCCCAGCCCTCACATTATTTTTCCATGTCTTTTATTTTAAGTTTGCAATTTTGCAGAAAGTAAGGTATTTTAGGGAAGAATAAATTTCATTATTGCGGAAATGTGTGTGTATATGTGAAATTCTCGCCCTCCACTTTTTTTTTTTTAATATGGAACGCTTCATGAATTTGCACATCATCCTTGTGCAGGGACCATGCTAATGCTAATCTTTTCTGTATTATTTCAATTTTAGTATATGTGCTGCACACCTTTTTTTTTAAAAAAGCGAACACCCACCTTTTTAAAAATTATATATATACACATACATACATATACATATATATTTATGTGGTGCTGAGGATCAAACCCAGTGCCTCACGTGTTAGGCAAGTGCTGTACCACTGAGCCACAAACCCAGTTTTTAATTAATTTATTTATTTAGAATGAATAAGCAATTCGAGTTTTATTTTTATGAGAAATGGTAGAATGAGTTTTAAAAACATGATTCTTGAGTCAATTTATGTATGAGAAAAATTGCAACCTCTGTTCACTGTTTTACACATTGGTACACATTATTATATTAAATCTTCTATATTTTAATTACATGTTTCAAAATGTTTCTGTTGACAGAACTGGCTTGTGCTATATTATGTTTTCAGGCTTCCAGAAGGAAATTTTGTTCTGCTTTAAATTCTGGTTAACTTGTTAAGAACTGTAACTACATATCACCTGAATAATGATGTTACCTGAATAATGCATATTTTCTAAGCACTATGCTAAATTTTATTTATTTATTTATTGGTACCGGGGATTGAACTCATGGGCAGGGCACTCAACCACTGGGCCACATCCCCAGCCCTTTTTTGTATTTTATTAGAGACAGGGTCTCACTGAGTTGCTAAGTGCCTCGCCATTGCTGAGGCTGGCTTTGAACTCGCGATCCTCCTGCCTCGGCCTCCCAAGTGCTGGGATTACAGGCATGTGCCACCGCACCTGGCTTCACGATGCCAGTTTTAATCCAGTTTTTTTTTTTTTTTTTTTTTTTTTTTTACTGATTTGCCACAAATATGTAAATGTATTTGGGAGTCAACATGACTCCTAAAACAATACAACACTGTTAACACATGTATTCCAATATTTTTACTGTGAATTTTGCCAGTTGCAATGTTTTCATGAATCCACCAGGTGGCAGACAAATACAATTTCCACATAATGATTCAACAAACTGCAACAACATTGCTTCCTTATGGAAAATCAATTAGAAATGTTATTCATAAAAGACTGGGTGTATATTTGATATAATATGCACACTTGCTATAAATACATCAAGCATATCTGACCTTTTCATTACCACAGTATAAATGTGCTGCTTTTATGGTTAAAGAAATTTTTACAATTCACATGAGAATTTCTGTTAGAAACAAACTGCTGAAAATCATTGTAATTAGGCACTCTGAAAAATATATGTCTCATGTCATCCATTGTCCTCAACACTTAGAAACGTTATCTACTGGCCATGAAATCTAGTTTGATCCTTTGGAATCAGAAAAGCAAAATCGATGATGCATCACTGATAAAACAAAACCCCTGTTACTCAACTGACTGGATTTTTAAAATTCTTTGAATATTTCTACAGTTATTTCGAGGTCCAAACTCATAGTAAAAATTGCTCATAAAAGACTGGGTGTATATTTGATCTACACACTTGCTATAAATACATCAAGCATATCTGATCTTCTCATCCCACAGCTATATTTTCCTAATGTTTCTGTCTTCTTTTTATATTTTGATTTATTTTAAAGAAAAGGTTAACAGGCATATGATTTCAGCTATGTAGAGGGATGGGCAAATATTTTTAAAGCTTTTGTGAGAGGGTCACAGATATATCTGGGATTTTATTTTTAAAATATGTGTAGTACTTCCAAGTAATGAATTCTCCATGTATGTGATGAAGCTGACTAGAGTGACTCTTGACTCATCTTGAATTAGAATGTTGATTTTATTTTTCAAAATTTTTCATCTTTAGCTGGGCGCAGTGGCACACACCTATAATCCCAGCACTTGGGAGGCTGAGGCAGGAGGATCACGAGTTCAAAGCCAGCTTCAGCAATGGCGAGGCACTTAGCAACCCTGTGAGACCCTGTCTCTAATAAAATACAAAAAAGGGCTGGGGATGTGGCCCAGTGGTCTAGTGCCCCTGAGTTCAACACCAGGTTAAAAAAAAAAAAAAAAAAAAAAAAAAGAAAGAAAAATCATCTTTAAAACACTTCCTAAATTTAATCTACTTCTCTTGCTTGAGTTTAAAATGATTTGAAATTAAATAACTGGCCTGGTGCTGGGCATGGTGGCACATGCCTGTCATCCCAGCAATTCAGAGGCTGAGTTAGAAGGATTGCAAATTTGAGGCCAGGCCTCCTCAATTTAGTGAGGCCCTAAGCAACTTAGTGAGACCCTGTTTCAAAATAAAAAATAAAAAGGACTAAGGATGTAGCTCAGTGGTAAAGTGCCACTAGGTTAAACCCCTAGTACTATAACAATTGTTTTAATTAATTAAATAAATAACTTGCCTGGTATAGTGACACATGCCTACAATCCCAGCAATTTGGGAGTCTGAGGCAGGAGGGTCACAAGTTAGAGGCACTGTAATGAGACCCTTAGCAACTTAGTGAGATTCTCTCTCAAAATAAATAAATAAATAAAAGGATTGGGGATGTTGCTCAGTAGTAAAGCACCCCTGGGTTCCATCTCCAGTACCATAAAAAGAAAAAGAAAATAGAGATAATCAGTTTTAAAGCACCTGGGCATTATTAAATTATATTTATTGTTCTAATATTTTTTAAAAACTTTTTTATTTATTTATTTTTTGTGCTGGAGATTGAACCCAGGCATGCTTTACCACTGAGCTATGCCCCCAGCCCTTTTTTGTGTGTGTGGTACCAGGGATTGAACTCAGGGGCACTCGACCACTGGGCCACATCCCCAACCCTTTTTTGTATTTTATTTAGAGACAGGGTCTCACTGAGTTGCTAAGTGCCTCGCCATTGCTGAGGCTGGCTTTGAACTCATGATCCTCCTGCCTCAGCCTCCCAAAGTGCTGGGATTACAGGCGTGCGCCACCGCACCCGGCTATGCCCCCAGCCCTTTTATTTTCTATTTTGAGACAGGGTCTCAATAAATTCTCAAGGCTAGCCTTAAACTTGGGATCCTCTTATTTCAGCCTTCCAAGTAGCTTGAATTACAGGTGTTTGACACCATGGCTGGCACTAGACACTGTCTTAAAAAAAAAAGTCGGGTGGGGGTTGTGGCTCAGCGGTAGAGCACTCGACTGGCACGTGCATGGCCCGGGTTCGATCCTCAGCACCACGTAAACATAAATGCATTGCATTGTGTACAACTAAAGCAAATATATATATATATATATATATATATATATATATATATATATATATTTTAAAGTGATGGAATGTAGCCTGTTGGTACAATGTTCCTGGGTTCAATTCCCAGAACTATAAACAAACAAACAAAACAAACTACATACATTCTTAGAGTCCAAATACACATTCTTACAGTCTACCTTCTTTTTGCTGAAGACTGAAAAGTCACTTTAAAAAAAAATATATATATATATAGTTTTAATTTTAGATGGATACAACATCTTTATTTTATTTACTTATTTTTATGTGATGCTGAGGCTCAAACCCAGTGGCTCATATATGCTACCACTGAGCCACAAACCCAGCCCCCAAAATTCTTTTTTTTTTTTTTTTTTTTGGTGGTACTGGGGATTGAACTCAGGGGTATTCGTCCACTGGGTCACATCCCCAGCCCTTTTTTGTATTTTATTTAGAGACAGGGTCTCACTGAGTTGCTAAGTGCCTCACCATTGCTGAGGCTGGCTTTGAACTCGCAATCCTCCTGCCTCAGCCTCCCAAAGTGCTGGGATTACAGGCGTGCGCCACCACGCCCGGCCCAAAATTCATTTTTTAAAAAATACTTTATTAGTTGTAGGTGGACACAACACTTTTATTTTATTTATGTGGTGCTAAGGATCGAACCGAGGGCCTCACACATGCGAGACAAGCACCTTACTGCTGAGCCATAGCCCCAACCCCCTTAAAAAAATTCATTTTTAAAAAAACAGATTTTATCAGCTCTGAAAACCACTTGGTGTTGTTTAAAAATAATAATAATAATGAGTATTTTAGAACTTTGCTTCTACAAGGTTTATTGTTCGTTATCCTTTGTCATAAGAATTATATAAAGGATTTATTCATTTTCTGAGCAAAAAAAATCTATGCTCTCCATAAATTTACATTTTTTTTTTTTTTTTTTTGTGGTACCGGGGATTGAACTCAGGGGCACTTGACCACTGGGCCACATCCCCAGCCCTTTTTAGTGTTTTTATTAGAGACAGGGTCTCACTGAGTTGCTAAGTGCCTCACCATTGCTGAGGCTGGCTTTGAACTCGCGATCCTCCTGCCTCAGCCTCCCAAAGTGCTGGGATTACAGGCGTGCGCCACCGCGCCCGGCTTAAATTTACATTATTTAAAATGTCATGTCTGTTTTCAGCACATAAATTTAACCTACAAAGGGCTCTCAGTAAAGTATGTGTGCCTCATAATCTTGGTGTAATAATACTCCTCACAGTGGCACAATACTACTACTATACTGTGTATGGTGACTTTTATCCAGAGACGCTTCTAAATTCCTTGTATGAGGCAAGACATACTTAGGCCTCTGATGGTCATTTCATTATTTACTCTCATTGGTACATGGAGGATGGAATGTGCTATCCCTGGCACGAAGAGTTCTTCTGGAAATTTAGAGAGAATAAAATGTCTTCATACTTCAGTGACTAAAGAGAAAACACTTGTGGAAAAGAGAGAAAGCAAGTTCCAAGAAGTATGTATTTATTATGTCTGTGCCAGTTTGTTGGAACTCTTTGTCAGCGAGGTCATAATTTTTGTCCCAGTGTGGTTCATTTATCTCTGCTAGCTTCCTTAATCATAGCATGCACTCCTAACCCCAGCCAACTGCTTGACAAATGTCTTTTCTTGGGCAAAAGAGAGCATTAAAAAACAATTTAAAAATCTCTGTGAAATCACCACTATAATTGGAAAAAAATTTTAAACCCTTGCCCAATTAAAATGAGTTAGTAGTTACCATTTTCATTTAGACAGTAGTTAACAGTATATACAAAGGCACTGCCTATAAACAGAGACAAAACAATTTCCAAATGATTCTAGATAAACAACTAACTTATCCATTTTAATGATGGTGGTATTTCCCAAATGTATTTCATGGTGTGTCAATCAATATACAGGTAGAGCCTATTTTATTTATTTTTGGCACTGGGGATTAAACCCAGGTACATTTTATATGTGAGCTACATTCTCAGTCCTTTATATTTTTTATTTTAAGACAAAGTCTTGCTAAGTAGTGTAGGGCCTCCCTAAATTGCTGAGGCTGGCCTCAAACTTGCAATCCTCCTGCCTCAGCCTCCTGAGTTGCTGGGATTAAAGGCATGTGCCATCATTCCTGATGATAGAACCTTACTAAAATACAGAAACTAAATGGGCGCAGTGGTGCACGCCTGTAATCCCAGCACTTGGGAGGCTGAGGCAGGAGGATCGTGAGTTCAAAGCCAGCCTTAGCAATGGTGAGGCACTTAGCAACTCAGTGAGACCCTATCTCTAATAAAATACAGAAAAGGCCTGCGGATGTGGCTCAGTAGTTGAGCGCCCCTGGGTTCAATCCCTGGCACACACACACACACACACACACACACACACACACATTAAAAAAAAAAAAAAGACTAAAATACAAACTAGCTGTTCATAGTGGCATGTCAGTAATCCCAGGTACTTGGGAGGCTAAGGGAAGTTAGATTGGAAGTTCAAGGCTAGCCTAGGCAATTAAGCAAGAACCTGTCTCAAAATACAAATAGGGCTGGGGGCGGGGGTTGTGGCTCAGTAACAGAGTGCTTACCTGGCACGTATGAGACACTGAGTTTGATCCTCAACATTGCATACAAATAAATAAATAAAATAAAGTTTTTGTGTTGCTGGGCATGGTGGCGCACACCTGTAATCCCAGCATTTAGGAGGCTGAGGCAGAAGGATCACGAGTTCAAAGCCAGCCTCAGCAACGGTGGGGCACTTAGCAATTCAGTGAGACCCTGTCTCTTAATAAAATACACAAAAGGGCTGGGGATGTGGCCCAGTGGTCGAGTGCTCCTGAGTTCATTCCCCAGCACCAAAAAAAAAAAAAACAAAAACAAAAACTTTTGTGTCCATCCACAGCTAAAAAGAAAAGGGCTGGGGATGGTAGGAAGCCTCTGAGTTCAATCCCCAGGACTGATAAATATGTAAATAAAATTAAAAATAAATAAATAAAAGGAACCAAGGCTGGGAAATAGTTCAGTGACAGAACACTTGACCAGCATGCTTGAGTCCCTGTACTAAATCCTCAGCATCATTAAAAAAGAAAAAGAGGGGCTGGGATTGTGGCTCAGCGGTAGAACACTCGCCTAGCGCGTGGGCGACCCGGGTTCGATCCTCAGCACCACGTACAAATAAAATACATTATTGAATAAACACATTGTGTACAATTAAAGCAAATAAATAAAAATATTAAAAAAAAAAAAAGAAAAAGAAAAAATTCACTGGTGGCGTGTGGTGACTCACTCCTGTAATCTCAGTGACTCAGGAAAAGAGTCAAGTAAAACAATGTATAACTTTTATAAATGACAAACAAACACGGCCTATTCTGGTAAAATTTCATTTTTGGATCAAGTTTTTGTGTTGGTGAATATCAACATTCAAGAAGTGAGGTACCATGTGTTACTGTGTGAGTCGTGCCTATAAAATGATTTGCCTTACCACTCTGAGAATCTAAGCCTTGTGATGGGTAAAAAGTTTTGGGATAGTTTCTACAATCCTCTTATTTCTTCTTGCACCAGGAACCATTACTGTGGGTCTCCTTAGAAAGAAGTTGTTTCTTTTGGCATAGTGGAAATTCCATACACTCAATTCTTGTTATGTCTGAAGATATAAATAGAATTATTTAAAAGCTCTATCTTTAAATATTTAACACAAATATTAACACACAAACCTTAATTGAGGTCCTACTCTGTACTTTGAATCTTCTATATGCAAAAGATGAATGGTATACAGTCTCTGACTTCTGGAAACTAACAGATTTTTTTTTGTTGTTGGTACTAGGGATTGAACTCAGGGGCACTCGACCACTGGGCCACATCTCCAGCCCTTTTTAAAAAAATTTTATTAGAGACAGGGTCTTACTAAGTTGTTAAGTGCCTCGCCACTGCTGATGACTGGCTTTGAACTCGTGATCCTCCTGCCTCAGCCTCCCAAGTGCTGGGATTACAGGCGTGCACCACCATGCCCGGCTGGAAACTAATAGATTTAAATGCCTCTGGGGTGCTGTGTAGTTGTAACTCTGTTAGTGACATTATAGTTTAGTGCTAAATTCCTTTTAAAAATAAAAATTCTAGACTTACCTTCATACAGGTATTTATTTATTTATTTATTTTTAAAAAAATATTTATTTATTTACTTTAGTTGTACACAATGCAATGCATTTATGTTTACATGGTGCTGAGGATCGAACCCGGGCTGCGCACGTGCGAGGCGAGCGCTCTGCCGCTGAGCCACAACCCCAGCCCTCATACAGGTATTTAAATATTAAGATGCACCTATGAAAATGATAGTAGTAAGCTTGATGATAATGTTAGACTTATTAAATATGAAGCTGTCAGTTGTCCCCAAATTCATCTATATCAAATTGACCTTTCAAGGCAATTACAATAAAAATGACTGTAGGTTTCTTGAGGGTATTGATGACTAATTCTAAAATGTATGTGGGAAAAAGTGACAAAATTGAAGATCTTACTTACACTACTTAATTTCAAAAACTAGAAAAGGCTGTAGATGTTGTCTCAGTGATGTAGTGTTTGCCTGGTATGAGGCCCTGGGTTTGATTCCCTAACATTGCACAAAAACAAAAACAAACAAACAAAAAAAAACAACTCTAGGAAGACAGTCTGATATTGGTAAAAACATAGAAAGACAAATGGGACTGAATGGAATCTAGAAATAGACTCACACAAGTACAGTCAAATGATTTCTGTTGTTTTCCAGTACTGGGAATTGAACCCAGAGGTACGTTAACACTGACCTACACCTCCAGCCCTATTTTATTTTGAGACAGTGTCTTACTAAATTGCCTAGGCTGCCTTGAACTTGTAATCTTCCTGCTTCAGTCTCCTGAGTAGTTGGATTACAGGCATTCATCACTTAACTCAGTTGAATTTTTTTTTTTTAAATTTAAGATTAGACCAAGTAGTCTTGGATATGATGCCAAAGATTATATTTAATATCAAAAGGACAGTACTAATAAATTGGACTTTGTCAAAATTAGAAAAACATTTTGTTATTTGGAAGACATCATTAATTAATCAAAAGATAGCCCGGCATAGTGGCACACACCTGTAATCCCAGGAGCTCAGCAGGCTGAGGCAGGAGAATCACAAGTTTGAGACTAGTCTCAGCAATTTAGGGAGTCCCTAAGCAACTTAATGAGATGTTGACTCAAAAAAAAAAAAAAAAAAAAAAAAAAAATTAAAAGGACTGGGGATGTAACTCAGGGGTAAAGCACCCTTGGGGTCAATCCACAATACCAAAATAAATAAATATAAAACAAACCAAAATGCTGGGGATGTAGTTCAGTGTAAGAGCACATGACGCATGAGGTCCTAGATTCAATCTGCGGTACTCATTTCCCACACATAGAAAAAAGAAAAGAAAAGAAAAGAAAACAAACAAACAAAAAAAGATAAACCTGAGAAAGGAGTTGTATCCAGAATACAAAAAGAACTCTTAAATTTTAATAATAGAGACACAAAAAAACTCAATGTAATAATAGGCTAAAACTTTTTTTTTTTTTTTTAATGAATAGGCTAAAACTTGAAACAGACACTTCATCAAATATAAACATCTAGCAAATAAACACCTAAAAATGTGCTCAATATTATTAATGATCAAGAAAAGGCAAGTTGGGGCTGGGGTTGTGGCTCAGCGGTAGAGCGCTCGCCTAGCACGTGCGCAGCCCGGGTTCGAGCCTCAGTACCACGTACAAATAAACGCATTGTGTACAACTAAAGCAAATAAATAAATATTTAAAAAAAAGAAAAAAAAAAAAAAGAAAGAAAGAAAAGGCAAGTTAAAACCAGATAGGATTTGATTACACATCTAGTACAATGAAACAAAACAAAACAAAGACACCTAAGAATACCAGGTGTGGGTGAGGATGCAGAGTAGCTGGAACACATAGGACCCCTTGGAAAACAGTTTGGCAGTCTCGAGTAAACTTAAACATGCACACCATGATGGTCAATTTCAGGTATCAGCTCAACTGGATTAGAGAATATCTGGAAATGTGAAAAAGCATTATTTTTAGAGGGTCTTTAAGGGTGTTTCCAGAGGAGGTGAGTGAGCATGTGAGCCTGAGGGGACTAGAAAGATCCGCCATATGAATGCGCACCATCTGATTGGTTGGGGACCCAGAAAGAACAAATACAGATGGTGAATTGGTCTCTCTCCTGATATGAGCTGGGGCACTCATCTCCTGCCTTAGACATCAGAGGTCTAAGAGGCTTTTGGATTCCAGGATTCATACTAGCAGTCGCCTTCCTGGATTCTCAGGCCTTTGGTTTTGCACTGAGAGTTATACCATTGGCTTCCCTGGTTCTGAGGTCTTCAGATGTGGACTGAGTCAACCTATCTGCATCCCAGGGTCTCCTGCCTGCAGATGATCTGTTCTGGGACTTCTCAACCACCATCATTGTAGGAGCCAATTCCCTAATAAATCCCCTCACATATATTTGCATACATATCCTCTTGACTCTCTGGAGCACAGGAATACATACAACTACCATATAATACTGCAATTCCACTTGTAAGTATTTATCAAGGATAAATAAAAATGTATGTTCCCATAAAAACCCATACACCTATTCAGTAGGCAGAAGCAGGAGGATCACAAGTGTGAGACCAGCCTGGGTAACTTAGCAAGAGCCAGTCTCAAAATAAAATAAAAACGGCTGGGAATGTACCTCAGCGGTAGAGTGCTTGCCTAAGAATGTACAAGCCTCTGGGTTCAATCTCAAGTACCATCAAAGGGGGGAAAAACACACACAAATGTTTATAGCAACTTTATTAATAATCTTTAGCAACTGAAAAATTAACGAAATGTTCTTTTTTTTTGGTACTGGGGATTGAACTCAGGGGCTCTCAACCACTGGGTCACATCCCCAGCCCCCCCCCTTTTTTTAAATTTATTTACTTTAGTTGTACACAATGCAATGCATTTATGTTTACGTGGTGCTGAGGATCGAACCGGGGCAGCGCGCGCGTGAGGCGAGCGCTCTGCCGCTGAGCCACAGCCCCAGTCCCCCAGCCCTTTTTTGTATTTTATTAGAGACAGGGTCTCACTGAGTTGCCAAGTGCCTCGCCATTGCTGAGGCTGGCTTTGAACTCTTGATCCTCCTGCCTCAGCCTCCCAAGTGCTGGGATTACAGGCATACGCCACCGCGCCTGGCTAACCAAATATTCTTAAGCTGATGTCAAATAAACAAACTGTGGCACATCTCTATATAATGAAACACCATTCACCAATTAAAATATTATCTCTCTTTTGGGATCCCTCCCTCCTTGAGAGCTCTGCTTTCTTTCTATTACTCTAATAAATCCTGTTACTTTACTCTCAAAAAAAAAAAAAAAAAAAAAAAAAGAACTATTACATATGGAATAGTGCTGATAAATCTCAAGTGCATTATGTCAGTGAAAGAAACCCCACTCAAAAGACTAATATTTGATTCCATTTATATGATATTCAGAGCTGGTATGGTGATGCATGCCTGTAATCCCAGTGGCTTGGGAGGCTGAAATAGGAGGATCAAAAGTTTGAGGCCAGCCTCAGCAATTTAGGGAGGTCCTAAGCAACTTAGCATGACCCTGTCTCAACAACAACAACAACAACAAAGTATGTTCTAGAAAAGGACAATCTATAGGGCTGGAGACCAAATTAGTGGTTTAAGGTGGAAGGAGAGTTTCCTGACAAAGGGGCAATATGAGGAAGGTTTGGGAGAATATAGCTTTTTATATTTTTTGGTACTGGAGAATGAACCCTGGGGCGTTTTACCACAGAGCCCTTTTTATTTTGAAAATAAGTTGCTGAAGCAGGCCTCGAACTTTCGATCCTCTGCCTCAGCCTCAGGAGTTTCTAGGATAACAGGCATGAGCCACCATACCTGATTCTAGCTATCTTTATTGTGGTGTTTGCACAGTTCTAAACATCTGTCAAACTCATAGAGCCATACACCAGAAGAAGAAGAAAAAAAAAAAAAAGACTGAATTGTACTATACATAAATTAAAAATACAAAGGAACAAAATGTCCATTGACAAGTGAATGGAAAAATAAAATGTGTTATGTAAGTACAATGGAATATTATGCAGTATTTAAAAAGAAGGAATTTATGTCATGTGCTATATTATGGATGAAGCTAGAGGATACTATGCTAAGCCAATTGCAAAAGGACAAAATACTGTATGATTTTAGTCAAATGAAATATCTAAAATAGTAAAAAATCATAAGAACAGAAAATAAAAAGGTTGTTGTCTAGTGTTGAGGGGAGTAGAGAGGATAGAATTACTACTTAAAGCTTTTGAAATATGTTGCACAACAATGTGAATGTACCTAACACCATTAACTGTACACTAAAGATGGTTAAATTGTACTTTTGTGTGGGAGGGTACTAGGATTGAATCCAACTTTACCACTGAGTTGCATGCCCAGTCCTTTTTATTCCAAGACAGGGTCTCACAAACTGGTGGAGGCTGTCCTGGAATTTGCAATCTTCCTGCCTTAGCCTCCTGAGTTGCTGGGATTACAGGCATTTGCTACCATGCACAGCTGTTATATAATATTTTTAATGTTATTATTTTTTGTTTATTGCAGTAAAAAAAAAAAAGCAGAAAGAGCTTAACAAAAGACATTTAATAAGAAATGGTTAGGGGCTGGGGTTGTGGCTTAGTGGTGGAGCGCTCGCCTAGCATGTACGCGGCCTGGGTTCAATCCCCAGCACCACATAAAAATAAACGCATGGTGTACAACTAAAGCAAATAAATAAATATTAAAAAAAAGAAATGGTTATTAATAGAAGTGTGGGCAGGGGTAAGAGAACATAGTCTGAGACACACAGGGACTAGTGTCCTCAGCCAGAAGGGTAAGAGGATGGATCCAATACCAGAATCTGGCAAGGACTATGGCTGTGGGGGAAGGGACATTCAACAGAAGCTGTTCCCATGGGTAGAAGAATCTAGCCATTGCCCAACCTACTGGTGAGACCCAAACCAGAAGCTAGAGGGCCCAGGAGCCAGAATCATGCAATCCCTAGAGGTCAGCAAGGCAGAGTAGTGGATCCATCCCTGGTAAGGCAAGCAGAAAATAACCTGCCTAGCCTAACCATTGTATCAATAAGGTTTCTTTATATATTTTTTGTCTGTTTTCTCCCCAAGATTTCTATCTTTCTTTCTCTCTTCTTCTCCTTCTTTTTTTTTGACACTGGGCATGGAACCCAGGGCCCCATGCACCGCGAGGCAAGCACTCTACCACTGAATCACACCCCCAGCCCCACCTAACATCCTTCCCCACCCAGAGTACTGGAGATTGAACCCCAGTACCACAGAGCTATGCCCCTATTTCCCCCTTTTGTAAAAACGTGAGACAGCCTAAATTGCCCAGACAGACCTTGAACTTGAGATGCTCCTACCTTATAGGTAGCTGGGATTACAGGCATGTGCCATCACACCTGGTTCAATTTTTTTTTTTAACTACAAAAATGTCCAAACACATACACAAGTTAAAAGAATAGTACAATGCCATTATACTCTCCCCCAAGACTCCACAACTGTGAACATTTTGCCATACTTCCTCTTATTCTCTATAGAGGACATATACAATTTAGTTTTTTAAAAAAATATTTATTTATTTGTTTTAGTTGTACACAATGCAATGCATTTATGTTTACATGGTGCTGAGGATTGAACCCAGGCCACGCACGTGCAAGGCGAGCGCTCTACCGCTGAGCCACAATCCCAGCCCTACAATTCATTTTGTTAATCTTTTTTTTTTTTTTTTTTTTTTTTTTTTTGGGGTACCGGGGATTGAACTCAGGGGCACTCGACCACTGGGTCACATCCCCAGCCCTTTTTGGTATTTTATTTGGAGACAGGGTCTCACTGAGTTGCTAAGTGCCTCACCATTGCTGAGGCTGGCTTTGAACTCACGATCATCCTGCCTCAGCCTCCCAAAGTGCTGGGATTACAGGCGTGCACCACCGCGCCCGGCTATTCTTTTTAAACATTGAAGTTGATGACAGTTAGCTAGTATTCCGTATCATCTTATATGCAATTCATATTTCACCTATTGTTCCAATAAGATGTATTTCATACTTTCTTTGAATAAAAAAATCAACCAATCGTCACACATTTTTTTTTTTTTTAATTTCATGGCATTTAGTTTGTTGAAAATTCCAGAACAGTTGTCTTTTGAAGTGCCTACACAGTGTGTGCCACTGCACTTACCTGAGTATTTTCCGTTTTTAATGATAGATATAAACCCTCCAATTCAGGAAGCCCCATGCAGTTTTTTTTTTTTTTTTTTGGTTTGGTACTGGGGATTGAACTCAGGGGCACTCAACCACTGAGCCACATCCCCAGCCCTATTTTGTATTTCGTGACGGGGTCTCATTGAGTTGTTTAGTGCCTCACTTTTGCTGAAGCTGGCTTTGAACTCATGATCCTCCTGCCTCAGCCTCCCGAGCTGCTGGAATTACAGGCATGTGCCACTGCGCCTGGCTTCTATGTAGTTTATTTTAATATTTTATTGTTATTGTTGTTGTTGTTATTTTGTGGTGCTCAGGATTGAACCCAGGGCTTTGTGCATGCTAGGCAAGTACTTTACCGTGGAGCTACCTTTCCAGCTCCCTGATGTATTTTTAGATATATTAATGTAAGATTTCAGAACATGAAAGGAAAAGAAGACTTGAAATCAGCTAGAGGAAAAAGACAGGCAAATCACCTACAAAGCAATGATGGCGGGGCTAGTACTGATGTCTCATTAACAACAATGGCAGCCAGCAGACATTGGACTAATGTCTTCCATGATCTGAGAGAAATTGACTGTCAACTTAACTTTTTATAACCAGTAAACCTATTTTTCAAGAATGAGGGCAAAATAAAGATACCTTCAGTCAAAGAAAAACAGGATAGTTTTCAATACAATTTCTCATTAATGAAAATTCTGAAGATTGTTCCTCAAGTAGAGGGAAATGTTTCTAGATAGAAAATCCAAGATAAGAGCAAGACTAGTGAGCAATGATATTGATGAATATATGACTAAATCTAAAGAAACACTCTGTAAAATAATATTTTACTTTTTTTTTTTTTTGTATCAAGGATTGAACCCAGGGGCACTTAACTACTGAGCCACATCCCCAGCCCTTTTTATATTTTATTTAGAGATAGGGTATCACTGAGTTGCTTAGGGCCTCACTAAATTGTTGAGGCTGGCTTTGAACTTGCAATCCTCCCTCCTCAGCCTCCCAAGCCGCTGTGCCCCACAATAGTTCACTTTTGAGGAAAAGTCCAGAACTAAAATATTGGGCACAGTTGCATTACAATTAACATTACGTGATCAAAGTTAATGTATTCCAGTTGTGCTCCATTTGTGTACGAGGTGTCAGATGCATTCTGTTGTCATATATAACTAACTAGAACAAATTTAAAAAGTTAATGTATTCTAAAGTTCTTGCATTGCTTAGGAGAATCAAATATGTGGATTAATTCTAGACTTTGTTGAGAAGATAAGCTAAAGTAGCTAAGGCCATCACTAAAAGAAGAGATAAAGAAAATATGAGCTGCTGGGTGTGGCAGCACATGCCTGTAATTCAGCTACCTTGGTGGGCTGAAGCAGAAAGATTAAGTTTCAGGCTCACCTGGGCAACTTAGTGAGACCCTGTTTCAAAATTAAAAAAAAAAAATGTGATGGGGGTGCACTGAGGATATAAGTTAGTGGTAGAGTGTCCTGCGTTCAATCACTGGTACTAGAAAAAACAAAGCAAAACAAAACAAAACAACAACAACAAAAAAAAAAAAAAAAAAAAAAGGAAGAAGAGAAAGTAAAGAAGTGCTAAAAAATTTGTAGGTACATAGGATCCAGCTCAGAGCTTCCACTTGTTAAGTGGGTCAATTTGAGATAATAATAATAATAATAATAATAATAATAATAACAGAATGGATATGATCCATTCATTGAGTAACAAAAAGAATCTATGAATACATGTTATTACGAAACAGAAAATCACTTTTTATAACCCTCAAAGTAATAATTTATCCATACAATAATATCATTTGATACCAAAACTAATTTGGGTATGGTGGCACATACCTATAATCCCAGCTACTCAGGAGGCTGAGGCATGAGGATCTCAAATTCACCAGTCTGGACAATTTAGAGAGACTCTGTCTCAAAATGAAAAAATAAAAGGTTAGCTGGGCCCAGTGGCGCACACCTCTAATCCCAGCAACTCAGGAGGCTGAGGTAGGAGGATCCCAAGTTTGAGGGCAGCATCAGCAACTTAACGAGATCCTCAGCATCTCAGCGAGATAGTGTCTCAAAATAGATAAATAAAAAGGACTGGGGATGTAGCTCAGTGGTAAAGCACCTCTAGGTTTAATCAGCAGTACCAAAAATAAAATAAAGTAAAATGAAATGAAATGGCTGAGGAGGTAGCTCAGTGGCAGAGCACTTGCCAGAATGCCTGATGCCCTGGATTCAATCTCTAGTATTGCAATTATAATAATAAAATAAATACACACTAAAACTATTATGTTGAAAACTGTTAGGAAACAGGACACTTGTACGGCCTCAAAGTATCACTACCGCAGAGTACTTCTTAATTACAAAGGAAAAGGATATCTTTATGTTACAGGAAGCCAGGAGGATAATCGCTAAATGAACAAAGTTAAAACCAATAATAAAGCAAACTGACATGATATGAATTCTGTGTTGAGATCCCCAAAACTATCCCCAGGTTTGATGATTCACTAGAAGGATTGACAAGACTCAATCAAGCTGTCCTACACATAGCTACCATGTATTATGAAGAAAGGCTACAGATTAAGATCAGGAATGTGAAAGGAGTGCAGGTCAGACAGGGGAGAAACCAGGTGCAAGCCTCCAGCTGTCCTCTTCCAGTGGAGTCATGAAGACAGTGCTTAATTCTTCTAGCAACTATGTGTGACAACATATGCGAGGCGCTCCCAGCCAAGGAAGTTGACCCAAGCCTTTGTGTTTTATTGGGAGTTAGACACATAGGCACGTGTGCCCCGGTGACTGACATTAGCTATCCAGTATAGCCAGGACATCAGGCAAATTAAAACAGATGTTGGGCTAGTTAGGAATGTGGCTTGGTGGTAGAATGCTTGCCTGGCATGTACAAGACCTTGGGTTTAATCCCTAGCAATACACACACACACACACACACACACACACACACACACACACACAAGGTGTTTACCATAAGTGGAATTGTTATCATACACTATCTGGTCAAACTGATATGGTATGGCCCAATGTCTAAGGCATACAAAAACATTCTTATCAAGCAGGATATTCCAAGGGTTCAGAGGTTATCACCCAGGAGCAGGTCAAAATCCAATCCTTTCTTCAGACCACGCAGTTTCAATAACCCAAACTCAGTTGAATTAACCCTTTACAGTATTCCCCCGATTGGAAAAGGGCTCAAGTCAACAATGTAGTATGCTGTTAACACACTACATCTATATCTAATCATGGGACCATCAGGCATACCCAGATTGATTGGCATTTGGCAAAATAATTGCCCTGCCTTTAAAAATGTCAATATTATGAATGAAAAATAAAAGATGGGGGGCTATGGAATACAGTTCAGTGGTGGAGTACTTGCCTACCATGCGTGAGGCCCTGGGTTCAATCCCTAGCACTGAAATAAAAAAAGTGGGGCTAGCCAGGAGTGGTGGTGCATGCCTGTAATCCCAGTGACTCAGGAGGCTGAGGCAGGAGGCTTACAAGTTTGAAGACAGCCTCAGCAACTTAGGGAGTCCCTAAGCAACGTAGTGAGGTCCTGTCTCAAAATAAAAAATAAAAAGGGTTGGGGATGTAGCTCAGTGGTAAAGTACTCCTAGGTTCAAACAGCAGGGCTGTTTTAGGTTAAAGGAGATCTTTCTACTTTCTGTTTCTATGATTTTGCAGTGCTGGGGATCAAACCCAGGGCCTTGTAACTGCTAGGCAAGTGCTCTACCTGTATTTTCTATGATTTTGACTACTTTATAAACTTTATATGAATGGACTCATAAAGTATTTGTCCTTTGGTGAGTGGCTTATTTCACTTAGAAAAAGTCCTCAAGTTTTATCGATGTTTAGCCTGTGACAGGATTTTTAGCTTGTCTCCTTTAACCTAGAAGATTCCCTTATCTTTCTTTCATATGTTGGATCATTCATAGGATTTTGCACCATATTCCATTTTACTTATGTATCACATTTTCTTTTTCATCTGTTGATTAATATTTGGGTTACTTTCACGTCTTGGCTATTGTGAATGATGACAGGATGAACATTAACATGCAAATATATCTCTTCCAGATCCTGTTTTCAGTTATTTTGGATATATACCCAGAATTAGAATTTCTGGATCATATGATAATTCTATTTTTTAATAGAATCTCCATACTATTCCCCATATGGCTGCACAATTTTACATTCTCACTATAAGTACGGAAGGGTTCCAATTTTTCTGTATCCTTGACAACACTTATTATTTTATGTTCTTTTTTTTTTTTAACCCAGGAGCACTCGACCACTAAGTTACACTCCTAGCCCTTTTATGCTTTTATTTTGAGGCAGTGTTTCACTAAGTTACTGAGGTTGTCCTCATACTTTCCATCCTCCCGTCTCAGCCTCCCAAGTCAAGTGGAATTACAGGCATGTGCCACCACCTCCAGCTTCTTCTATTCTTTTTACAGTGGTCATTCATATGGATGTGAGATTATACTTATAGTTTTAATTTTTTCATTTTTCTGATATTTAGCAATGTCTTTATATGTTTATTGTCTTTTGTTTTTTTTGGTACCAGGGATTGAACTCAGGGGCACTCGTCCACTGGGCCACATCCCCAGCCCTCTTTTTTTTTTTTATTTTATTAGAGACAGGGTCTCACTGAGTTGCTAAGTGCCTCGCCATTGCTGAGGCTGGCTTTGAACTCGCAATCCTCCTGCCTCAGCCTCCCAAGTGCTGGATTACAGGTGTGCGCCACCTCGCCCGGCTTTGTTTGTTGTCCGTTTAAAAAAATCTTTGGAGAAATGTTTTTTCAAGTCCTTTGCCCATTTCAAAATTAGGGCTTTTTTTAAAAAAAATATATTTATTTAGCCGGGCGCGGTGGCGCACGCCTGTAATCCCAGCACTTTGGGAGGCTGAGGCAGGAGGATCGCGAGTTCAAAGCCAGCCTCAGCAATGGCGAGGCACTTAGCAACTCAGTGAGACCCTGTCTCTAAATAAAATACAAAAAAAAAAAAAAAAGGGCTGGGGATGTGACCCAGTGGACGAGTGCCCCTGAATTCAATCCCCGGTACCACAAAAAAAAAAAAAAAAAAAAAAAAATTATTTATTTGCTTTAGTTGTACACAATGCGTTTATTTGTACGTGGTGCTGAGGATCAAACCCGGGCCGCGCACATGCTAGGTGAGCACTCTACCGCTGAGCCACAGTCCCAGCCCCTTTTTTTCTTTTTAATTGTTATTGTTGTTGAAGTGACTTATATATTCTGGTAATAAACCCAATCAGACATAAAATGTGTGAACATGTGTTTGTTTTTTTGTACCAAGGATTGAACCCAGGGGTGCTTAACCACTGAGCCACAGCCCCAGTCCTTTTTACATTTTACTTAGAGACAGGGTCTTGTTGAGTTGCTTAGGGCCTTGCTAAGGTGCTGAGGCTGGCTTTGTACTTGAGATCTTTCTGCCTCAGACATCTGAGCCACTGGGATTACAAGCATGTGCCACCAAGATGTTCTCTTTTTATAAGTTGTTTCTTCATTCTGTTAATGGCATTCTTTTATTAGTTGCCAATGGACCTTTATTTATTTATTTATTTATTTATTTATTTATTTATTTATGGTGTTGAGATTAGAACCCAGTGCCTCACACATGCTAGGCAAGCACTCTACCACTGAGCTACAACCCCAACCCTAATTGTATATATGTATATATATTTTTAATATTTATTTATTTGTTTTAGTTGTACACAATGCCTTTATTCTTACGTGGTGCTGAGGATCGTACCCGGGCTGTGCACGTGCTAGGGTCTATCTATCACTGAGCCACAATCCTGGCCCTAATTGCATTTTTTTTCTTTCAATATATATATATATTTTTGGTACTGAGGATTGAACTCAGGGGCACTCGACCACTGGGCCACATCCGTAGGCCTTTTCTGTATTTTATTAGAGACAGGGTCTCACTGAGTTGCTAAATGCCTCGCCACTGCTGAGGCTGGCTTTGAACTCGTGATCCTCCTGCCTCAGCCTCCCAAGTGCTAGGATTACAGGTGTGCGCCACCACGCCCGGCTTATTTCTTTAGTTTTTTTTTTTTTTTTTTTTTAAATATTTATTTATTTGCTTTTAGTTGTACACAATGCATTTTATTTTTACGTGGTGCTGAGAATCGAACCTGGGCCGCGCACGTGCTAGGCGAGCGCTCTACCGCTGAGCCACATCCCCAGCCCCTTTCTTTAGTTTTTAAAAATATTTATTTATTTACTTTAGTTGTACACAATGCAATGCATTTATGTTTACGTGGTGCCAAGGCTCGAACCCGGGCCGCGCATGTGAGGTGAGTGCTTTGCCGCTGAGCCACAACCCCAGCCCCTATTTCTTTAGTTTTAAGTGGACAAAATGCCTTTATTTTGTTTATGTGGTGCTGAGGATTGAGCACCTTTCCACTGAGCCATAGCCCCAGCCCCCCTAACTGCATTCTTTAACACATAGGAGTTTTAAATTTTGGCCAGGTATAGTAGAACATGCCTATAATCCTAGCTACTCAGGAGGCAGAGGCAGGAGGATGGAAACTTCTAGGTCAGCCTGGGCAATTTAGCAAGGCCCTATCTCAAAATTTTAAAAATGACACCGGGCTGGGAATGTAAATCAGTGGTAGAGCACCCCTGGGTTCAATCCCCAGTACCACGCAAAAAAAAAAAATTTTTTTTTAAAGTTTCAGGTAGCCCCCTTTGTCTATTTTTTCTTTTGTCGCTTATGCCTTTAGTTTTTTTTTTTTTTTTTTTGTGGTACCGGGGATTGAACTCAGGGCACTCGACCACTGGGTCACATCCCCAGACCTTTTTTTGTATTTTATTTAGAGACAGGGTCTCACTGAGTTGCTAAGTGCCTCTCCATTGCTGAGGCTGGCTTTGAACTCGCAATCCTCCTGCCTCAGCCTCCCAAAGTGCTGGGATTAAAGGCGTGCACCACCGCGCCCGGCTGCCTTTGGTTTTATATTCAAGAAATTATTGCCAGATCCAATGTTCTGAAGATTTTTCCTATGTTTTCTTATAGAAATTTTATAGTTTTAGATCTTGTGTTTAGCTTGTGTTATTTTTTGGGTAGTGCCATGGAACCCGGGTTGTTTAACCATTGAGCCACATCCCCTGCCCTTTTTATTTTTTATTTTGAGACAGAGTCTTACTAAATTGCCCAGTCTGATCTTGAGCTTATGATCTGTCTGTCTCAGCTTCCAGAGTAGCTAGGATTATAGGTGTGTTCTACAATGACTGTCTACTATTTTTTTTTGTTTGTTTGTTTTTTGTATTGGGGAGTGAACCCAGGGCTGTTTTACCACTTGCTGAGCTACATCTCATTTTTAGTTTTATATTTTTAATTTTGAGACAGGGTTTCACTAAATTGCTGAGGCTGGCCTGGAATTTTCAATCCTCTTGCCTCAATCTCCTGAGTCACTGGGATTATAGGCAACTGCCACTACACCTGGCTGGCAAATGTCTTAATATAATAATATGTAGGTCATGTGTTTTTTGTTTGTTTGATTTTCCAATTTAACTTTATAAGATAAGTTATCTCATTTTGATTATTTATAAGTTAAGTATGTGTGAATATTCTCTGTAAATATATTTATTTATTAGTACTGGGTATTGAACCCAGGGGCACTCAACCACTAAGCCACATCCCCAGTCCTTTTTATACTTTTAATTTGAGACAGGATCTCACTGAGTTGCTTAAGACCTTGCTGAGTTGCCGAGGCTGGCTTTGAGCTCACAATTCTGCTTCAGCCTCCCAAACCACTGGGATTACAGGCATGTGACACCACATCCGGACTCTGTAAATATATTTAAATAAATCAGTAACAAGTACATTCTCATTCACTTAGTAAATGTGTAAAAACCAAAAGAGAGTCATGCTTGATGGCACACGTGTAACCTCAGCTATCGGGGAGGCTGAGGTAGGAGGATTGCACATTCAAAGCCAACCTTGGCAACTTACGAGGCCCTAAGCAACTCAGTGAGACCCTGTCTCAAAATAAAAAAAAAGCTGGAATGTGGCTCAGTGGTTAAGTGTCTCTGGGTTTAATTCCTAGTACCAAAAAACGAAAAAAATAAAAAATAAAAAAGAAGAGGGAACTTTCTTGGAAAAGCAACATTGAAGACAACCTTATGTGCTACACATGGTGCTAAGTATTCCTCCAGAGAAAAATAGAAGAATGTCTCAAGCAATATGATAGTGGAAGATAGAACAAAACAAACAGCACTTGGATTAATTTAATTAGTGTCCTGTTGAATTTAAGAATATAGTGTCCTACACACGTACAAACATAGAACAGTAGCAGATTTAGAGAATCACTATTAGACTGCACCTGTTGGAGTCCTCAGTGAATCCAGTCCTTGTTTAAGGCTACCAGTTGGAGCTGGCAGTTGTTGTAGGGATTAAATTATTTAAAGCCTTCAGCTGGCTGGTGTAGGCAAGCAGTAGCTTAGAAAACACTTAATCTATATTTTAAAATCTGTTCCTAAGTTTGGTTTGCTTAGGCTATAAGACTGCATGTACCACCCACCTGCTACATTCTGGAATCTTTTAAATTTATCCAAGGGGGGAAAAAGGCCCTTAAGGAATAGCTATCTATATTTTAATATAATATACTTCCTTTTTTTAATTTTATTTTTATAATTTTTAATATGTACAACTCATAGTGCATATATTTAGTATCTTTTTACATACAACTGTATACAAAGTATATTCGTACAATTCATATACTTCCTTTTTACCACAATTTATTTGTAATACATAAATCATAATTTGCTAAGCATCTTAAAAGGTATTGTTTAAATT
The DNA here is from genome assembly GCA_025594165.1 of Tamias sibiricus. Classification (NCBI taxonomy): domain Eukaryota; kingdom Metazoa; phylum Chordata; class Mammalia; order Rodentia; family Sciuridae; genus Tamias; species Tamias sibiricus. The sequence goes on along the minus strand of CM046657.1, from coordinate 37,954,069 downwards.
TATTTCAAAAGAAAATGGCCAAGTTACTTGTTTCCACAGCTATCTTTTAAATTTTTATTTTTAATTATAGTTGGAGGGACTTTGGATAACAATACATGGATCCATTCAAACAGAAACATTTTAAAAAGGCAGTTGCATTTGCATTAAGTAATTTGGTAGCACATTGCAATATACTTAACTTCTTTTTAGAAAACTAGAATTATTAATAAACTTCACTGTGCCTTGAAGTGACCTAACAAGGAATTTGGATAAAAGCTTTTGGATAATTCTCATGCAGAGGATTTATTAGGCAAATCTACTTATATGTAATTAACATTTACCTAGAGACCCAGTGTATTTTTTTCACCGATGAAAACTGCAAATAGAGTATCTGTCTCCCCTACTAGAAACTTTGTCTGATATTATGTCAATCATTTCTTGTAATTTATTAGTTCCATGACAGATTAAAGTAATATATTTGCAAAATAAAGAACTATGTTTTTTAAATATTTTTATTTATTTGATTTAGTTGTACACAATGCATTTTATTCAATGCATTTTATTTGTACGTGGTGCTGAGGATCGAACCTGGGTCGCCCACGCTCTAGGCGAGCGCTCTACCGCTGAGCCACAATCCCAGCCCCAAGAACTATGTTTTTTTTTTTTTTTTTGTGGTACCGGGGATTTAACTCAGGGGCACTCGTCCACTGGGTCACATCCCCAGCCCTTTTTTGTATTTTATTTAGAGACAGGGTCTCACTGAGTTGCTAAGTGCCTCGCCACTGCTGAGGCTGGCTTTGAACTCGTGATCCTCCTGCCTCAGCCTCCCAAAGTGCTGGGATTACAGGCGTGAGCCACCGCACCCGGCTAAGAACTATGTTTTTGATATGATGTGCTGCCTGAAGTTCTTTCTTGCCTGCCTGTAAAAATGATAAAACTTTTTTTCCTCAAATTGTGACACACAAAAATAACTATGGGGGCCATATATTCTTATTTTCCTAGAATATATATGTAGAATGTTATTTTATCTTATTTTTGGTACTAGGGATAGGATTGAGGGGCACTTTACCACTGAGCCACATGTCCAGCCCTTTATATATTTCATTATTAGACAGGGTCTTACTAAGTTGCTTAGGGCCTTGCTAAATTGCTGAGGCTGGCCTTGAACTTGTGATTCTCCACTTCAGCTTCCCAAGTCACCAAGACTATAGGCATGGGCCACCACACTTGCTCTACATGTAGAATTTTTGAAATAAATAAATAAAACCCTACGAAATTGGCATAAAGTGTTGAAATGTAAAATTCTTTTCTAAGTTGTTGAAGGGCAAAGCATCACACCGGGGACAGCCATGCAGCCAAAAGATTTATTCAACAGCCTTCATGGCTTGGAGCAAAAACCGGAAAAGAGGTGCTCTGGTCGAAGGTCGAAGAGGTGGGAGAGGGGAGTCAGGGAGAAGGGAGTGTGCAAGCTCTGGACAGAAGGTGGGTGCTTGGTTGCACCGGCTGGGATCTCTGGAGCTGTCGGCTAAAGCAGCTGCTGTCTGGCTGGAGGCTGGAGCTGTCAGCTGGGAGTGGCCGTTGGGCTGAAGGTGGTCAGTCTGGAGCTGTCGGCTGGGGCAGCTGCCGTCGGCTGGAGGCGATGGGTCTGGAGCTGTTGCAGTGGCTTCCTTCTCTCTGCAGCGAGGAGCCGATGTATCTGTCTTCCTCCTCTCAGTGACGAGCCGATGTCTTGTGTCCGTGTGTCTCTCTCTGTCTGAGTCTCTCAAACAGGGCCTTATATAGGGATTTCTGGTGGGGGGTGCACTAGAGCAACCCCAAACACCATTGGCTAGAACAGGGTGTCCTTTAAGCCTATTGGCTCTTGCCTGGGGAAAAGAAACATTCTGCCCGGGGAAGGAACATCCTGTCTGGAACATCTTGAAACAAGGTTGCTTCTCTTAGGGTGTGGAAAACTCTGAGGGCGGGGGAGGGTAAGCTATCTATCAGTTGTAAGATGTCATATTTGTAAACCTGATAAAATTGATCATCTTCTATCTTTTCCTTAAATTTCATTGCTTTATTTTTAGAACCTTATTTTCCACACGACTAAGATGAAGACAAGCCAGTCATGGCAGTACATGCCTCTAACCCTAATGATCAGGAGGCCGAGGCAGGAAGATTGTAAGCTCTAGGCTAGTTTGAACAATTTAACAAGACTCTGTCTCAAAATTTAAAAATCTAAATAAATAAAAAGGGCTGAGGATGTGGCTCAGTGGTAGAGTACCCCTAGGTTAAATGCCCAGTACCAGTGGAAAAACAATAAGATAAACACAAACATTTTAGATATGTAGCAGAGAAAGAAAATAATTTTAGATTGCTCATGGTGGCGCATACTTGCAATCTCAGCGACTTGGGAGGCTGAGGCAGTAGGATCACAAGCTTGAGACCAGCCTCAACAATTTAGTGAGACTCTCAAGCCACTTAGGGAGACCCTGTCTCAAAATAAAAAGTAAAAAGGCTTGGGGAATGTAGTTCAGTGGTGAAGCACCCCTGGGTTTAACTCCCAGTACCAAAAACAAACAAAAACACCTAGAAAATAAATTTAGGACAACTGCCTCTTAAATGGAGAAAATAATGATTGACCTATTCTAATGCAATTTCTTATTTGGCTGTAAATGTATCCTCAAAGAAAAGTGGAATGTGATTTTATGTTAAATGATAGCAACCTTTGGAGAGTTAATCTGGACAACTTGAACCAAATGACTCAAATATTTACACCAGCTACATGGATTGTAATTTTTATTGAATTATTTTATGCAATCAGGTAGACTTTCATCATTTCTCCAACTTGATTGCTTTTAAAAATGTTGTTATCGGGGGCTGGGGTTATGGCTCAGCGGCAGAGCGCTCGCCTCGCACGTGCGCGGCCTGGGTTCGATCCTCAGCACCACATAAATGTAAAATGCATTGTATTGTGTACAACTAAAGCAAATAAATAAATATTTTAAAAAAATGTTGTTATCACTGGGCATCATCTCAGAACCCCATGGGCAAGGCTAAGAAGCCCCAGCTCTATTCCCACTTCTGGGCCACATCACTCGGTTACTTTCTTGCTTCGAGCTGGCTCCTAAGGCATTCAGCATTCATTTTTCTATTGCTCACAGCTGTCACCACCTGTTCTATTTCCTGGAGTTCCTCCTCCACCTCATCCTACCCAAGACTGGTTATGGTATGATCCAGTTTGCTCAACTCCCCCTACCCCTCCCTTTCTGTCACTGAAAATAAGTATGAAGGCTGTTTACATACTGAGGGAACAGAGTATGGAGACAAATCTACAATCCAGCTGTCTCTGCCATTGTCAGAAACATATCCTTTGTGGGAGACCCACTCACCCTCATGTGCCTGTTTTCCCCTTAGGATCTGTAAAGAATAAAACTGGTTAGAGTAGAAAAATGGGAATGAAGGGAAGGAATCAGGGATGAGATAGGGAAAGACAGTGGAATGAATCTGACCTAACATTCCTATGTACATAGATGAATATTACCACAGTGAATCTCACCATCATGTACATCCACAAGACTCTAATTAAAAAAAAAAAAACTATAATGGCAGAAATATCAATAGAATATAGGGAAGGGATGGGGGAGAGAAGAGAGGAAGAGAAGGGGAAGTACTGGGGACTGAATTAGAAAAAATTATATTCCATGCTTTTATATTTATGTTAAAATGAATTCTATTGTCATGTATAACTAAAAAGAACCAATAAAATGCAAAAAAAAAGAGAAAGAAAATAAAACTGGTATTTTTATTTGCCTTTCCTTCTAGTATTCGCTCTTTCAGCTAGCACCACTTTCCTTACAGTGATTGCTTACTGCATGCAAAATGATTGCAGCATGAAACGGTTAAACAATTAAATTCTGGGCTGCTGCAACAAGAGGGGCTATTGAATTGTGTCAAAATGGAGTATGCAATCTTCACTTGGTATAAGCTGCCTGGTACCGTAAACCGGGATAAAAACTCTCGGGGGCAGAGTTAAGCTTTTGCTACTTTTACTTCTACTTTCTTAGAGCTTAGAGAAAGATTTCTTAAAGAAAGATAGAGCTTAGCTTTTAGCTTAAAGAAAGATAGAGCTTAGCTTAGAGAAAGACTAGAGCTTCTTTCTTCTCTCTTCTTTCTTCCTTCTTCTGTCTTCTGTCTTCTGTCTTCCTCGGGAGCCTCGGCCTTACTCTGACCAGTCCTCTGGAGCCTCGGCCTAACTCTGGCCAGTCATTTACTTCTTCTATCTGGTTTCTTTTCTGTAACCGCTCTGCCTACGTTCTGGCCGCTCTGATTCTTCTGACCGACCGAGTGACTGCCCGGCTGACTGAATTCTCCGTTCTCCTAACTCGGACCGCTTTCACCCGGTTATATACCTTCAGGTTTGCGGGTGCCTACAGGTGCGTCACATACATATCAGGTGGAACCCATGGCTTCCAGCTAGCTGCAACAGCCCTTCCTAATTAGGGCTCCTTCATATTCCTTCCCTTTAGTTTAAAAAGGTGCTTTTGTTCTATTTTCTCTATTTTCTTTTATTTTCTTGTCTCTACCTAGCTTTTCACCTTTTATTTTTGAAAGGGTGGATATTTGAGCCCTTTTTGAGAAGGTGCTGTGGCTTTAAGGAAGCCTAATGCTGAGGAGCAGCTAACGCACCTAGTTAAGCACAATTGCATAAGCGGCTTTGACTTTTTTTTTTTTTTTTCCTCTATTTTTCTTTATGGCTTTCTTGCCAAAGCTCAGTGGCTTTTTTTTTTTTTTTTTTTTTGCATGGTTTTTCTTTATGGCTTTCTTGCCAAAGCTCAATGGCTTTTTTTTCTGCATGGTTTTTACCATGCTATTTAATTCTCTATTTTCTTTTAAGCTCATGGCTTTTTTCTTTATACTAAAGCTCAAGGCTTTTTCTCTATATTTTTTATGGCTTTTCGCCGGCTACTCTACTTCGGCTTTTGGCCGGCTCGCTTCGGCTTTTTGCTGGCTACTCTGCTTCGGCTTAATTCTTAACTGGCTTCAACTGAGTCAGAGGCTCTGCTCTCTTGTTTCTACTCTTTTTGCTGGTCTCAACTGAGTCTGAGGCTATGCTTTTTCATTGCTCTTATTTCTTAGCTTTTCTTCTCTGCCTGCCGAGCCCCGGACGGACCACCATTTATAAGCTGCCTGTCACGGCCAGCCACGGCGCCGCCACGGGAGGAAAATTCTCGGAGGCAGAGTTATGCTTTTACTACTTTTACTTCTACTTTCTTAGAGCTTAGAGAGGGAAAGAAAGATTTTTCTTCTTAGCTTAGAGCAGAGTAGCTTAGAGTAAAGAAAGATAGAGCTTAGCTTTTCTTCTTAGCTTAGAGTAGAGTAAAGAAAGATAGAGCTTAGCTTTTAGCTTAAAGAAAGATAGAGCTTAGCTTAGAGAAAGACTAGAGCTTCTTTCTTCTCTCTTCTTTCTTCCTTCTTCTGTCTTCTGTCTTCTGTCTTCCTCGGGAGCCTCGGCCTTACTCTGACCAGTCCTCTGGAGCCTCGGCCTAACTCTGGCCAGTCATTACTTCTTCTATCTGGTTTCTTTTCTGTAACCGCTCTGCCTACGTTCTGGCCGCTCTGATTCTTCTGACCGACCGAGTGACTGCCCGGCTGACTGAATTCTCAGTTCTCCTAACTCGGACCGCTTTCACCCGGTTATATACCTTCAGGTTTGCGGGTGCCTACAGGTGCGTCACATACATATCAGGTGGAACCCATGGCTTCCAGCTAGCTGCAACAGCCCTTCCTAATTAGGGCTCCTTCAATTCCTTCCCTTTAGTTTAAGTCAGAGGCTCTGCTCTCTTGTTTCTACTCTTTTTGGCTGGTCTCAACTGAGTCTGAGGCTATGCTTTTTCATTGCTCTTATTTCTTAGCTTTTCTTCTCTGCCTGCCGAGCCCCGGACGGACCACCATTTTATAAGCTGCCTGTCACGGCCAGCCACGGCGCCGCCACGGGAGGAAAATTCTCGGAGGCAGAGTTATGCTTTTACTACTTTTACTTCTACTTTCTTAGAGCTTAGAGAGGGAAAGAAAGATTTTTCTTCTTAGCTTAGAGCAGAGTAGCTTAGAGTAAAGAAAGATAGAGCTTAGCTTTTCTTCTTAGCTTAGAGTAGAGTAAAGAAAGATAGAGCTTAGCTTTTAGCTTAAAGAAAGATAGAGCTTAGCTTAGAGAAAGACTAGAGCTTCTTTCTTCTCTCTTCTTTCTTCCTTCTTCTGTCTTCTGTCTTCTGTCTTCCTCGGGAGCCTCGGCCTTACTCTGACCAGTCCTCTGGAGCCTCGGCCTAAAATTAGGGCTCCTTCAACTTGGCAACTCTGACCTGCTACCCTCATTTAAAATCACCAGCCTGGCCTCTGTGGGCATCTGAGTTATTTTGTGTGTGGGTACTGGGGATTGAACCCTGGGGAACTCTACCACTGAGCTATAATGGCAGACCTTTTTATTTTGAGATATGATCTCACCAAGTTGCCCAGGTTAGCCTGGAACTTTCAATTCTCCTGCCTTAACCTCCCAAGTAGCTGGGGTTACAGCCATGTGCCACCATGCCTGGCTGTCATTTGAGTTTTCTCCTTTTGCCTTAGACATCTCTTGGCTGAATGCTTATCAAGATCAGTCAATCGTGTTCATAAATTACTTGTGTATTAGCCGGGCGCAGTGGCACACACCTGTAATCCCAGAGGCTTGGGAGGTGGAGGCAGGAGGATCCTAAGTTCAAAGCCAGCCTCAGCAATTTATCCAGGCGCTAAGCAACTCAGTGAGACCCTGTCTTTAATTAAAAATATATATAGCCGGGCGCGGTGGCGCACGCCTGTAATCCCAGCACTTTGGGAGGCTGAGGCAGGAGGATCGCGAGTTCAAAGCCAGCCTCAGCAATGGCGAGGCACTTAGCAACTCAGTGAGACCCTGTCTCTAAATAAAATACAAAAAAGGGCTGGGGATGTGACCCAGTGGTCGAGTGCCCCTGAGTTCAATCCCCGGTACCACAAAAAAAAAAAAAAAAAAAAAAAAAAAAAAAAAAAAAAAATATATATATATATATATATATATATATATATATATATATATATATATATATACAAAAATAGGCTAGGGATGTGGCTCAGTGTTTGAGTGCCCCTGAGTTCAATCCGTGGCACCCCCCTCAAAAATAAATATTAAATGTGTACTATTAAAAGAACACTGCCTAGCCTGGCGCGGTGGCCCATGCCTGTAATCCCAGCACTTGGGAGGCTGAGGCAGGAGGATCGCGAGTTGAAAAGCCAGCGAGTTGAAAAGCCAGCTTCATCAATAGCGAGGCCCTTAGTAACTCAGTGAGACCCTGTCTCTAATAAAATACACACACACACACAAAAAAGGGCTGGGGATGTGGCCCAGGGGTTGAGTGCCCCTGAGTTCAATCCCCAGTACCAAAAAAATAAAAAGAACACTACCTAAAGTCAGCAGTAGCTAGTTTGAGCCTTGACTTTTCCATGAATTAGAAGGTCAAGTGTGGCACTCTCTCCAAATGAGCTCTTTTAACCTACTCTACAGACTGCTGATAACCTTTTGTGGCCAACACATAAACTTTCACACAGATGAAGTTTCCAGATCTCTTTTCTTTAGTAGGCTTTGAACAATTTCACATATTAACTATCCTACAGTTCCAAGTAGATTGAATTTGTATCTTGGATTTCTGTTTCCTCGTTTGGATGTAATTATCAGGACTCTTATTCTGCTCTCCCCGCCCGCCCCCCCCCCCCCCCCCCCCCCCCCCCCCCCCCCCGACTCCTCTTGGAACTGATCTGGTAACTCCATGGAACACTGTCTCTGGAAATTTCTTTTGAAGGCTAGTTCATAGTATTGTTGGATGGGGGGGGGGTACATAGGAGGACTAGAGGAACACTAGAATGGTCAAAGGGAAGGAAGGGTAAGGGGGGGAGCAAGGGGGGAGGGAGGGGGAGAAAAGGAAAAAAAAGAAAAGAAAAGAAAAGGTGGTTGAATGAGACGGATTTCATTTTCCTAAATGCATGATTGAAGACCTGACTTGTACGAATATACTTTGTATACAAACAGTTGTATGTAAAAGATGCTAAATTCATGCACTGTGAGTTGTACACATTAAAAATTATTAAAAAAATAAAATAAAAAAATAAAAAAAGAAATTTCCTTTGAACCAAGAGGGAAATTAGATTAAGCCCCTTCAAGGGCAGAGGCTATGTTGTATCTCACTTATCTACAGTCAGCATGGTATCCTCTGAGTAGTGCATGTATATCATCAGATTTTGTTGTTAATGATGATGGTGTTGAAAATTAGGGCTTTGATGACAAATTCTGCTTTAGGCTAACACAACAAAACCAGGAGCAGCAGTGCACACCTACCTGTAAGAGGCCAGCCTAGGCAATTTAGTGAGACCCTGTCTCAGAATTTAAAAAGCTGGGGATGTAGCTCCGTGGTAGAGCACTTACCTAGCATGTGGGAGGCCCTGAGTTCAATCCCATATACAGCAAAAAAAGAAAACACGCCAGGAATTAACAGACACCTGTTGAATAGTTCATCCAAAAACAGCTGAATTCATTTTCTTCTCAGCTGCTCATGGAAGCATCTCTAAAATAGCCTATATTTTAGGTTGCAAAGCAGCTCTTATCAAAAAAAAAAAAAAAAAAAAAAAACCCTCAGATAATCCCTTGCATCTTATCAGATCATCATGGAATGAAATTAGAAATAAATACAAAAAACCTACAGAAACTACATAAACACATGGTGATTGAACAATATACTTATGAATGATGAATGGGTGATAGAAGAAATTAAGGGAGAAATTTAAAATTTCTTTGAATCAAGCAAGAATAGTGCTACAACATATTAGAACCTCTGAAATATTGTGAAGGCAGTTCTTTCTTTTAAAAAAAAAAATTCTTCTTTTTCAGTTGTAGGTGCACACAATACTTTTATTTTGTTTACACGGTGCTGAGATTTGAACCCAGGGCCTCACACATGTGAGACAAGCGCTCTGCTGCTGAGCCATAGCCCCAGCCCCATAGAGGCAGTTCTAAGAGGAAACTTTATATTTAAGAGTGCCTACAGAAGAAAATCAGAAAGATCCCAAATAAACTACTAATGATGCATCTCAAGGCCCAAGAAAAACAAGAACAAACCAATTTCAAAACCAGCAGGAAGGAGATAATTGATATCAGAACCCAAATAAAAAAGAATAAAAAAGCAATACAAAGGATCTATTAGTGAAGAGTTGATTGTTTAAAAAGACAAACAAATTTGGTAAACGCTTAGCCAAACTAACCAAAAGAAAAATAGAGAAGACCCAAATTAATAAAGTAAGAGATGGAAAAAGAGAAAACACTACAGGTATCACAGAAATCCAGAGGATCATCTACTTCGAAAACTTATACTCCAATAAATTAGAAAATCCAAAATAAATGAATGCATTTCTAAATATATTTGGTCTGGCAAAACTGAACTAAGAGGCTATAGAAAAATCTAAACAGGGCTGGGGTTGTGACTGAGTGATAGAGCACTTGCCTAGCATGTGTGAGGCATTGGGTTCCATTCTCAGCACCACATATAAATAAATAAAATAAAGGCCCATCATCATCAGCAACAACAACAAAAAATTAAAAAAAAGAAAAAAGAAAAATCTAAACAGATTGATAACAAGCAATGACATAGAAGCAGTAAGATAAAGACTACCAACAAGAAAAACCCAGCACCAGACGAATTCTCAGTGGAATTCTATCAGACTTTCAAAGAGGAACAAATGCCAATGTTCCTCAAATTATTCCATAAAATGAAAAAGGGCAGAACACTTCCAAATTTATTCTATGAATCCAGTATCATCCTGATACCAAAATTAGATAAGAACAAATCAAAGAAAGAGAAGTACAGACCAATACCCCTCATGAACTTGGATGCAAAAATCCTTAACAAAATATTAGCAAATCATATTCAACAACATATTAAGAAGATTGTACATTGTGGCCAAACTGGTTTCATTCCAGGGATACAAAGATGGTTTAACATATACAAATTGATAAATGTAATTCATCACATAAATAGAACTAAATCACATGGTTGAGTTATTTAGTGCGACTTCTTATTTGGCTGCATATGTATCCTCACAGAAAAGTGGAATATAATTTTATGTTAAGGGGTGGCAGCCTTTGGAGAGTTAATTTGGAAAAGTCAGACCAAATGACCTAACATTTACACCAGCTACATGGATTTTCTGCATAAACAGAATCAAGGACAAAAAAAATCATATGAGCATCTCAATAGATTCAGAGAAAGCCTTTGACAGAATTTGGCACCATTCATGCTAAAAATAAAAAACCTGAAGAAACTCAGGATAGAAGGAATTTACCTCAACATTGCAAAGGCTGTATGTGACAAACCCAAAGTCAACATTATAGTGAATGGGGAAAACCTGAAAGCATTTCCTCTAAAATCAGAAATTAGACATGGACATACACTCTCACCCCTCCTATTCAATATAGTACTAGAAATTCTAGCCAGAGCAATTAGGCAAGAGAAAGAAACAAAAGGTATAAAAGTAGGTAAGGAAGAAGTCAAATTATCACTGTTTACAGATGATATGGGCCTATAACTAGAAGATCCAAAAACAGTCCACCAGAAGACTGCTAGAGTAAATAAAAACAAAGTGGCAAGATACAAAATCAACATACAGCCGAGCACGGTGGCGCACGCCTGTAATCCCAGCACTTTGGGAGGCTGAGACAGGAGGATCGCGAGTTCAAAGCCAGCCTCAGCAATGGCGAGGCACTTAGCAACTCAGTAAGACCCTGTCTCTAAATAAAATACAAAAAAGGGCTGGGGATGTGGCCCAGTGGTCTAGTGCCCCTGAGTTCAATCCCCGGTACCACCAAAAAAAAAAAAAAAAAGAATACACACAATAATAAAATAAATGCTGGAGAGGATGTGGAGGAAAAAGGAACACTTCTACATTGTTGATAAGAGTGTACATTAATACAATTACTATGGAAATCAGTTATAGAGGGTCCTCAAAAGACTAGGAATGGAACCACTATATACCTCAATTCTACTACTCTCCATATTTATCCTAAAGAATTACAGTCATCATACTACAAAGATACATGCATACTCATATTTACAACTGCTCAATTCACAATAACTAAATTATAGAATCAGCCTAGGTGTCCATGAATAGATAAATAGATTACGAAAATGTGATGATATACATAACATACATAATGGAATTTTATACAGCCATAAAGAAGAATGAAAGCATGCCATTTGTAGGAAAATTGATGAAACTTGAGAGAGTTATGTTAAACAAAATAAGCGAAACTCAGAAAGTTAAGGGTCACATCTTTTTTTCTCATACATGGAAGCAAGAGAGGAAAAAGGAAAAATAAAGGGATATGTGGAGGATCTCATGAAAATTGAAGGGATATCAGCAGAGAAGAGAAAAGAACCAGGGGGACAGAGAGAAAGGGAAAATTCTGGGGAACAATATGGATCAAATTATATTGTTAAATTATATACATGTACAAATATGTAACAATCCCAGTATTATGTACAATTATACTGCACCAATGAAAATATGGGAAAAAGAAAACACACCATAGGTCTTCATCCTTGTAGTGATACATAGACTACACTCATTCTAGAGGGGACAGCATGGTATAGTGACTATGATCATGGACTCTGGAGCCAGATTTCCTGTATTCAAATTCTTGCTCTGTCACTTTGTAGCTCTGTGACCTTGGTCGCAATAACTTCTCTAGGCCTCAATTTCCTCATCTGTAAATTAGACATATGGCAGTACTTATTCCTAGGTGTTTTTTTTTTTTTTTTTTTTTTGTGGTACCGGGATTGAACTCAGGGGCACTCGACCACTGGGTCACATCCCCAGACCTTTTTTGTATTTTATTAGAGACAGGGTCTCACTGAGTTGCTAAGTGCCTCCCCATTGCTGAGGCTGGCTTTGAACTCGCGATCCTCCTGCCTCAGCCTCCCAAAGTGCTGGGATTACAGGCATGCGCCACCGCGCCCGGCTCCTAGGTGTTTTTTGTTTTTTGTTTTGGTACCAGGGATTGAACTCAGGGGCACTCGACCACTGGGCCACATCCCCAGCCCTTTTTTTGTATTTTATTAGAGACAGGGTCTCACTGAGTTGTTAAGTGCCTTGCCATTGCTGAGGCTGGCTTTGAACTTTCGATCCTCCTGCCTCAGCCTCCTAAGTGCTGGGATTACAGGCATGCCCCACCGTGCCCGGCTGTCCTAGGTTGTTATAAGGATATTTAGAACAGTTTCTAACACATAACAAGCACCAAAATGTTTATTGAACAGAACAGACAAAAAGTGATTTTCTTTTTTTTTCCGGGAGTGGGAATCAAACCTAGGGACATGTTACTACTCGACTACATTCCCAGCCCTTTTTATTTTTTATTTTGAGACAGAGTCTTGCTAAATTGCTGGGATGACCTCCAACTTGCAATCCTCCTGTCTCAGCCTTTTGAGTAGCTGAGATTATAGGCGTGTACTACCATTTCCAGCGCATAAAGTGAATTTTAAAATAACTGATCTATATCCACCCTCTTTGGTATTAAAAGATTATCATCTGGAAAAGGTGAAAAATATTTTTATGTGGCATAGCCAGAGTTCCTGAATGAATTTAACTTAATTATAATTGCTTTTGTTAAAATTGAAAGCTGTCAGTTTCAGCTTTCCATCACTAATGACAATCACATAGTGACTAATTAAATGTGATGTGGATTGGTTTGAAATTTAGCAATGCAGTTCTTTTTTCAAATATAAAATTCCTCTAAAATGAAAATCTTTTGCACGAAATTCTTATAAAATGTGTAAGTACAGTGGAAGCATTACAATATTTTATGCCTTTTTATACATTAGTGCTTACAGATCAAGACTTAACATCCTAAAAAAGAAAAGTTAAAATAAATCACTGTACATCCTTAAAATGGCCCTCTATGCAGCTGTTTAAAAGAATGTAGCAAATTTATATGTATATATATCTCCCATGTGCAAGAACCACCCAGCTGTAATATAATAAAAAAGAAAAGTCTGTGGGGCGCAGTGGTGCATGTCTCTAATCCCAGCAATTTGGGAGGCTGAGGGAGGAAGATCATAAGTTTGAGGTCAGCCTAAGCAATTTATTGAGGCCCTAAACAACTTAGTGAGACCCTGTCTCAAAATAAAAAAATATTATTTAAAAAAGGGCTGGGGAGTCGGGTGCGGTGGCGCACGCCTGTAATCCCAGCACTTTGGGAGGCTGAGGCAGGAGGATAGCAAGTTCAAAGCCAGCCTCAGCAATGGGGAGGCACTTAGCAACTCAGTGAGACCCTGTCTCTAATAAAATACAAAAAAGGTCTGGGGATGTGACCCAGTGGTGGAGTGCCCCTGAGTTCAATCCCTGGTACCACACACACACACACACACACACACACACACACATAAAAGGGCTGGGGAGGGACTGTGGTTGTGGCTCAGCGGTAGAGTGCTCGCTTAGCACTTGTGCGGCCCAGGTTCGATCCTCAGCACCACGTAAAAAGAAATAAAGGCATTGTGTACAACCAATAAATAAATAAATATTACAAAAAAAAAAAAAAAAAAAAAGGAGCCGGCGTGGTGGCGCACGCCTGTAATCCCAGCACTTTGGGAGGCTGAGGCAGGAGGATCAAGAGTTCAAAGCCAGCCTCAGCAATGGCGAGGCACTTAGCAACTCAGTGAGACCCTGTCTCTAATAAAATACAAAAAAGGGCTGGGGATGTGGCCCAGGGGTCCAGTGCCCCTGAGTTCAATCCCCGGTACCACAAAAAAAAAAAAAAAAAAAAAAAAAAGGGCTGGGGATGTGGCTTAGTGGTAAAGCATCCCCGTGTTCAATCCGCAGTACCTGCCCCCCCCCCACCACAACCCCGGGCAATTATTTTTTTTTAACCTTCAAGAAATTTTTTTGTAGGTACTCCATAACTGTTTGGTCACTTAGATGATGAAAAATCCTGGGAACACTTTTGTTACCAGTAACAGTTTCATTTCTGTTGTTACATTGGCCAGTCCAGTAAAATGATTGAAACTCCAAACCCTTATATAAGTTAGATATTATTTGCTTCTTCCAGCTTTGCTGTGCTTTGAGCAGGAGGAAGGGGCTGCCTGGGAGACTGCTGATTTCTCTCTCCTTGGTCTTCTACTGTCACTCTCCTGCCGCCCTAAGTAAATTTGACTCTTCCAGGGTTGAAAAGAAGAGGGAGAAGTAAAGGAAAGGTTTTGATTGATGAACAATCAGGTAATTCTTCAGGGACTTTTTTTTGGTACTGGGGATTAAACCCAGGCACGCTTTACCACTGAGCCACATCCCCAGCCCTATTTTGTATTTTATTTAGAGACAGGGTCTCACTGAGCTGCTTATCACCTCACTTTTGCTGAGGCCTGGCTAAGATGTCTGTTTTAAAAACAAAATTTTAAGAAAGAATTGTAAAAATAAAAATTATAACTCAAGGCACAGAGTGAAGAATTAATGGAATTACATATACTTCCAAGCCAAGAAGAAGTCACTTTGCCTTTAATTCCTCACAGATCTTAGTTCTGGTTTTATTTATTTATCTATTTTTAATTATCTCAATTACATTGTCTCTATTCAGACTGCTTAGGTCTGCCTTTGTGGTACCACCAAACTGACAAATTATATTTGATTTATCTTTACTTAAGCCCCATTTAATGTGATTTTGAGTCATGGAAGCACATAGTTGGAAGGAAACTTAAAAACCAGTATGTGACTGTCCCTGAGGTCCTGGATCATTGCCAGCAGACACCCAGAAAGCCTTGTGCAGAGCAGGGTAACCTGCCTGTTTTTTGTCATGTGTTGTGTTGTTTTCTCTTTTACTTTGAAAGCAAGCATTGAAGATAAACAAGAGCATCCCCTGTGTCCCATAACCCAGTGATGGCCTTTGTTCCTGCCTGTCTTCTTCCTAGGGTAGAATTCAGTGCACCTCTTGATTTCTCAAAAGAAAATCCATTCTACAAGGTCCAGGGGAAGATTTTGTAGAGAAGATGGATGGGAGGGTTTCATCATATAACAGAAAGTAAAATTTAATAAAAATTGCCATTAAGCAGTTCTATTCTCCTTCAAGTTCATCCCTGGATATCAGCTGCCCCTTCTTCATTTTAACCCTTTTATCGGGCAGCTTTCTGAGACCTGCCTGCTTACAATCAGTCTTCCAGCCCCTAGGATCCACACTCTGAAATCTCTCCTTTTTCCTCTGTAGAACATTTTAGCTCTCTCCTGGTTTCTTCAGTTTTTCATCTTCATACCTGAAATTGTGTTTACCAGAGTATTTCACTTCCATTATAAGAAAATTAAATAATGGCCAGGTGTGGTGGTGCATGCCTGTAATTCCAGAGGCTGAGACAAGAGGACTGCAAGTTTGAGGCCAGTCCCAGC
The DNA here is from genome assembly GCA_025594165.1 of Tamias sibiricus. Taxonomy (NCBI): domain Eukaryota; kingdom Metazoa; phylum Chordata; class Mammalia; order Rodentia; family Sciuridae; genus Tamias; species Tamias sibiricus. Next base: position 37,938,637 of record CM046657.1, on the reverse strand, counting down.
AACTTTAGCGAGGCCCTAGGTATCTCTCTACAGCCAAGGGCAGTTTCTGGAGAGGAAACTGCCTCTGTCTCAAAATAAAAAACAAATAGGGCTGGATATGTAGCTAAGTGGTAAAGTATCCCTGGGTTCATTCCCCAGTACAAAAAAAAAAAATAATAATAATAATAATAATAAACAAAATGCAAAAAAAAAAAAAAATCATCCTGGGACTGGGAGTAAAGCTCAGAGGTATAGCCTCTGATTAGTTAGCATGCAGGAGGTCCTGGGTCCAATCCCAGCACTAAAACAAACAGAACAAAACTTCTGTGTCTCAACATGATTTTTTTTTTTTTTTCTATCACACAACAAGAAAGCAGCTGCAAGTAAGCACAGGATCCAGGTTTACACAGTTGAAGACATTTCGTGTCACAAAGACCCATAATATTAGAGCTATAAAGGTTATGATTTGGCTGGACATGGCAGTGCACACCTGTAATCCCAGTGGCTTGGGAGGCTGAGGCAGGAGGATCTCAAGTTCAAAGCCAGTCTCAGCAATTTAGTGAGGCCCTAAGCAACTTAGTGAGATCCTGTCTCAAAATAAAATGTAAAAAAACAGATCTGAGGATGTGGCTCAGTGGTTAAGCATCCCTGGCTTCAAACTCTGGTAAAATAAATAAATAAATAAATGTCCTGATATGATAGATGAAGAAATTGAGACTTAAAACATGATATAAGGGGGGGGGCTGGGGCTGGGGCTCAGCGGTAGCGCACTTGCCTGGCATGTGTGAGACACTGGGTTTGATTATCAGCACCACATATAAATAAATAAAATAAAGGTCTATCAACAACTAAAAAAAAAAATTAGGAAAAAAAAAAAGATATAAGGAAGACTGGTAGTTACCCTCCAAAATCTGTTTCCCCTGTGTCCACAGTAATAGATTCATAGCTTGGTTTGGCCTTGTTACTAAATTCTCACTAATGGAATGGGAACAGGGGTGATTTGTACAACTTCCAAGTCATTTGCTTGAAAGGAAGTTGCTTGTTGATTTCTTCCTACTTCTCTCTCTCTCTTTTTTTAAAATATTTATTTATTTGCTTTAATTGTACACAATGCGTTTATCTTTATGTGGTACAGAGGATTGAACCCGGGCCGCGCATGTGCTAGGCGAGTGCTCTACCACTAAGCCACAACCCCAGCCCCTCTTTCCTACTTCCCTTGAGCAGAAATCAGATTTGACAGCAACACAACCTGAACTGTTCAGACAAAAACAGTACCTTGCATCTTGCTGTTCTAACTGTGGTCCATGGGTCAGTAGCACTAGCCTCAGTTGCTTCAGAGCCTGTAAGAAGGCAGAATCAACCCGGCATGGTGGTGCATACTTGTAATCCCAGTGACTGGGGAGGCTGAGTCAGGAGGATTGTAAATTTGAGGACAGCCTTGGAAACTTAGTGAGATCCTTGTCAAAATAAAAAATGAAAGGTGTCTGGAATATTGTAGGAGCCCTAATTGAGGAGATAGCTAAGATTGTGGTTAGCTGTGAGCCATAAACATGTTCAAGCATTACCACCTTCCATGATCTCGCGAGACTTGGCCCAGGACATTGCGGATTGGGTAGGCGCCATTTTGTGGTGGTTCGACGAGTGTGGATTGCGGGTTGGAGTTGTTGTTGGAGCTGGAGAGAGAAGCTAGCAGAATAAAGAGCCTGTTCGTTTCCAGTCTGCCTCTGAACTTATTCCCGCAGCTTTGTTGCTGCAGGCGGCTATAGCTGCAGTCAGCAACAGAATATAGCTATTCACTTCTTTCTTTTACTCCCCCACTTCCTTCCTTCCAGTACTAGAGATTGAACTACCACTGAGCTACATCCCCACCCTATTTTTATTTTGAGGTAGTGTCTTGCTAAGTTGTTGAGGATGTCTTCAAAACTTGTGATCCTCCTGCCTCAGTCTCCTGAGTGTCTGGGATTACAGGTGTTCACTACCATGCCTGGCTTCCAATTTTCTTTTAATTTTGGGAAAATACACATACTATAAATCTTACCATCTTAACCACTTGTGTGAGTGTGTGTGTGTGTGTGTGTGTGTGTGTGTGTTTGGTGTTGAAAATTGAACCCAGGGCTTGCACATGCTAAGAACTTGCTCTATCACTAAGCTATGCCCCCAGCCCCATGTTGTCCACTATTTTAAAAATATTTTTATTTATTTGCTTTAGTTGTACACAATGCGTTTTATTCAATGCGTTTTATTTGTACGTGGTGCTGAAGATCGAACCCAGGTTGCCCACGCGCCAGGCGAGCGCTCCACTGCTGAGCCACAATCCCAGCTCCCCATGTTGTCCATTTTAACCAAAGTTCAGTGGCAGTAAGTACATTCATATGGTTGTGAAACCGTCACCACCCACCATCTTCAGAAGTCTTTTCATCTTGTAAAATGGACACTTGAAACCCTACACCACTAAACAACTGCCCGCTGCCCCCAGCCCCTGGCAACCACCATTCCACGTTCTACTTTTGGACGTTTGGGAGACAGAAACAAACTTCTCACTTAAGTAGTGTTCAGATTCTCCTCCTTTAGAACTGAAGCACTCATTTCCTTAGCTGCTAAGAGTGTTGGCAGATGACAGCCGTTGCTGAGTTCCTCTCCAGAAACTGCTCTTGGCTGTAGAGAGATACGTCACTCAAAGTCCTTCCAAGGTCAGCCAGTTCACAACCAGCGGATGGGAGGGTCAATGCTAGGATGGTTCCCCTTGCTGCAACTTGGGGTAACTCTAAAAGACCACCCCTACTACAGAGCTCTTGAGTTATTGTGATTGTGTCAGATCAACTTTTCCCTCTGGCTAATTCTGCTTCTTTCACTCCTCTGTGGTGTTGAATTGGTAAATACTTTTTTTTTGGTGCTGAGGACTGAACCCAGGGGTGTGTTACCACTAAGCTAAATCCCCAGTTCTTATTTTTTATTATTTTTGATTTTGAGACAATGTCTCACTAAATTGCTGAGGGCCTCACTAAGTTGCTAAGGCTGGCCTGGAACTTCTGATCCTTCTAACTCAGCCTCCTGAGTCACTGGGATTATAGGCATATGCCACCATACCTTGCGGAGGGGATTGAACTCAGGGGCCACATCCCCAGCCCTTTTTTGTATTTGTATTAAACTCACCGAGTTGCTAAGTGCCTCGCCATTGCTGAGGCTGACTTTGAACTTGCGATCCTCCTGCCTCAGCCTCCCAAGTGCTGGGATTACAGACGTGCGCCACAACGCCCGGCTCAGAATCCTCTTCAATAGACCCTTATTTGGTATCGGTGGTCTAAAAATAAGAGCAAACACAGTGAGGAAGGCTATGCCTCTAAAACTACTCCTTCTTCACTACCTTCCCTGACCTGACCCAGACAGTATATCAACAATTCATTATATATTCTGGGGGTAATGAAAAATTAGTGCCATTCTAATGAGACCTAAAAGATGCAGTAGTGGTGGCCCCCACAATACCTTCATTTCTAAGAAAGTGTCAAAATGTCTTCCAACATGGCTATATCATTTCACATTCCCCCAGCAATTAAGAGTTCCAGTTTAGGAGCTGGGGTTGTGGCTCAACGGTAGAGTACTCGCCTAGCACGTGCACGGCCCCGGGTTCGATCCTCAGCACCATGTAAGAATAAAGGCATTGTGTACAACTAAAACAAATAAATAAATATTAAAAAAAAAAAAAAAAAAAGAATTCCAGATTAGCCAGGCAAGATGGCGGTAGATGGCGGTTCATGCCTGTCATCCCAGTGGCTCGTAGGCTGAGGCTTGCAAGTTCAAAGCCAGCCTCAGCAACTCAGCAAGGCGCTAAGCAACTTAGCGAGACCCTGTCTCAAAAACAAAATATAAAAAGGGCTGGGGATGTGGCTCAGTGGTTAAATGCCCCTGAGTTCAATACCAGGCACCAAAAAAAAAAAAAAAAAAAAAAGGAGTTCCAGTTTATCAGGTTTTTTTTGGTGTATAGCTGTATCTCATAGTTTTTAGCTGCACTTCCTTAATGACTAATGATGTTGAACATTTTTTTTTTCATGTGCTTATTTGTCATTTAAAAAATCTTCTCTGGTAAATTATCTTTTCAATACTTTGGCAAATTTAAAAATAAACTTGGATTGTTTTCTTATTGTTAAAGTTTTAAGAGTTCTTTGTGTATTTTGGATGAGTCCTTCTTCAGATATGTGTTCTGCAAATATTTGCTCCCAATGTGTGACTTGCCTTTTCAGTCTTTAACAGCATCCATGGCGAGCAGAAGTTTTTATTTTAATAAAATCCAGTGTAACTGCTAGGTGGTGCACACCTGTAATCCTAGCTACTTGGAAGGCTGAGACAAGAGGGTCGTAAGTTCCAGCCCAACCTGGGCAACTTAGAGAGACTCTGTCTCAAAATAAAATTTAAAAATGCTGGGCTGGGGATGTAGCTCGTGGTAGACTGCTTGCTAGCATGTGTGAGGCCCTGAGTTCAATCCCCAGGACTTGGGGGGGAAAATCTGGCTTAATGATTTTTTCTTCCATAGATTGTGGTTTTGGTCTGGTGTCTAAAATCTTATCACCACACAAAGGTCACCTAGAAAACAGTAACATTTTCTTCTATAAGTTTTATAGTTTTTCATTTTATATTAATTCTATGACACTCCCCCCCCCCTGCTTTCAGTACTGAAGATTGAATTCAGGGGTGCTTTACCACTGAACTATGTGCCAAAGATCAAAAGTCGTAAGGGGTAGTAGCACATGTCTATAATTTCTGTTATTCAGGAGGATGAGGTAGAAGGATGGCAAGTTTGAGGCCAGCTTGGACAACTTAACAAGACCCTATCTCAAAATAAAAAAATAGAAGGGTTTGGGGATGTACTTCAGTGGTAAAGTGCCCCTGGGTTTGATCCTCAGTACACACACACACACACACACACACACACACACACAGTGTGTTGAGAGGGACCTAGGATGATTTTTTGATGTGGATAGAATCTGGGACCTCTGCTCATTAAATCTCAGTAGCACTTCCAATCATTGTGACATTTAAAATGCTTCTACAGAAACCAGAATGCCTCTGGAGAAGTTCTACCTGCTTTGAGAACCACAGCTTGAAAAAGAAATGCAATTACTATGTACGATTTTATTGTATCAAGCCAGGGGCACTCAAAACTTCCCATAAATGGTTCCTTTAGGTCTCTACAATTATAGTTTTGCACCATTTATCACCGTTTTACAAATGAGGAAACAGGCTTAGAGAGATTAAGCCACTTGTCCCAGGTCACCACAGCGAGTGAGCAGCAGTTATGAACAGCTCTAGCTCTAGGCCTTACCCTACCCAGCTCCCTCCCTCACCCACCCCCCACCCCTAACTGCATTGGGAAACTATGGGTCTCTGGTTCAGGGCACAACAAAATTACTAGAACTTCAGCTCCCACCCTCACCTCCATACCCTGGAAATGCCTGTGTCCTGGTTTTGGAATCAATGAACTGCCTTCCTGGTGGTACTTGGATTCCTCAGCCCCTCCCAGCACCCCACGCACCCACCTTTCCTGCCTCATTTCTATGGTCAGGGCTGCTCTTCAGGAAAACAAGCTAAACTCTATTTCTAGTTTCCTGCAGGGTTTCAAAAGGGGCAGCAATTGTTTTATTTGATTTTTTTTTTTATTCCAGATTACTCTTCCTGGTAGCCAGGCATAGTGACACACCTGCTTGTAATTTGGGAGACTCCTGAGGCTGAGGCAGGAGGATGGCAGGTTTAAGGTCAGACTCAACAATTTAGCAAGGTCATAAGAAATTTAGACCCTGTCCCAAAATTTTAAAAACTAAAAAGGCAGCTGGGCGCGGTGGCGCACGCCTGTAATCCCAGCACTTGGGAGGCTGAGGCAGGAGGATCGTGAGTTCAAAGCCAGCCTCAGCAATAGTGAGGCACTTAGCAACTCAGTGAGACCCTGTCTCTAATAAAATACAAAAAAAGGGCTGGGGCCCATCCCCGGTACCAAAAAAGAAAAAAGAAAAAAGAAAAAAAATTAAAAAGGCCTGTGGGTGTGGTTTGGTGGTTAAGCACTCTGGGTTTAAGCCCTGGTACAAAAACAAACAAACAAACAAAAACCCAGATGACTTTCCCTGGGAGTGTGAAGCGGGCCCCTGGGGCTGGCCTGGAAGGCTATGTCATCTCTCACTCAACAGTGTCTTTCCCTTCCATATCCAACCAAACCAGCATGCTCTTTCCCTTCCGAGCTGTTCCTGCTTCAACTGTTGGTCTGCATGGGAATATAAGAAGGGCACCTTTATAGCTGGGCGCCGTGGCGCACGCCTGTAATCCCAGCACTTTGGGAGGCTGAGGCAGGAGGATCGCGAGTTCAAAGCCAGCCTCAGCAATGGAGAGGCACTTAGCAACTCAGTGAGACCCTGTCTCTAATAAAATTCAAAAAAAAAAAAAAAAAAAAAAAAAGGGCTGGGGATGTGGCCCAGTGGTCGAGTGTCCCTGAGTTCAATTCCCGGTACCACAAAAAAAAAAAAAAAAAAAAAAGGTGACATGTGAACAAAGACTTAAAGAAAATGAAAGAGTAAGCCATGTGGACTTAGGAGTAAGACTATCCAGACAGAGGAACAACTAGGTCCTAAGGCAAAGGTACTGAAGCAGTAGAAAGACATTTTTATGGGAAAGTAAAGATACTAATGTTGCTGGGTGAAATGACAGAAAAGGAGAAGAGTGTACTTCAGAGAAATCAAGGGGCACAAATGATGTAGAGAATTGTTGGCCATTGTTAGGGCTTTGGCTTTTATTTTGAGTATGATGGGAAGTCCTTGGAGAGATTTGAGCAGGGAAGAGACTTGATCTGACTTACAGGTTTTTTTTTTTTTGCTGTTCTTTGTTCCTTTGGTGCTGGGATGGAACCCAGGGTCTTGAACATGCTAAGCACAACTCTACTACTAAGCTACACCCCCAGCTTTGACTTAGGTTTTAAAAGGACCCCCCCCAATGTTTTCCACATGCTGTGAATAGGCTGGAGGAGGGCAAAAATTGAAGCAAGGAAATCAATTAGGTGACTAGTCATCTGAGTAAGGCAATGGTCGTTTGGAGGCTAGCAATGGACATGGTTAAAAAGTGCTCAAACTTTGAACATATTTTGAAGTTGAATTGGAAGGATGTCCTCATAGATTTAAGGTATGACCCCAGGCTTTGGGCTTGAGCAATGGGAAGGATGGAGTTAGCAGTAACTGAGATGGAGGAAACTGTGGGTAGAGCAGGTTTGGGGAGAAAGATCCAAAGTTCTATTTTTGGATGTGTGAAGTTTGAGATGCTTGTCAGACATTCAAGAAGAGATGTCAATGAAATAGTTTGCTACATGATTCTATGATTTCAGACAACACGTAACCTAACTAAGGATATATGCCGGAAGCCATTTATGAGCAGTGTGTCAACTGAGCCACGTTGGAGCCATTAGGCAGGGAAGCCCAGTTTTGGGAACTCCGAGGAGGAACCCACTGGTGTGAGAATGCCCAATTCACATTGGTGCCTTGTTCCAGCTCACCTTTCAAGTTCAAACTCAGCTCCGGAGAAGTGTAATCCACTAGAGCTAAACAGCCTCCTGGAGATGGGTGTAGCTTGCCAAAGGCCAATCAACCTGTTTACTTCAAGACCCCTGCCACACAAGACTCTTCCCACTGAAGCCTTATCCCTGCCTTTGATGCGCTCCCCCTTAAATAAAGAATTGGGGCTTTTTTCAGTTGTTCAGTTCTAGTTCCTATCAGGGCTGGAAGACCCATCAGGCCCTCCGCTTTTTAAATCTAATCTTTGACTTTGTCTTATTTCTTACTGATTGTTGCCGCCTGAAGCACTTGGAGCAATGGAGCCGCGGGAAAAACTTCAGAAGCAAACTGGAGACAAACAGCTTTTTATTCTGATAACTTTTCTCTCTGGTTCTAACAACGACTAACACACGCCAAACACACCACTAAAATGGCGCTGACCCGATCAGCAATTTCGGCCAAGTCACTCGAGATCCCGCAACAAGTCCCGTGAGACTACGGGAGGCGACAAAGCCCAAATCTCCACGGCTCATAGTCAACCGCAATTCAAGTCAATCCCCAAACAGGGCTCCTGCAACTGATTATTTCAGATTTTTTATCTTCCTAGGCAGTTCACACCTTCTGAGCAGGAACCTACTCTGTCGGGGTGCTGGCCACCCCGTCATATCTAAATTGCCTAAAAAAGCCTTTAATTCAAGGCCTGAAAAATGGTAGATGCTCAATAATGTGAACTGCAATGATGAAGATGGGGGGGGGGTTGCTTTTTATCACCCACCTCTGAGGGTACTCTAACTCCAAATTTAACCTGTCCTAAGACGGAGTGAATCTTCTTAACCTTTTATTATTTATTTATTTATTCTAGGATACTGGGGATTGAACCTAGTGGGGCTTTACCACTTAGTTACATTCCCAGCCCATTCCACCCTGTTTTAAAAAAAAATTGTGGATGCTGTTTATATTTCAAGTTGTCATGGTGGGATATTGGGGAAAAAGTTTTCAATTAACAATAATTATGCCTTGAATAAGCTTCATTGACTATGACACTGCCACTGGACAAGGCTGATCCCTAACACTTTAATTTTTTTTTTTTTTTTTTTTTTTTTTTGCTTAGGGCCCCACTTGATTTATGAGGTTGGCCTTGAACTTGGAATTCTCCTGTCTTTAGCCTCCTTAAGTAGCTTAGGTCACAGGCATGAACCACCATGCTTGACTTTATTTTTTATGTTTGAGACAGGGTCTCACTAAATTGCCAAGGCTGGGCTCCAACTTGTGATCCTCCTGCCTCAGCCTCCCAACTCACTTGGGATTACAGAGATGTACCACCATACCCAGCCTTATCCCTAATTCAACTAAAACAAAGTTGGATTTTCCACTGCTCTACCTTGATTTTTATTTACAGCATAAACAGTAATAGTACAACAGTAGAGGGAATTTTAAAAAGAAAACCTCCACAATATATCTAACCATTCTTATTTTTCCATGTGTTCTCCCTTTTGTCTGATCCTAAAAACACAGTTTAAAATAGTTGAATCATGATGCATGTATACATATGTACCCTGGTTACTTCAAGTGACATTGGCCCATAAGCTATTTTCCAAGTTACTACATAGTTTCCATAATTATAATTTATAATAGTTGCAAAATAATCCATACTTACGTGTCCCTATTGCCATTGTTGCTTATTTAGGCTGCTTTTGAACATATCTCTATTATAGCTAGGGCTGCAATCTCATGCATTAACATTTTTTTCCCTAGGACATATTGCCAAAAGCAAGCTTACTAGGTCAAAGGGCATGAATGTTTTTATAATTCTCAATACATAATGCCAAACTGTAGAAATGTTTGTATCAACCTTTATGCCAAAGTTTGGATCTTTTTATAAGAAAAAAAAGTAAAATTAAATGCATCAAACTAGAGTCATTTACAATAGATTCACTAACACCATTTAAATGAAACTACATCAAGAGTTCATTTTTTTAATGTAAACTTTTCTTTTTTTTGTACCAAGGATTGAACCCAGGGGCACTTAACCACTGAGCCACAGCCACATCCCCAGCCATCCCCACCTCCTACCTTTTTCTTATTTTTTATTTTGACACAGGGTCTCACTAAGTTGCTGGGGCTGGCTTTGAGCTTTTGATCCTCCTGCCTCAGTCTCCTGAGCCACTGGGGATAACAAGAGTTTGCCACCACGCCTGGCTCAGAGATTCTTTTAGATAGGCTACGGAGCTCATTTAAAAAAAAAAATTTATTTATTTAGTTTTTAGTTGTACACAATGTCTTTGTTTTTACGTGGTGCTGAGGATTGAACCTGGGCCGCGCACGTGCTAGGCAAGTGCTCTACTGCTGAGCTACAATCCCAGCCCCACGAGCTCATTTTTTAAAGATTTTTGAGCTTTGCGTTAAACTTAGCTTAAGTTAATACTTATTGCTAGGTATAGTGAATGCTCTTATATAATCTGTGTTACCTGTACTGTAAGTTGATTTAAAAAAACTAATTTTTAAAAGACATATATTGCCCTTTTTTTAAAAAAATAGTTTTTTTAGTTGTAGATGAACACACAGTATCTTTATTTATTTTTATGTGGTACTGAGGATCAAGACACGAGGCAGGCGCTTTACCATTGAGCTACAGCCCAGCCCCAATATATTGCCCTTTTTTTTGGTACTGGGGATTGAACTCAGGGGCACTTGACCACTGGGTCACATCCCCAGCCCTTTTTTGTATTTTATTTAGAGACAGGGTCTCACTGAGTTACTAAGTGCCTCACCATTGCTGAGGCTGGCTTTGAACTCGCGATCCTCCTGCCTCAGCCTCCCAAGTGCTGGGATTACAGGTGTGCGCCACTGCACCCAGCTATATTGCCCTTTTTATATCATTACTCTTTTGTTCAAATATTCTAGTTTGGTATCTCCCACCCTTTTATTGCACCAGGCAGATAATTAATGATTTAATCTGGTCCTACCCAACTTGCCATGGCCTAGGTTAGCTATTCAAAGATATTTAAGATGTAGAATTAACTGGTCGTGGTGATTAACTGAAAGTCTAATCCCCTTCCTCTTTTTCTTTCTTTTTTTATTTTTTTTTTTTTTTTTTGGTACAGGGGACTTGAACTCAGGGGCACTTGACCACTGGGCCACATGCCCAGCCCTTTTTTGTATTTTATTAGAGACAGGGTCTCACTGAGTTGCTAAGTGCCTTGCCATTGCTGAGGCTGGCTTTGAACTCGCGATCCTCCTGCCTCAGCCTCCCAAGTGCTAGGATTACAGGTGTGCACCACCACACCCGGCTCCCCTTCCTCTTTAAGGGTAAAGAGAGTCAGGTCCATGATGGGATGTTGATGTAAAAACTGACAAGCGGGTCCAGACTAGATTGGTTATACCTGAAGGTGACAACACCTTAAAAGCAGGCACAGTACAGGTGAGTACACCTGTTAATTTAGGCCACAGTAATATCCCAGTTAAATTACCAAAGGAAAAATGGTTTTCCGTTTGCTTCTCTTATCTTTCCCTTCTTATCCTTTCCTGATCAATTCAATCCTAATGTTATTCAGTGGGACTGAGCAAGGTAGGCCTCTTCTGGCCAGGCTCAGGGGAGCCGTGGCTCCAATCAAGGTGGGTGTTGAATGCTGAGCAGGGGAAGGCGCAGTGGTGTGTATGTGGAGGGGGTGGCAGAGACGGGAGACTGGTTGCATGCAGGGACTAAGAAAACAAACGAAGACCGTGAGGAGAATGAGAAAATGGTTTCTGCTATTAGAAAAAGGAGGAGCAAATATAGAAAGGAAGTAAAAGAAAATAAATCCTGTTGGATTGGAATCAGAAGCACCAGTGTGGACTCCTGGTTTTTGATATTCAGAAAGTCTCCAAGTTACAATGATTTGACTTAGTTTTTTTTTTTTTTTTTTTTAAATATGTATGATTTTTAGTTGTAGGTGGACACAATATCTTTATTTCATTTTTTTTATGTGGTGCTGAGGATTGAACCCAGTGCCTCATGTGTGCTAGGTGAGCACTCTACCATTGAGCCACAACCCCAGCCCTTGACTTAATTTTTTTTTTTTTCTTGGTACCAGGGATTGAACTCAGGGGCACTCGACCACTGGGCCACATCCCCAGCCCTTTTTTTGTATTTTATTAGAGACAGGGTCTCACTGAGTTGCTAAGTGAATTTTAATCTTTGTCCAGGCTAGTGCCTTGCCATTGCTGAGGCTGGCTTTGAACTTGCAATTCTCCTGTCTCAGCCTCCCAAGTGCTGGGATTACAGGACACAATATCTTTATTTCATTTTTTTATGTGGTGCTGAGGATTGAACCCAGTGCCTCATGTGTGCTAGGTGAGCACTCTACCATTGAGCCACAACCCCAGCCCTTGACTTAATTTTTTTTTTTTTTCTTGGTACCAGGGATTGAACTCAGGGGCACTCGACCACTGGGCCACATCCCCAGCCCTTTTTTTGTATTTTATTAGAGACAGGGTCTCACTGAGTTGCTAAGTGAATTTTAATCTTTGTCCAGGCTAGTGCCTTGCCATTGCTGAGGCTGGCTTTGAACTTGCAATTCTCCTGTCTCAGCCTCCCAAGTGCTGGGATTACAGGCGTGCGCCACCGCGCCCGGCTTTGACTTAATTTTTTGACTTTAATTTTTAAATTTTAAGATGGTTGTGTAAGCCAGGCATAGTTGCACAGGCCTGTCATCCCAGCTATTTAGGAGGCTGAGGCAAAAGGATCACAAGTTCAATACCAACCTAGGAAATTTGGGGAAACTCTTTCTCATAAATAAAAAGGACTGGGTATGTAGCTCAGTGATAGATCCTTGCCTAGCATGGGCTAAGGCCCTGGGTTCAATCCCAAGTACTGGAAAAAAAAAAAGTGCAAAATCACTATGCATCCAGCAGAAACTATAATTTATAATATTTGAAATTTTGAATTTTAATCTTTTTCCAGGCTAGTAATATGCAGTACAATACTCTGGTGCGGTTAGGCTGCAATTCTCTGCCATCAAAAGGGTAAACAACTTTTATTCAGTTGCTAAACTATGGTGATTGGTAAGTTCAGTGTATTAAATACATTCTTAATACATGGTGTATTTTTTATTAGGACTAATTCCATAGTAAGTCAAGGAATATCTATAATATTTATTCTGGAAATTAGATCAGATAGTGACAGTGGTGATACAAAATGAAATGAAAACACTGAAAGCCACTGAGTTGCACATTTAAAAAATTTTTTTTAAATATTTATTTATTTGCTTTAGTTGTACATAATACAATGCATTTTACGTTTACGTGGTGCTGAGGATCGAACCTGGGCCACGCACGTGCGAGGCGAGCGCTCTGCCGCTGAGCCACAACCCAGCCTGAGTTGCACATTTTTAAGTGGTTAAGTTTTTCAGGCACGGTGGTGTATGCCTGTAGGTCCCAGATACTAGGGAGGCTGAGCTGGGGGATGACTTGAGTACAGGAGTTGGAAGGCAGCCTGGGCAACATATGGAAACCCTGCCTCAAAAATAAATAGGTGAGGGGGCTGGGGTTGTCGCTCAGTGGTAGAGCGCTCCCCTAGCGCAGCCCGGGTTTGATCCTCAGCACCATGCAAAAATAAAGGCATTTTGTACAACTAAAAACAAACAAACAAATAAATAAATAGGTGAATTTTATGTTATATGTATTATATATCAATACAAATCATTGTATACAAAGAAAATATATATAAACATATTTAAACAAATGCACATACATACAGGCATGCATATATTTCTCAGCTTTGTACAAGAGGAGATCAGGACATCTTATTGTATTAGAAAATAAGAAAGTAGGGGCTGGGGTTGTGGCTCAGTGGTAGAGCGCTCGCCTGGCAAGTGTGTGGCCCGGGTTCGATCCTCAGCACCATGTAAAAATAAACGCATTGTGTACAACTAACGAAAATAAATAAATATTTTTTAAAAAAAATAAGAAAGTAGGTACATGCCAGTAATCCCAACAACTTGCAAAGCTAAGGCAGGAGGATTGCAAGCCTTAGCAATTTAGCAAGGCCCTAAGAAATTTAGAGAGACCCTGTGCCAAAATAAAAAAATAAAAAGGGTTGGGGATATGACTCAAGGGTTAAGAGCTCCTGGGTTCATTCCTCCAATAAATAAAGTACTCAAAGAATACTGAGGATATGTCAGAGGATGCAAAAGCCACTTCAAAGGGCCTGCCATGGCCAAATGTAGAGCAACATCAACATCAAAATAAATAGCAAAAGTAACAGATTATAGCACATTGAATACAATAGAAAACTCTAAGTCTATACTGATGTAAATCATTGAATAAATGGAAAGTTTGATGAAGAATGGAAAATTTGTATGGTCTCTGTAAAATATTTGCTAATTACTTAGAGCAAAGAATGAGGTTATAGCTGAGAAGCCTGGCAGATAACACTTTAATCAAATGATCAAGTTAACATCCATAATGGGACAAATTGAAATCAGGTGCCACTTAGCAGGGTGCATTGGGAAGAAAACAGCATTACTACTGTGATGTTGCTGCGGAGGGAGGAGGGCATCCTCATGGAAACACGGCCTGGTGAGAACATCAGAACCTAAGCATGGTGAAGAGGCCATCCCCACAGATGCCAGGATCCAACTGGGCAAGGAGGAGATCGACTCACCGGAAGTAGCTTGGTCCCGAGCATCAGAGACCAAGGAAGGTGAAAAGGAGCAGGCCTAAGGAGGGATGTTGGAACCCACACAGGCTGATAAGGTTGTCCATGCAGGATCGGTAGCCCTGTGTGAAAAAACAAAAAAAAAAAAACAAAAAACCAACAAGCGGGGACTGAATAGGGTGAGGACAGCTTCCCTGTTTAGGACTAGATTAGCACAAGGTGTTGGAGCCCATGCAAAGCGTCTACATGGAAGGGAGAAACTGGTGTGGTGCAGGAGCCCTGTTTGGGGAGATGGCTTAAATTGCGGTTGACTACGGGCTTTGGCTTTGGACATGTTTGGGCATTGGCGCCTTCCGTAGTCTCACGGGACTTGGCCCGGGATCTTGCGAGACTTGGCCGGAGATCTCGAGGGACTTGAGCGAGATTGCGGATGAGGTCTGCGCCATTTTGGAGGTTAGAGGAGCGTGGATGGCGTGTCGGGGTGTAGTTAGAGCCAGAGAGAAAAGTTATCAGAATAAAGGGCTGTTTGTTTCCAGTTCGTCTCTAAACTTCTTCCCGCGGCTTCTTTGCTCCAAGTGGCCATCGCTTCAGGCGACTACAGGTGGTGGCCCGGACGGGGAATCGGCACGGCAGGTAAGAACTGAGGAACCTCGCAGGAGTCTCTAGTCAGAGCGGTTTAAAATGGGTTCGAAAATAACTAAGACCCAAGTGTACAAGGCTCTTGATGGATTCTTTGATATAGCTGAGTCAGTTATTAGTGAGGAGAATTTGGAAAAAAGTGAAAGTGATCATGAAAGTTTGGCCTCGGCTGAGTCAGTTAGGACCAGTAAGGATAGTATCAGTGCGGGCTCAAAAATGACAAAGATCCAAGCTGCTAGAGCTATTCAAGATTTATTAGAGATAGTTCAAGGATACATGCTCTCAATTAAATCCGGGACTCAGGATGTTACTGAGTCAGTTAGGACCAATGAGAGTAGTAGTAGTGAGGAGGAATTAAGTAAAAGTGATTCTGAGAAAATGAACAAAAGGAAATTAAGGAAGACCAAGATAAGGGACCATCAAGTGGAGGAACCTATGTCCTCCACTCCCCCATGGGTGGAATCTATTACAGAAAATATGAAGGGTATCACTAGGCGTTTGCATACCCTAGAAATAGAAATAAAAAGTCTTTCTGAGCGCCTATGCGCTCTCGAGGGTAACTCACAGATACGTTGGGAACTGCCAGTATTTGAATATGAAAATGGAGAGAGGGGCCACCAGTCAGTAGATTTCAAAACAATAAAAAATCTCAAAGAGGCAGTAATGACATATGGACCCCAAGCTCCTTTCACGTTGAGTATACTGGAATCCCTTAACACCTTTAGCTTAACCCCCTCAGAATGGAAATGTCTATGTAAAGCAACATTAAGTGGGGGACAATACTTGGTTTGGCGATCGCAATTTCAAGAACTTTGTATAGAAACAGCTAAAATAAATGCAGATGCAGGGTTTGGAGACCATAATATAGAAATGCTCACAGGAGAAGGGCCATTCGCAGACGTACAGGCTCAAAAATATTATACCCCAGGAGTATATGCTCAGATAAATGCAGCTGCATTAAAGGCATGGAAAACTGTACAAGGACCTGGGGATCTACAAGGTAGCTTGTCCAAAGTAATTCAAGGACCTAATGAACCATATGCTGAATTTGCTGATCGACTTTTGAGAAATGCAGGTAGAGTTTTTGGAGACGTTGATCAAGTTATGCCATTAGTTGTTCAATTAGCATATGAAAATGCTAATAAATATTGCCAGGAAGCCATCAGGCCATGGAGAAATAAAAAGGATCTTTCCATATATATACAACTATGTAAAGATATAAATGATGCCTTTGTCACAGGGAATATGATTGCAGCAGCTGTTAGAGATGCTGCCCCTCAGAATTTCACAAGGACTCAACCTAGACACTATAATCAATCAGGATTTTCCAGGAAAAATTATCATAATCAGGCTATTCTAGGCAAAATCCCAAAAGAGAAATAAGACCAAATTCATACCGTGCTCCAGGTTGCTGCCCCAGGTGTAAAAAGGGAAATCATTGGGCCAATAAATGCTATTCAAAATTTGACATCCATGGAAATCCTTTGTTGAGGAATTCAAAAAACGGGGCACGGGGCCCAATGCCCCGGGGCCCACAAATGTACGAGGCATTGGAGGAGGAGTATCCTCAAGCATCCATTCAGATGCTTCCCCGACACAACCCCTATTACCCATCCACTCCCTCACCAGAGGATCAGGAAGAAATGCAGGATTAGACCTCTGTTCCACCGCCCGAATAGTGTTAACACCTGAAATGGGGGTTCAACTGATTCCCACAGGAGTCAGGGGACCTCTTCCCTCAGGGACTGTAGGACTTATTATCGGGCGAAGTCCTCAAAGCTTAGTAGGTTTGCAAGTGACCCCAGGTGTAATAAACTCAGACTACAAAGGGGAAATAAAAATAATGCTTAGCTCACCCCAAAGTATAAGTTCTGTTAATCAAGGAGATAAAATTGCTCAGCTGCTTCTCCTTCCAAATTTACATAATTCATTTAAAATGAGTATGCCTCAAAAAGGGAACAATAGAAGATTTTGTTCCACTGATTCGAGACCCATGGCTTGCTGGGTTCGAGACTGTACTAGGAGGCCTATGTGTAAAATAAGAATCCAAGGAATAGAAATGGAGGGACTTATAGATACTGGAGCTGATTCTTCCATCATTAATTTACGACAATGGCCCAAACACTGGCCTCTGCAAAAAGCTTCAACCAGTTTAAGAGGCTTGGGATGTAATAACCTCCCAGAAAAAAGTGCAGTAATTTTAAAATGGGAGGATGATGAAGGACATAAAGGAACGTTTCAGCCTTATGTTTTACCTAACCTACCAGTTACTTTATGGGGAAGAGATATTTTACAACAAATGGGAGTACACCTTGCAACCAAACCTGCAGGTGTTAAATGTGAAAATATACAGGGTAATCTTAACCCTAAAAGAAATCATTATCAAAAAGTACAGGGTAAGCTTAACCCTAAAAGAAATCATTATCATATAGGAAAAAGACATTTTTTTTCGGGGCCACTGAGAAAATAATTTTGAAAATACCATGGCTTTCTGATAAGCCAGTGTGGGTCCCTCAGTGGCCCCTATCTAAAGAGAAATTACAAGCGGCCCACCTACTAGTTCAGGAACAATTAGAAGCAGGACATATAGAACCTTCCACCTCTCCCTGGAATTCCCCCATATTTGTGATCAAGAAAAAATCAGGGTAAACACTCCATGGGCATAGAAGAGAATATACATAAAATGAGAGTATACATAATGTAAACTTATAATATATTCTTAAAAAAAAAAAAAAGGGGCTGGGGATGTGGCTCAAAAGCACTCGCCTACCATGTGCGCGGCCCAGGTTCGATCCTCAGCAACAAAAAAATTGTGCACAAAAAAAAAAAAAAAAGAAAAAATCAGGAAAATGGCGATTATCACATGATCTTAGACAAATTAATAAAACCAAGCAAGTCATGGGCCCTACTCAACCTGGACTTCCGAATCCTGTAGCTATTCCAAAAAGTTTCCATGTTATTAGTCTTGATATAAAGGATTGCTTCTTTTCTATTCCCCTACATCCTCTGGATGCCCCCAGGTTTGCTTTTTCAGTTCCTTCTATTAACAATAATGGCCCTGATCAGAGATATCAATGGAAGGTCTTGCCGCAGGGAATGGCTAATAGCCCCACCATATGCCAAATATATGTGGACAAGGCTATCCAACCCATTAAAAATAAATATCCAAACCTCATGTGTCTACATTACATGGATGATATTTTACTGGCCCACCCTAATCAAAAAATCTTATTTAATATATTCAGTGACGTGGTAGAAAATTAAAAAAAATACGGATTATATATAGCAGAAGAAAAAGTTCAAACCAGATCTCCCATATTATATTTAGGATTTAAAATCATGGATACTTTTGTTAGACCCCCCAAAATTTTAATAAATAAAGAACATTTAACCACCCTCAATGATTTCCAAAAACTTCTGGGAGACATTAATTGGCTTCGCCCTACACTAAACCTCACTACTGGCCAATTAAAACCTTTATTTGATATCCTTCGAGGGGACCCTGATCCATCCTCACCGCGAACACTGACTCCAGATGCTAGGAAAGCTTTAAAGTTAGTAGAAAAAGCCATTGAAGGAGCTCATTGTGACAGATTTGATTTAACTCAACCGCTGATATTGATTATTATTTCTTCACAATATACACCCACAGGAGTATTTTGGCAACAAGGGCCTTTATTATGGATACATTTGCCTGTCTCTCCTAAAAGCATAATTGAGTCTTATACCTCCATGGTGGCTAAACTTATTCTTCAAGGACTTAAAACTTCTACTAAAATATTTGGCATTCACCCTGCTACTATTATTACTCCCTATTCATCGTCACAGATTGAATATTTATGCTTCAACGATAATGACTGGGCTCTAGCTAGATGCTCTACCTCTGCAAATTTTGATAATCACCTTCCTAAGTCTCCTATATTATCTTTTTGTATTAATCATCCTATTATATTTCCACAGGTAATAAAAAATCAACCTATTCCTAAGGCATTTAATGTATTTACAGATGGGTCCTCAAATGGTACTGCTGCAATAGTCACTACAAAAGAAAATATGACTTACATAACTGCACACAAATCAGCTCAACTAGTGGAATTGGAAGCTGTGGTAAGAGCTCTGGAAAATTTTAGAGACCAGCCCATAAACATTTTTTTCAGATAGCCACTATATTGTACAAGCCGTCCCAAAATTAGAGTTAGCAGGACCAATAGCACCTCATACTCCAGCTTTTAAATTGTTTTATCAGGGGTTGTGGCTCAGCGGCAGAGCGCTCGCCTCGCACATGCGCGGCCTGGGTTCGATCCTCAGCACCACGTAAACATAAATGCATTGCATTGTGTACAACTAAAGTAAATAAATAAATATTTAAAAAAAATTGTTTTATCAAATACAAAAACTTTTGTGGGCAAGAAAAGAACCTCTATTCGAAGGCCATATTAGAGCACATACTAATTTGCCTGGCCCCCTCCATGAAGGTAATCAAAAGGCTGATGAACTTACAAAAACAATATTTATACTTTCAGCGCTACAACAAGCTACTTTATTTCATTCCCAGTTTCACGTCAACAGTACCACCTTGCAACGTAGGTTTAAAATCACAAAAGAGCAAGCCAGAACAATTGTAAAAGATTGTAAATCTTGTATGACACATTTGCCCAATCCTCATTTCGGTGTTAACCCTAGAGGATTAATGCCCAATCATTTGTGGCAGATGGATGTTACTCATGAGCCAAGCTTTGGAAAATTGCGATTTTATTCATGTAACCATAGATACATGCTCAGGCATGATTTTTGCTTCCTTACATTCTGAAGAAAAAGTTAAAGATGTCACATCTCATTGTTTACAAGCTTTTGCTGCATTGGGCATCCCCAAAATGCTTAAAACAGATAATGGCCCCGCATACATGTCCTCATCTTTCAAACAGTTTTGCACAAAATTCAACATATCCCATAAAACAGGCATCCCATACAATCCTCAGGGTCAGGGCATTATTGAAAGAGCAAACCGCACACTGAAAATTATGTTATTAAAACAAAAAGAAGAGCCGGGCGCGGTGGCGCATGCCTGTAATCCCAGCACTTTGGGAGGCTGAGGCAGGAGGATCACAAGTTCAAAGCCAGCCTCAGCAATGGTGAGGCACTTAGCAACTCAGTGAGACCCTGTCTCTAATAAAATACAAAAAAGGGCTGGGGATGTGGCCCAGTGGTCAAGTGCCCCTGAGTTCAATCCCCAGTACCAAAAAAAAAAAAAAAAAAAAAAAAAAAAAAAAGAAGGAAATTGGAAAAGTCCTAAGGACAGATTGGCAGTTGCCCTGTTTACCTTAAATTTTTTAACTTTAGACTCTAATGGTTATTCTGCTGGAGACAGACATTGGAATCCACACCAACAACATACACCCTTGGTTTACTGGAAGGATGTTCTTTCAGGTACATGGAAGGGTCCAGATCCAGTATTAATTTGGGGGAGAGGATCTGTTTGTGTTTTTCCAAAACACGAATCCTCTCCAATATGGATACCATCTAGATTAATAAAGCAGGTACCACATCAAAATGATCAAGATGTAGTTGTTGAGGAATCAAGATTAATAAAAAAGGTACAAAATCAAGAAGACCAAGATGAAGATATAGAATGATTCCCTCAAAAGTGTCCTTCAAAATGTTTCATAACTCAAGAGTCATTCCTCCCGGCCAGGACGAGGAGATCTCTCTTTAGTGTGCACACAATTGTATTTTTTTTTTCTTTTTATACATGTCTTTATGTCTGTACATTTGTCTACATTTCATGTTAATGTGACGTCACAAATATATGTTTGTATGTTTGTTCGTCTGTCCAGTGTGACGTCACAAAGAACAAAGCGCTTATGAAAAAGAATATATATATATATGGATCCAAATAACTTTAATTCATTTTAGGTTAAGAGTATTCAATTTAGGTAAATAATTTTATAAATGAAGGTACTTTCAATTTTGATTATAGGTATCCCTGGGACTTCTCTTTAGCAAACAATATGACTAGTGCTATATAACCTAATATTTTGGTGTTTTGACATAAGATTGTTTATTTGTTATTAACTTCATTTGTTTAATAGCTGATTAATTTCAATTATCTCAACAGGTAAAAAATTGCTGTGTATACAGAGACTTGAGGGTTCCGGCTAACAAATTATTTCTCCAAAGTGCCTTTAGCTTTTCTTTAATCTATCTTTAATACAGTAAATACCCTCAGTCTTTCTTTCTTTTGTTCTCAATATGATATTTTGCCAACTTATGTTTGTGTGAGCTCAAACAACAATGTGTGTGAGCAGAAATCAACTTTAATTTTCTAATCTAATAATTCTGTTTTTTAGTTTGACAACTCGACTCTTCACTCAGTGCTGAAATAACACTGCCTTTCCTTTAATAATTGATGCTTGAGTTTCTAGGTAGAGGGCCCTGAAGATTTGCCGGTGGCATTGTCTAGACATAAAAAAGACGGCTGCTGCTACAGCTGCAGGGAACGCAGTCACCACAAGCATCCCTGCTGCTCAAGCATCAAACAACCTCACCAACAGTGTGGCCTCTGCTCTACATACATGGGACCTCCTACATCAACGTGTTATAACAAATGGACATTTTGATCTTTCATTGTTTGGGACTTTACGGGACAATGCCTTGCGGACATTTGTCTAGAGAATTCAGTGTGTTACTTGATGAAACTTAGGGCAGCTAATTTGTTTAAACAATTTGATATGCTATACAATTTGGCTCATCACCAAAAGGCTTGTTGCCTTAAAGCCGCACCATCTCCTCACAATTGGACGGCTGTTAGTCATCATACACAGTCAATCCTAAAGGGCTCCATTGGATGGCTGGTTAGCCAATGACGGGTAAGATCCCCAGAGGGGGACAACCTAAGACAGGCACAGTCGCACGGGACAGTCTCGTGTGGCCGAACATATCAACCTAAGACAGGAGTCAAGGGCACAGCCTTGATTATCCGATGACGGGTAAGAATGTTGGTTGCTCATAGACGTCCTAGAGCATTACCTCTTTTAAAACAAAAGGGGGGAAATGCAGGAGCCCTGTTTGGGGAGATGGCTTAAATTGCAGTTGACTACGGGTTTTGGACATGTTTGGGCATTGGCGCCTTCCGTAGTCTCATGGGACTTGGCCCGGGATCTTGCGAGACTTGGCCGGAGATCTCGAGGGACTTGAGCGAGATTGCGGATGAGGTCTGCGCCATTTTGGAGGTTAGAGGAGCGTGGACGGCGTGTCGGGGTGTAGTTAGAGCCAGAGAGAAAAGTTATCAGAATAAAGGGCTGTTTGTTTCCAGTTCGTCTCTAAACTTCTTCCCGCGGCTTCTTTGCTCCAAGCGGCCATCGCTTCAGGCGACTACAGTGTGGGATGTTGGATCCACATAGGAGGAACAAAATTTATACCTGGCTATACCATATACAACTTGCAGACACAATCTTGAAAGAATCTAGGAGAGGGGAATCATTTTTTTTTCCTTTTTGGTACTGGGGATTGAACTCAGGGGCACTTGACCACTGGGCCACATTCCCAGCCCTTTTTTGTATTTTATTTAGAGACAGGGTCTCACTGAGTTGCTAAGTGCCTCACCATTGCTGAGGCTGGCTTTGAACTTGCGATCCTCTTGCCTCAGCCTCCCAAGTGCTGGGATTACAGGCGTGCGCCACCATGCCCGGCTGGGAATCGTTTTACTGAAAAACTAGAGTGGACTTTTCATCAGAACTATGTCAACAAGAAGAGTGGAGTGAAATATTTAAAATGTTAAAGAAAAAGAAACCCACCAACCTAGAATTCTATATTCAGTGAAATTATCCTTTAAAAGTGATAGGGATGTAGCTCAGTGGTAGAAAATTCACTTCACATGCACAAGGCTCTGGCATTAATCCCCAGTACCACACATACACAAAAGACAAAGAAAAGAAAAAATTGATGGAGAAATTAAATCTTCCTCAAGTAGACACAAAGGAAATCATTGCAAGCAGACATCTTTTTATTTAATATTTATTTTTTGTTGTATTTGGACACAATACCTTTATTTTTTATTTTTTTGGTACCGGGGATTGAACTCAGGGGCACTTGACCACTGGGCCACATCCCCAGCCCTTTTTTGTATTTTATTAGAGACAGGGTCTCACTGAGTTGCTAAGTGCCTCGCCATGGTTGGGGCTGGCTTTGAACTCATGATCCTCCTGCCTCAGCCTCCCAAGTGCTGGGATTACAGGCGTGCACCACCGTGCCCAGCTAGGATACCCTTTTTATTTATTTATTTTTACATGGTGCTGAGGATTGAACCCAGGACTGCTCACTTGCTAGGCAAGCACTCTACTGCTAAGCCACAATCTCAGACCCGCAAGCAGACTTCTTGCAAGAAATATTAAAAAAAAAAAAATTTCAGGCAGAAGAAAAATTATATAGGTCAGAAAGTTAGCTTTTCATACAGAAAGGAGAAAGAATAAATGATAGAAAAATAAAATCTTTTGTTATTTAAAATTTATTTAAAAGATGTTTTAAAGCAAATGTACTGAGTTATTGTAGCATATGAACAAAAGAAATATACTTTTTTATAACATGTTTATAAAAGACAGTGAGGGTGCTGGGATTGGGGCTCAGGGGCAGAGTGCTTGTCTCGCAAGTATGAGGCACTGGGTTCAATCCTTAGCACCACATAAAAATAAATAAATAAAATAAAGATATTATGTCCATCTACAACTATAAAAATATTTTTAAAAAGACAGTGGGGAGGAATTGAGAATAACATAACTTCTATATTTACGTTAGTTAAAAATACATACAAATTCTATGTATTTTATTAATTAAAAATACATATAAATGTACGATTATACAAAAATGTATAATTTATATGTATTTTTTAATGTTTATTTATTTGTTTTAGTTGTACACAATGTCTTTATTTTTTTTAAGGTGGTGCTGAGGATTGAACCCAGGCGGCGCACGTGCTAGGTGAGCACTCTACCACTGAGCCACAACCCCAGCCCCTATATGTATTTTTAACTAATGGAAATCCAACTTGAAAACACACTGTTCTGTTTCATGTAGAGTACCTTATAACAGATTATTCTCAATTCCTCCCCACTGTTTTTTATAACTGCATGCCTATAATCCCAGGGACTTGGGAGGCTGAGACAGGAGGATTGCGAGTTCAGAGTCAGCCTCAGCAACAGCAAGGTGCTAAGCAACTCAGTGAGACCCTGTCTCTAAATAAAATACAAAATAGGGCTGGGGAGGTGGCTTGGGGGTTGAGTGCCTCTGAGTTCAATCCCTGGTACCAAAAACAAAACAAAACAAAAACCAAAAACATAAATTCTAGGGCAACCAGTAATTTTTTTTTTTTTTTTTTTTTTTTTTTGGTGGTGCTGGGGATGGAACTCAGGGTATTGTGCATGCTAGGCAAATGCTCTAGCACTGAACTACAGGCTCAGCACTTTTTGAAATTTTATTTTGAGACAGAGTCTTACTAAATTGCTCAAGCTGTCCTCAAATTGCAATCCTCCTGTCTCAGCCTCCTGAGTTCATGGGATTACAGGTATGTGCCACAATACCTGGCTTAAAATTATTTTTTTCAGAAGTAAAAATTGCTGTGATCTCAGTGATTTGAGAGGCTGGGGCAGGAGGATTGTGAGTTCAAAGCCAGCTTCAGCAACCTACCAAGGCCCTAAGCAACTTAGCAATTCCCTGTCTCAAAATAAAAATAAAAGTGCTGGGGATGTGGCTCAGTGGTTTTAAACGCCCCTGGGTTCAATCCCTGGCATGCGTGTGTGTGCACACATCACACAAAGAGTATAAATTGTCCTCTATGACAGGAGACAAATGGAATAATATGAAATGTTCAATTAAAGCCAGAGAAGGAAAAAAAGAGGGGTGGGGAGAACAAGTGTAATAAAAGAAACCAGTAAAATAGTAGGAACAGGACATCTTCCTGGGGGGTCAGAGACTAAGATGAGTGAAGAGGTCATATATGCATAGAGGTGGCCCAGCATGGGGTTTTCAGAGATGTAGGATGTGGAAGTTATCTGCTCAGGAAAAGGATAGCAACAGCAATGGAAGACTGGCTGTGTAAAGGCAGATTTATCAATAAGTAAATGTATTCAGGATAATGTGAGGCAGGTGTTTTAATATCAGAAAGGGAATTACAAATTTGGAAAGGGAGAAAAATAAGATGAAAGAAGCTTGAGAGAACCTAGGAGCAGCAACATCCACAAGCAATGAGCACACCCATGCTCAGATACTGGTTTCTAAATATCACTCTCTACTAAAAAAAAAAAAAAAAAAAAAAAAAAAAAATTATGAACTAGAGCAGGAATTTAGAGGGACCATATTACTCTATGCACTTCTGTAATGTTTGAAACTTAAAAAAAAATTTTTTTTTCTAGTTGTAGATGGACACAATATCTTTATTTTTATGTGGTGCTGAGGATCGAACCCAGGGCCTTACGCGTGAGAGGCAAGTGCTCTACCACTGAGCCATAACCCCAGCCCCATGTTTGAAACTTTTGAGTAATTAAATCAAACTGTTCCACAGAGAAAGTATCTAACTTGAAATGACTAAATTGTTTTGTGATTTTTGTTTGTGGTTCTGGGGATCAATCCCAATGCCTTGAGCATGCTAAGCACATTCTCTACCATTGAGCTATACTCCCAGCTCAATGACCGAACTTTAGAGAGCTATTAGTTATGAACAGTACTTCTGACTCTTGGGCCACCCAGACTACTGGTTTTAAAATATTTCTAAGAGTCATTTTACATCTTAGCTTCCACTGTAAAATCTGTCTATTCAGTAAAATGAATCAGATGCAACTTTTCCTATGTTCATCTATGAATTCACGATCAGTGTAACACTACATCATGTATAACCACAAGAATGGGAAGTTATACTCCATGTATGTATAATATGTCAAAATACATTCTACTGTCATGTATAACTAAAAGGAACAAATAAAAAATTAAGAAAAAAAAGCTTAACCAATGCTTCCATAGATATTTAAGTATTAAATACTGACCTAATGACTTAAACAAAACAAAACACAATACATACCTTTCTGGAAAAAAATCTTTCTATTGCTTCTGTCTCTAGAGCCTGTTTTGAAAGAGCCCAGCCAGGCTTCTCGCAGCTAAGTTTAGTTTTCAATTTGTTTTTCTTTTATTTCTTTACTTTCTCTGACCTTTCCTCATAGGCGTTTGGAAATTTTTAAGGAATTTGTTCAACAAAACTGACTTTCTTGTATTGTGTTCATATAAACAGAGGAATAAAGCAGTGGGTAAATATTTAGTAAAGAAACACAAAATGAACATGATGTATACCAATGGGAAGGATTTCTGTTACAAATATTAAGTTTAAATAAAAACCTAAACTTGCCAGGCACAGTGGCACACACCTGTCATCCCAGCACTTGGGAGGCTGAGGCAAGAGGATCGCAAGTTCAAAGCCAGCCCTCAGCAATGGCTAAGGCACTTAGCACCTCAGTGAGACCCTGCCTCTAAATAAAATACTAAAAAGGGCTGGGGAGGGGCAGGGATTGTGGCTCAGTGGTAGAGCACTCACCTAGCATGTGCACGGCCCGGGTTCGATCCTCAGCACCACGTACAAATAAACCCATTGTGTACAACTAAAGCAAATAACTAAATATTAAAAAAAAATAATAAAAAAAAAAAAAAAGAAAGAAAGGGCTGGGGATGTGGCCCAGGGGTCGAGTGCCCCCGAGTTCAATCCCTGGTACTGGAAAATAATAATAATAAAATTAAAAAATAAAAACCTCAACTTTTTTTTTTTTTTTTTTTTTTTTTTTTTGGTAATTCTAGGGATTGAACCTACCTTGAGCATGCTAGGCAAATGCACTATCATAGAGCTATTCCCCCCAATCCAAAAACCTGAACTTTTCTTATAACTCCTTATAAATCTGTAAGAGTTTAATAATTATTCAAGGGATGGGTTTCACATTGAATTTTACTTTAATGCTGGATTTAAATTTATGTTCGCCTTCAGTTTTCTCAAGTAGAGATTGCAAACGTAAAGAAAGGAGAAAAGAAAAAAAGAAGAAAGAGTTTAAAAACCATACAATAATCTTTTCTATCAAACACAACATTATATAATTGCTTTTTTTTTTTTTTTTTTTTTTTTTTTAAGAAGTTTGGAAGATTTGACGATAGTGAGTAGGGAGGGACACTTAGGGTTCTTGAGTAACACTTAGTGAAATTTGTTATTTGGAGTGTTTTAAAGTCACACACTGTAAATGTTTAAATTTTAGGTTGCCCTCTGTACTAGTGAGAAGCCTAGCTTTCTGAACCATCACAGGACCTGATTTCTAGCCCCATTTATTTTCACTGGTCTATAGTGACTACCACATAAGACATGTAACATTCAACACTAATAAATGTAGCATTACATGGGGCTGGAATTTATGGCTCAATGGTAGAGCACTTGCCTAACATGTGTGAGGTCCTGGGTTCGATTCTCAGCACCACATAAAAGTGAATAAAATAAAGGTCCTTCAACATCTAAAAAAATATAAAAAAAAAATAAATGTAGCAATACATATATACATGTATGGGGGGAAAACCCCTACAACATGAGTGGTACCTGTTGAAAGGAGAAACTTGGATTTTGGAAATGGTTTCTGTCTTCTTTTTTTTTTTTAACATACAAAACTAGGTTTTAGGCTTCTTTGTGATGCCCACAGTGCCTAGTAGTTTAGCGCTTGGCTCACAAAAGATTCAGTAAGTACTTGTTGACTTTAAGAAGACTCAACTCTGATGTGTGTCCTTAGAGGCATATTTCCCGGTCTTGATTCCCTGAGGCTCATATAAAAATAGACCAAAATAGAAACAAACTTCTGGAAATATGAACTACTGGGTCATGCTTTTTTACCCTTTCACCAATAACCATAGTAAAACTATATACATAGAATTGCAATTTCATCTTTTTCACTAATATTCTGGTAGCAAGGAATTGGTGTGGGCATTGAATTTTATAGTTTAAAGATAGTTATTTCTCTCTCATTTATTAGTGCAGTCTTAAAAAAAAATTCCATAGAGTGCAGGGTTTTGATAAACACAAGCTTTTATTACTTTTCTTTTTTTTTTTGGAATCAGGGATTGAACCCAGGGGAGCTTTATCATTAAACTACATCCCCAGTTGTTTTAGTTTTTATTTTGAAATAGATCTTGTTAAATTGCCTAGGCTGCTCAAATTGATGATGCTCCTGCCTTAGCCTCCCAAATTGCTGGGATTTCAGGTGTTTGTCACTGTGCTGGGCTGATAAATATAAGATTTTTTTTAAAAATATTTTTTAGTTGTCAATGGACCTTTATTTCATTTATTTTTTTAAAAAATATTTATTTATTTGCTTTAGCCGGGCGCGGTGGCGCACGCCTGTAATCCCAGCACTTTGGGAGGCTGAGGCAGGAGGATCGCGAGTTCAAAGCCAGCCTCAGCAATGGCGAGGCACTTAGCAACTCAGTGAGACCCTGTCTCTAATAAAATACAAAAAAGGGCTGGGGATGTGACCCAGTGGACGAGTGCCCCTGAGTTCAATCCCTGGGTACCAAAAAAAATAAAAAATAAAAAAATATTTATTTATTTGCTTTAGTTGTACACAATGCGTTGCTGAGGATTGAACCGGGCTGTGCACGTGCTAGGCGAGTGCTCTACCACTGAGCTGCAATCCCAGTCCCTATTTCATTTATTTATACACAGTGCTGAGAATCGAACCCAGTGCCTCACACGTGCTAGGCAAGCGCTCTACCACTGAGCCACTACCTCAGCCCAAAATATAAACTTTCAAAAGCCAGGTGTGGTTGTTCACGCCATTAATCCCAGCAACTCGGGAGGCTGAGGCAGGAGGTTGATGAGTTCAAAAGCCAGACTCAACAATTTAGTGAGGCCCTAAACAACTTAGTGATACCCTGTGTCAAAATAAAATAAAATGGAGGGGAGGGCTGAAAAATATGAACTACTGGGTCATGCTTTTTTACCCTTTCACCAATAACCATAGTAAAACTATATACATAGAATTGCAATTTCATCTTTTTCACTAATATTCTGGTAGCAAGGAATTGGTGTGGGCATTGAATTTTATAGTTTAAAGATAGTTATTTCTCTCTCATTTATTAGTGCAGTCTTAAAAAAAAATTCCATAGAGTGCAGGGTTTTGATAAACACAAGCTTTTATTACTTTTCTTTTTTTTTTTGGAATCAGGGATTGAACCCAGGGGAGCTTTATCATTAAACTACATCCCCAGTTGTTTTAGTTTTTATTTTGAAATAGATCTTGTTAAATTGCCTAGGCTGCTCAAATTGATGATGCTCCTGCCTTAGCCTCCCAAATTGCTGGGATTTCAGGTGTTTTGTCACTGTGCTGGGCTGATAAATATAAGATTTTTTTAAAAATATTTTTTAGTTGTCAATGGACCTTTATTTCATTTATTTTTTTAAAAAATATTTATTTATTTGCTTTAGCCGGGCGCGGTGGCGCACGCCTGTAACGCCTGTAATCCCAGCACTTTGGGAGGCTGAGGCAGGAGGATCGCGAGTTCAAAGCCAGCCTCAGCAATGGCGAGGCACTTAGCAACTCAGTGAGACCCTGTCTCTAATAAAATACAAAAAAGGGCTGGGGATGTGACCCAGTGGACGAGTGCCCCTGAGTTCAATCCCTGGTACCAAAAAAATATAAAAAAATAAAAAAATATTTATTTATTTGCTTTAGTTGTACACAATGCGTTGCTGAGGATTGAACCGGGCTGTGCACGTGCTAGGCGAGTGCTCTACCACTGAGCTGCAATCCCAGTCCCTATTTCATTTATTTATACACAGTGCTGAGAATCGAACCCAGTGCCTCACACGTGCTAGGCAAGCGCTCTACCACTGAGCCACTACCTCAGCCCAAAATATAAACTTTCAAAAGCCAGGTGTGGTTGTTCACGCCATTAATCCCAGCAACTCGGGAGGCTGAGGCAGGAGGTTGATGAGTTCAAAGCCAGACTCAACAATTTAGTGAGGCCCTAAACAACTTAGTGATACCCTGTGTCAAAATAAAATAAAATGGAGGGGAGGGCTGAGGTTGGTAGACATTTACCTAGCCTGTGTGAAGCATTGGGTTCAATCCTCAGCACCACATAAAAATAAATGAATAAAATAAAATGGGTGGCCAGGCGTGGTGGCGCACGCCTGTAATCCCAGCACTTGGGAGGCTGAGGCAGGAGGATCACAAGTTCAAAGCCAGTCTCAGCAATGGCGAGGCACTTAGCAACTCAGTGAGACCCTGTCTCTAATAAAATACAAAAAGGGCTGGGGATGTGGACCAGTGGTCGAGTGCCCCTGAGTTCAATCCCCAGTACAAAAAATAAAATAAAATGGGCAAGGAATGGGACTCAGTGGTTAAGCACTCCTGGGTTTAATCCTTTGGTTTTTAAGGAAAAAAAAAAAGGCATATTTAGCTGGGTATGGTGTTACACGTCTATATAATCACAGCTATGTGGGAGGCTGAGGCAGGAGGGTCGCAAGGCCAACCTGGACAATTTAGCAAGATCTTTCCATCTACCTGCGTAGAGGAGATGAACTGGGTTCAAAAGAGCAGGCTGCAACATTAAGCTAAGAAAGCGGGGAAATATCATGTGACACAGAGATAAATTTTTCAGATTGAGGGAGGGACGGCTCTGTGACCTTAAGGGTCAGCTTCCACGCTGAAAAGAGGCCTGGAAAAGAGACCATGGGTTGACATTTCCTTTATTTTATAACAGAGACATCAGAGGGGGATAAGGTTTCAAGGGTGGAGTCTTGCTTCATGATGTCTTGTGGTCAGCAGATTGATTGACATCTTGGCGAGTCACACCCATCTCAGGTGCTGTGTGGGATCTTTGGCAGAGCTGGAGGCGGAGGCACACTTGCATGCTGTGATCAATCCCTGACAGGGAGTTCACAGAGCCAGGCCTGTCCCCTCAAGAGACTACTATGCACAACACAATCCACACACAGCCCACAGACGCCTTGTGACAGCATGACCCTTTTTCAAAAAAAAATTTGTTTTTTAAAAGTGGTCTGGAAATATAGCTAAGCTCCAGAACACTCCTGGTTCAATCCCAGGTATCCCCCACCCCAACACAAGACATTTTTAGGTGTAGCATTCTTTGGAATAAATGGGCACTAATTTAGGGAATTTTGTATTTGTATTCATTGTTCAAAGATGTGATTCTTCAAAGGTTTCCAGTTTGAGTAAACATAATTTTCATTCACAATAGAACAAAACATTATTTATTTGTTTCCTTTCCAGACGACCAGTATTTCTATTTCCAGGGCATTGTCACTATTTCCAGACACTAAAAGACTGGGCTTTGACTTCAGATCACCTTGAGCCAAGCTGTGCCTCAGTTTCCTTACTTCTAAATAAGGATTGTTTGGGGGCTGGGAGTGTGGCTCAGTAGTAGAGTGTTTGCCTAGCATTTGTCAAGTGCTGGGTTCTGTCCTCAGTACCACAATAAATAAATAAAAAGGGTATCCTAGCCGGGCGCCGTGGTGCATGCCTGTAATCCCAGCACTTGGGAGGCTGAGGCAGGAGGACCGCAGTTCAAAGCCAGCCTCAGCAATGGTGAAGCACTTAGCAACTCAGTGAGACCCTTCTCTAATAAAATTCAAAAAAAGGGCTGGGTGAAGGAGCCCCAATTAGGGAGATGGCTATTGCGGTCAGCTGGAAGCCATAAGTTCCACCTGATAATAAGTATGCACGTGACGCACCTGTAAATGCACGTGAGGCACCCGCAAAGCTAAAGGTATATAACCGGGTGAAAGCGGTCGGAGTCAGGAGAAGAATGAATTCATTCAGTCAGTCATGCAGTCGCTCGGTCGGAAGAAGAGTTCGGGTCGGAGAAGAAGAAAAGAATCAGAGCGGCCAGAACGTAGGCAGAGCGGTTACAGAAGAGAAACCAGATAGAAGAAGTAATTCCTGGTCAGAGTCAGGCCGAGGCTCCTGAGGAAGAAAGAAGAAAGAACAAAGAAGAAAGAAGCTCTAAAAGCTAAGCTCTCTCTCTCTCTAAAGAAGAAATCTCTCTCTTTCAAGCTCTCTCTCTTTCTCTCTAAGCTCTAAGAAGATGAAGAAGAAAAAGCTCTATCTCTCTCTAAGCTCTAAGAAGAAGAAGAAAAAGCTATCTCTAATCTTTCTCTCTAAGCTCTTTCTAAGAAGAAGAAAAATCTTTCTTTCTCTCTCTAAGCTCTCTCTAAGAAAGTAGAAGTAAAAGTAGTAATAGCTTTACTCTGCCTCCGAGAGTTTTCCTCCCGCGGTCTGTGGCTGGCCATGACAGGCAGCTTACAGCTGGCGATGTGGCCCAGTAGTTGAATGCCCCTGAGTTCAATCCCCAGTACCAATAAATAAATAAATAAAGGGTATCCTAACTCTATGAAGTGGTAGAAAGGATCTTTTTTTTTTTTTTTAATATTTATTTATTGCTTTAGTTGTACACGATGCACGTGCTAAGCGAGTGCTCTACAGCTGAGCCACAACCCCAGCCCAAAAAGGATCTTAATAAATCTTAGTTCAGTGTCACAAAGTAGATACTGCTAAAAGGGGCCTAACTTTATAGTAAACTTTAGTTGAGGTACAAGGAAAAAATGGTTCTAGTTTCCAAATAGTTTGAAATCTTAAATTCACTTATATTAGGATAATTTAAGTGCTAGCTAAGAGATAGCCCCCCACCCCTCTCTTTTGGAGAGAGGATATCACTAAGTTGCTAGGGTCTTGCTAAATTGCTGAGGCTGGCCTTGAACTTGTGATCCTCCTGTCTCAGCCTCCCAAGTGAATTTTATGGGGGAATAGAAATTATACTGCACTTTAACATATGTGTTATGATGATTTAGGACTTTTTATAATATAGAAGCAACTTTTTTAAAAAAATATTTATTTATTTGCTTTAGTTGTACACAATGCAATGCATTTATGTTTACGTGGTGCTGAGGATCGAACCTGGGCAGCGCACGTGCGAGGCAAGCGCTCTGCCACTGAGCCACAACCCCAGCCCTAGAAGCAACTTTGATCAAACCTTTTTTTTTTTTAAAGATTTCCTGGGGGTCAGTCATATACAATTATTTTTGTTATTTTTATTTTATTTATTTATTTATTTATTTTTAAATATTTATTTATTTACTTTAGTTGTACACAATGCGATGCATTTATGTTTACATGGTGCTGAGGATCGAACCCGGGCCGCGCACGTGGGAGGCGAGTGCTCTGCCGCTGAGCCACAACCCCAGCCCCGATATTTATTTATTTTTATGTGATCTGAGGATCGAACCCAGTGCCTCACACATGCTAGGCAAGTGCTCTACCACTGAGCTACAGCCCCAGCCCTATTTTTATAAAAGATATTTTTACTTAAGATTTTTAATTTCTTCATAAATGAAAATCTTATAATCTAACAAGAAAATCCAATTAAATAGAATACTTAATTACAGTTCTTTCAGATCTAAAGAACAAGTTAATTTTCTAGCTGTTTATGACTTCTCAGCAAGGATAGGCTTTTCTTCATTCATCTTTATGGAAAACTTGTATCTATTATACACCTGAGGGAAGAATAATGGATCTTTTAGTATTAGGCTTTGCACCAAAATTATAGGTGTTCAAACTAAAGGATGGTACTTTTAGAAATTTGTTTAGTTTTCAGTAGGCACCAACATACTTCAACATACATTGTAATTTCAAATAATGGCATGGAAACCCTACATTGAAAAAGACTTCTTACAACCATTTAGGCTGATTTCAGTCCATATTTTTTTGTGGGTGGGGGTTTACCAGGGATTGAACCCAGGGTAATCACTGAGTCACATCCATAGCTCTTTTTATATTTTATTTTGGGACAGGGTCTCATTAAGTTGCTTAGGGCCTCACTAAGTTGCTAAGGCTGGCTTTGAACCTGTGACCCTCCTGCCTCAGCCTCCTTAGCCACCAAGGATGTGGCTCAATGGCTAAGTGCCCCTGGGTTCAATCCCCAGTACCAAAAAAAAAAAAAAAATAAAATGAAAAGAAAGAAAAAAAAAAAAAAAACAGATAAACAACAACACAAAACAAAAACAAAAAACCCAGATTAAAAAAAAAATTTCCCCCCTATTTAAATTCCTCATTGAGACAGGGCATGGTGGTACAGGCCTATAATCTCAGAGACTCATGAAGCTGAGGCAGGAGGATTTGAGGCCAGCCTCAGCAATTTAGTGAGGTCCTAAGCAACTTAGCAAGACCCTGTTTCAAAATAGAAAATAAAGGTGGCTGGGGATGTGGCTCAGTGGTTGAGCACCCCTGGGTTTAATCCCTGGTACCAAAAATAAAATACATTCTGCATTGAATTTATACAACACTGCAACCATTCAGTATGCCCGAGACTTTCTACTATGCTGACAGTACCAACTCTTCTAACTTGTTTCCTCTCTAAGAACTGTTTCATGCTTCATACTTCTTTGCTCATCAAAACCCACCTGCCTTTTGTCCTATTCTTGTAGGGTCTTGCGAAGTGTTATCTAAGTGAATAGAAAAATTGTAATAGGAAATCAACAATTGCTTCCCTTCAGTATGTTACTGAAAAGGCGGTCTTTTGCTAGGACTATTCAAAACACTGAAAACTAAGAAACTGTTGTTCTTGGAAAATTCTCTTTCAAATCTCAACTCTGATAAGCTGTTTTACTTCCATCGAACCATGGGAGTAACAATCACTTTTATAAAGTATCTATAATGAGATGTGAAAAAGAACAACCTAGGCAAAAATCAGATTTGTCAAAATGTGTTTATGGCTTAGAAATCTATTGTTAATTTGTACAACATGTTCTGATGACAGAATGACTTCCTAAATTTGAACTTGAAGTTCACATAGAGAGAAGCAATCTGACACCTCTGTTGCAATCAGCCTATTTTCAACAGGCAGAAAAACAAACTCAAATAAAACTTATCTCTAAGTTTTTGGTAGGGTACAATCAAAAGGATGATGTCACTTTTCCTTTCTCCTGCTTTTAAAGCTCTATGAGGCCATTTTCCGGGAGATGTGTACTTTAGTTATAATGAACCTGATAGGCAGATAGATCTCTTAGGGATACCTCAATGTCTGAAAATTTTCAGTTTCTGATAAGAGGTGGAAATGTCTATTTTAAGTGGAGACTTGGTAAGCAGCCCTTACAAATGTTTCCCTAATTCAGTTTACTTACTGCTGACTTTTACATTTTGTTTTTGAGTTGACTCTATATTTGATTGAATGTTACATTAAAAACCAATAAATGAAAAAACAATCTGCAGATTTCTTCCACGTTTTAAAAAACAACAATAAACATTTGAGTTTACAGTAAACACTTGTTTCAACAAATTAGCTTGTTGTCTGAAATGGGAATATGCATTTGCTAATTAGATGTCTTGGATTTATTGCTTTTGTGATGAAAAATGGTCCAGGGTTTTAGGTGTCTTCTGCCAAGTAAAGGACTACAGAGTAATGCTAAGATGGAATAGACTGAGAAGAGACCCTTCAAATTTCAAATGTTTACAAGTAGTATTTTTTTGATAAATTAAGTGGCAAAAGGGAAACAAATGTATGACTATAATTGTATAAGTTGCAAAATTTGCAAAGTCCAGACAAGAAAATTAAAAATAGATGAGTAAAGATTATATGTTTGAGATCAGTGAATTTAAATATATTATAAAGATATGAATGTTTTGGTACCAGGAATTGAACCCAGGGGCGTTTAACCACTGAATCACATCCCTATCCCTTTTTATGTTTTATTTTGAGACAGGATCTCAATAAATTGCTGTGGGCCTTGCTAAATTGCTGAGGCGGGCCTCCAACTTTCTATCCTCTGGCCTTACCCTCCTGAGCCACTGGGATTACAGGCATGCATAATCTGTCCTGGCTTTTCAACTGGTTTTCTAAAGATGGACATTTGGGTTGTTTTTAAATTTTTGCTATTACAAACAATGCTACAGAGAACATACTTACATATTATTTCACAAGTGTAAGAGCTTATCTGTAGAAAAATACCTTTGCCCATTTTTTAATCAAGATGGTCTTTTCTTTCTTTCTTTCTTTTTTTATATTTATTTATTTGCTTTAGTTGTACACAATGTGTTTATTTGTATGTGGTGCTGAGGATCGAACCCAGGCCGTGCACGTGCCAGGTGAGTGCTCTACCGCTGAGCCACAACCCCAGCCCAAGATGGTCTTCTTTTCTTAATGATTTTCAGGAGCTGTATATTTATGTTTAAAAAGTTAGCCTTTTTTTAAAAAATATTTATTTATTTACTTTAGTTGTACACAATGCAATGCATTTATGTTTATGTGGTGCTGAGGATCGAACCCGGGCAGCGCACGTATGAGGTGAGCGCTCTGCCGCTGAGCCACAACCCCAGCCCAAAGTTAGCCTTTTATGTACAAGTTTCTAGGTTTCCTTTTCTTTCTTTCTTTTTCTTTTTGGTACCGGGGATTGAACTCGGGGACATTCGACCACTGGGCCACATCCCCAGACCTTGTTTTTGTATTTTATTAGAGACAGAGTCTCACTGAGTTGCTAAGTGCCTCACCATTGCTGAGTCTGGCTTTGAACTCATGGTCCAACTGCCTCAGCCTCCCAAGTGCTGAGATTATACCCGGCTAGGTTTTAAAAGTCATATTAAAAGTTATTTGAAGCCGGGCGCGGTGGCGCACGCCTGTAATCCCAGCACTTTGGGAGGCTGAGGCAGGAGGATC
The DNA here is from genome assembly GCA_025594165.1 of Tamias sibiricus. Classification (NCBI taxonomy): domain Eukaryota; kingdom Metazoa; phylum Chordata; class Mammalia; order Rodentia; family Sciuridae; genus Tamias; species Tamias sibiricus. Next base: position 37,902,133 of record CM046657.1, on the reverse strand, counting down.
GCGAGTTCAAAGCCAGCCTCAGCAATGGCGAGGCACTTAGCAACTCAGTGAGACCCTGTCTCTAATAAAATACAAAAAGGGCCAGGGATGTGGCCCAGTGGTAGAGTGGCCCTGAGTTCAATCCCTGGTACCACAAAAAAAAAAAAAAAAAAAAAAGTTATTTGAGCTGGGCCCCATGGCGCATGCCAGTAGTCCTAGTGGTTCAGGAGGCTGAGGCAGGAGGATCGCAAGTTCAAAGCTAGCCTCAGCAACTTAGCAAGGCCCTAAGCAACTTATTGAGGCCCTATCTCAAAATATGCACCACATAAGAATAAATAAAGGTATTGTGTCCAACTACAACTAAGAAAATAAATAAATATTTTTTTAAAAAAGGGCTGAGGATGTGGTTCAGTAGTTAAGTGTCCCTAGGTTCAATTCTGAGTACAAAAAAAAAAAAAAAAAAAAAAAGCCGGGCGCGGTGGCGCACGCCTGTAATCCCAGCCCTTTGGGAGGCTGAGGCAGGAGGATCGCAAGTTTAAAGCCAGCCTCAGCAATGGCGAGGCACTTAGCAACTCAGTGAGACCCTGTCTCTAAAAAAAATACAAAAAAAAAAAAAAAGGGCTGGGGATGTGGCCCAGAGGTCGAGTGCCCCTGAGTTCAATCCCTGGTACCACAAAAAAAAAAAAAAAAAAAAAAAAAAAAAAAGGTTATTTGACATTTTTCTATATCAAACTTTCGATTTCTTATTATGGATATACATAGTATGAAGGAAAGAGTGAATTGTGTACTTCTAAGGCAAGAATTATCAGTTGAAGTTTATTTGCTATCCTTTTTACAATATCATGAATCTGTAAGGATATATTAAATTTTTTAAAATATATTTTTTGTTGTAGATGGATGCAATACTTTATTTTATTTATTTATTTTTATGTGGTACTGAGGATCGAACCTGGTGCCTCACATGTGCTAGGCAAGTGCTCTACCACTGAGCCACAACCTTAGCCCTATATTAAAAATTTTATGATGGTCCTATGAAATAAAATAATTCTTTTAATATTTGTCTACTACTTAAACAAACTGTTCTTCTACTTGATATTTTATTTTTAGTGATGTATTTCCCTGGATTGTCAGCCTTTGTCACATCAAGAACTTGAAAACAGAAACAAAGTGAAACATAAGCAAAGTTGGGCCTTTTGCAACCTAATCCAGGGGACAGATGCAGAGCTGTAATACAACCAGTATTTTAGGAGCAAATAGAACTGTTCTGTAACATTTGATAAGAAGTTAAGCCCCACTGAACTATAGATACTTTTGTTGGCATTATAGCAGTTGTGATCTGCAAAACCTTAAAGGAAACTTTGTTGTAGCAAACTAAATAATATCTGAGAGTTTAGCTTTAATTTTGATCCTGTGACTACGAATTAAAAAATAAATAAAAATAAAAACCCTTCTTCATTCAGTATTTACAAATTAACTTCCTTTTCTTTTCAGAATTTTATTCAGAATTTTTTCTTTCAGATTTTTCTATTTTAACCAGAAAGGAGTAGCCAAAATGTCATGTGCCACCGTCCTGTGATACCAGTTTTGGAAAACTCTTTAAGGAACATTAACCTTTAGAAAGATATTTATCCACTTGCAAGGAACATAACCCCCAAGAGATTTTCTGGACTATGTTCTAATTTGTTGGATTTTTATCAAATTTCCTGCCTGTGCGCCTGCACTCACACTTTATTAGTCATAATTCTTCTTTAGAAAAGGCTTGTTTTAAAAAGAAGCATAACAACTGTGATATCTTTGAATTTATAAATAATCTAGTCTAGGATTTCCTTAAGCTAGTCATCTGTTTCCTCATTTCAGAAGATGAAACAGTGTTGGACTGTGTTTCAGAAGTGCTGGATTTGTTTTGCAAATGCAGGAAAAGCAAAACTTCCTAATTTGCTTAGATTGGTGCCCGCATAATTTGAAATTTATCATCTCTAGATAAGTAATGGTGTAAACAATAGGAATGAGCATGCTTTGATCATGTCTGGGTGTGCGTGCACAGAGATGCCTATGTACATAGAAACACAATCATTCACTGTATACACGTACATCAAAATGTCACACCATACCCCATAAATATGTGCAATTATTATGTGTCAATTAAAATTAAAATATAGAGTCGGTGCAGTGGTGCATGCTTGTAATCCCAGTACTTGGGAGGTTGAGGCAGGAGGATTGTGAGTTCAAAGCCAGCCTCAGCAATGGTGAGGCACTAGCAACTCAGTGAGACCCTGTCTCTAAATAAAAATACATAAAAGGGCTGGGGATGTGGCCCAGTGGTTGAGTGCCTGGTACCAAAAAAAAAAAAAAAAAAAAAAAAAGGGGGTGGGTGGAATTAAAAAATAGGTAAAAAAGAAAAATGCTAAAATGCAGAGATTTAAAAAAATGAGAATGAGCAGGTTGTATGGGGTGCATAGACGCATATGCTCATGTAGGTTTTATCAGAAAATCCATATGAAAGTCAATTCCTTTTATTTTTTTTTTTTTATTTTACTGGGGATTGAATTATCCAGGGGTGCTTTACCACTGAGCTATATCCTCAGTTCTTTTTATTCTTTATTTTGAGACAGTATCTCACTTAGTTGCTGAGGGTCTTACTAAGTTACCCAGGCTGGCTTCCAACTTGTGATCTTCCTGCCTCAGCCTCCTGAGTTACTGGGATTACAGGTGTGTGCCACCATGCCCAGTTTAATTCATTCTTTAAATATTTGTGACCAATAGAGAGGGACTGAACTAAAGTGAACATACCTGATTTTGTTAAACACATATTCTCTTTTGGTCCTTGATTAATTTATTTCCCTTAAATGGAAAAGGAATAGTAAGTTATTTTTCTGTTCTTTAAATCCCAGGGTTAATATTCATTAACTTAGTATATTTTTTATGACAGCATCATGTTTCTTTTTTTTTTTTTTTTTTTTTTTGATGTGGTACTGAGGATCAAACTCAGAGCCTCCTGCATACTAGACAAACACTCTTTCACTGAGCTACACCTCCGGGCCCTAAAATGGTATTTTCAGATGGAGTATGCATGACTTTAGTCTTTTATATACTTAATAGTTGCTTTTTTTTTTTCTTCAGTACTAGGGATTGAACACAGGAGTGCATTTCCACTGAGTGACATCCCCAGCACCCCGTCCCCCTTTTCTTGTTAGAGATTGGACCCAAGGATGCTTTGCCACTGAGCTACTTCCCCAGCCCTTTATTTAAAAAAAAAAAAAAAAAAAAAAAAAATTTTTTTGAGGCAGGGTCTCACTAAAGTTTCTGAGGGTTTTGCTAAGTTGCTGAGGCTGGCCTTGAACTTACAATCCTCCTGCCTCAGCCTCTTAAATTGCTGGAATTACAGACATGCACTAGGGTGCGTGGCAATGGTCTCTTTTCATGGATGAAGAAACCAAGGTACAAGCCGGGCGCGGTGGCGCATGCCTGTAATCCTGTTGCCGCCTGAAGCGCTTGGAGCACCGGAGCCGCGGGAAGAACTTCAGAAGCAAACTGGAGACAAACAGCTTTTTATTCTGATAACTTTTCTCTCTGGTTCTAACAACTAACTCACGCCAAACACACCACTAAAATGGCGCTGACCCGATCAGCAATTTCGGCCAAGTCACTCCAGATCCCGCAACAAAAATCCCGTGAGACTACGGGTGGCGACAATGGCCAAATCTCCACGGCTCATAGTCAACTGCAATTCAAGCCAATCCCCAAACAGGGCTCCTGCATAATCCCAGCACTTTGGGAGGCTGAGTCAGGAGGATCGCAAGTTCAAAGCCAGCCTCAGCAATGGCGAGGCACTTAGCAACTCAGTGAGACCCTGTCTCTAATAAAATACAAAAAAGGGCTGGGGATGTGGCCCAGTGGTCTAGTGCCGCTGAGTTCAATCCCCAGTACCAAAAAAAAAAAAAAAAAAAAAAAAGAAAAGAAAAGAAACCAAGGTACAGAGATGGAGAAACAGTAGTGCAGGTATAAGATGATCTGACGCCACAGTTGACACCAACTCTGACTGGGGAGATTTCAATGCCTCTATCTTCTCTAATTTGTATGCCAACCCATAAAACCCTTTGGCACAAGGTATTAATAGGGTCTTTAAGTTAGTTCAGCATAATAGCATAGATACAGAAGATAATAGACTCATAAATATGTATTTTGTATGTTTCTTCCAATTGTACTAGAATAGACCATGGTATCTCTCTCTTTCTCTCTCTCTTTTCAATAATAGAAAAATGGTGAAGATAAGAAGACTGTGCACTCTTTAAATTTTATTAAAAATGTTTTGGCTGGGGAATATGACTCAGTGGTAGAGCACTTGCCCAGCATGCACAAGGCCCAGGGTGCAACTCAGCACCACAAATTAAATAAATAAATAAGTAAAATAAGTAAGTAAGTAAATAAATAAATAAAGCAAATGTTTCTGGAGCAAGAGACAATAAATTTATAAACATAAGGACAATCATGAGAATGTCCTTTTGGGCTGGGAATATAGGTCAGTTGGTAGAGTGATTGCCTCGCATGCACAAGGCCCTGGGTTCAATCCCCTGTACAACATAAAAAAAGAAGAAGAAAAAGGAAGTAGAGAATATCTTTTTGCTCATCTTAGTCTTTAAATTTTGAAGCTGCGTAAGGTGGAGCGCACCTGTAATCTCAGTGGCTCGGGAGGCTGAGGCAGGAGGATTGTGATTTCAAAGCCAGCCTTAGCAATTTAGCAAGGCCCCCAGCAACTCAGCAAGATGCTGTCTTTAAATAAAATATAAAAAAGGGCTGGGTATGTGGCTCAGTGGTAAGCCACCCTGAATATAATCCCCAGTACCAATAAAATAAAAAATAAAAATAAAGCCAGATGCGGTGGCGCACGCCTGTAATCCCAGCACTTTGGGAGGCTGAGGCAGGAGGATCGCGAGTTCAAAGCCAGCCTCAGCAATGGCGAGGCACTTAGTAACACAGTGAGACCCTGTCTCTAATAAAATACAAAAAAGGGCTGGGGATGTGGCCCAGTGGTCAAGTGCCCCTGAGTTCAATCCCTGGTACCAAATAAATAAATAAATAAATAAATAAATTTTAGTATATAATTTTTGAGCACTTAAAATTGATATTTTCTGAATCTAGATGATTTATGTGTTATTTTCCTATCATATCAAAGTACATTAAATATCATTATATTAGCTCATTATGTAACTTACATTTTAATAAAACAACCCACATGTAAGCAAGTTAAATTTTCCATTGCATAGTTTCGAGACATTTTGATTTTATGAAAAGAATAAATTGTCTTGCCGGGCGCGGTGGCGCACGCCTGTAATCCCAGCACTTTGTTCAAAGCCAGCCTCAGCAATGGCTTAGCCTCAGTGAGACTGTCTCTAGTGAACAAAAAAAAAAAAAAAAAAAAAAAAAAAAAAAAAAGAATAAATTGTCTTCCTCACTTTTAGTGAAATTCCTTTGTCTGACTGAAGACCAAAAATGACCTTTATACTATAATTTTCAGCCTGCTGATTAAAGAAGAATGCTTGTTTAGGTTTTGATGCACATTTAATTTTACTGCAACTTGAACTAATTGCATTTAGTGTAGGAAAATTTGTCTTTTTTTTTTTTTTTTTTTGCTTTCACATTTGACTGCTTTCCCCCATAATCTTTTAGGCCCTTTAATGATTCCTCTGTCTTACATTTTTTTTTTTTTTTTTGGAACATATGTTCTTTTCCTACTAAAAAAAGAAAAAGTATTGCTACATTAATCTCAGTAGCAATTTTAGCAATAAAATAGGAATAATACTTCCTCTTATTCTGAAACTGTGAGCAGGTTTCTGTGCGAGATTATACACACACAACGCACACTGCACACATACATACTTGCGTGGGCACACACATACACACGTGTGAGTGCACCCATATCAAAGACTAAAAGTACTGAGTAGCATTTGGTGTTTTAAGAAACAGATTGGGCTGAGGTTGTAGCTCTGTGTTAGAGTGCTTGCCTTGCACATGTGAGGCACTGGGTTCGATCCTCAGCACCACATAAAAATAAGTAAACAAAATAAAGATATTGTGTCCATGTAGAACTAAAAAAATTCAAAACAACAACAACAAAAAACACAGAGACTGGGTGTGTGGCTCAGGGGTCTGGTGCTTATCTAGCATGTGAGAGGCACTAGGTTCAATCCCCTACACTGCAAAAACCAAAACAAAATACTGTGATGCTGTCCAGTATTAATAACCTGCATATTTACTAATATGTATAGTCATTGTGCTATATGTAATTCAAGCATATGTGTAGTAAGCAACTGACCTAGATAGCCATACTTTTATTTATCGAAGGCAAATTGGGCTCAACTGGGGATAGGGAAAAGGTGAACTTGGTCAAGCAGACATTTTAGTTGATATTTGATTATTAACTGAGAGCAACCCAGACAGTCAGGACTTTAAATTTTCTGGTTGGGGCATTTCTGGTTGGAATTTTGCATTGAGAACAAGACAATTCTCTTCTCTCAGGGAAAATTGCCCCTTTCAAAGTTGAACAAAAACTATGGTCTAGATACAGAATTGAATGTAGTGAAGGTCAGAAGTGAGGACTAAGCTTGAGAGTGACTAACTCCTCCTCTGTAGAGAAGAGGAAGAAAGGCAGCAGCCAAGATGGGATGGCAAGTATTTTGTTTTGTAGCTCAGATCATCCCTTCTTCTCCCCTACTTATGGGGCTGGTCTCAAATGGGGCATAGATAAGCAGCAAAACCCTGAATATCTTCTCCAATTAACTCGAAATTAGATGTGTGTGTGTGTGTGTGTGTGTGTGTGTGTGTGTGTTACTGGGCCTTTTACACAGTAGAGAGACAAACACTGCCAGGCGCGGTGGCGCACGCCTGTAATCCCAGCACTTTGGGAGGCTGAGGCAGGAGGATCGCAGTTCAAAGAAAGCCTCAGCAATGGCGAGGCACTTAGCAACTCAGTGAGACCCTGTCTCTAAATAAAATACAAAAAAGGGCTGGGGATGTGGCCCAGTGGTCGAGTGCCCCTGAGTTTAATCCCTGGTACCAGAAAAAAAAAAAAAAAAAAAAGAGAGAGAGAAAATGCCAGGCATGGTGGCACACCCCTGTCATCCCGGCATCTTGAGAGGCCGAGGCAGGAGGATCACAAGTTTGAGACCAACCTCAGCTACTTAGCAAGTCCCTAAGCAACTTAGCAAGACCCTGTCTCAAAATAAGAAATAAAAACGGCTGGGGGTATAGCTCAGTGTTTAAATATCCCTGGGTTCAATCACTGGTATAAAAAAAAAAATTGGAAAATGCTTTGGAGGCTATGAAATCTGTCCCAAGTCATACAGTCTCTTGAGTCCAGGTTGTTCCTGCTGCATTTCCTGAGAGGGACAAAGGACAAGAAAAGAAGTCTGTTTCAACAGAGCTGCTGTGTGGGAGCAGGCACCATTCACGCAGTAGAAACACAGGTCTGTATATTTATTATGACACTTTTCTGACAGATGGCAGACAAGTGTGTTGCCTTAACAAAATTGGCATATTAGGACAATTTTTCTGACAGATGGAAGCAAAGTCTCATGAGAAGTGCCTCTTTCTCATTCCAGTAAAGGGTTTGTTTGGGCTATTGGTTGGTTTGGCTATTTCAAAACATAAAATAAAAGTGTGTTTTAAATAGCATGCTTTTTCTTAAGATTAAACTTTAATTTGCTTGGAGAATGAGTTATTTTTATCAAAAATTCATTTCAGCCAGGCCCAGTGGTGCATGCCTGCGATCCAAGGAACTTGGGAGGCTGAGGCAGGAGGATTGCAAGTTTGACGCCAGCTCAAGCAATTTAGAAAGACCCTCAGCAACTTAGTGAGACCCTGTCTCATTAAAAAAATAAAAAGGGCTGGGAATGTAGCTCAGTGGTAAAATGGTAAAATCCCCAGTACCCGAAACAAAACAAAACAAACAAAAAGAGTCGTTTCAGTGTTCAGGATCTCTGTATGCCAGGTGGAAATAGTGATACCCCCAGTTATTGGTGATGAGGTCTGCTCCCTCACAGGTTGAAGTATAACATTAGAGAAGCACATGGAGGCAAGCGGGGTCTATTTGGTTTATTTAAAGAAGGGTAATACACTTCTCCCAGGAGGGAGAAGGGGGCCATAGCTGATATTCTGGTATTCCAAGAAGTGAGGGTGTCCTGCCTTTTTACATGTCTTAGGCTCCCTTTGTTTTCCTGCTGTCTTCCCTTATCTCTCTCTTTCCTGGGTTCTTGACTAGGCCCAGGACGGCCAAAAGGTGAGAAGCAGATGGGCTAGAGGGACCAAGTTGGAGTGATCTGGGCAGAAAGGGGGCATAATTAACAACTCCCTATAGATAGGGACAATCCCTGGGACAGGTTACAATAGCAACAGGTTGGAGCAGGGACAGGTTATCTTGATAAGGGTGGAGGAAAGGCTCTGAAGGCATTGACATTTTAATCCCTCTCCAACTTTCTGGATTCACTCAAATTGGTCTCCTGACTTGATTTACCTATCTATACTGCCTGCCTGGATAATTCTGGTTTCAATAGGAGTGTTGTGTGTTGTGGTGGGGCAGGGGGGTGGGGAGAGGCTTTTGGTAACCATAGAATATAGTTTGAAGGAGGTGTCTTTGAGCAGAGGGAGAACACTAGATGTTTTAGGGAAATGTAGTATAAGGACCATCACAAGCAAAAGCACCAAGGAAGAAAGAAGAGCGCCAATCTAAACCCACAAATGTGCATTGACCCCTCCTGTTTGTTCAGAAGTCTTAAAGGCGTAGCTGTCCTGAAGGTTCATCTACACTAGCTTCATCCACACAGGCGCCTAGGACCTCTCTGTCTTCCTGTGCTCTAGAAAGCTGGACTGATGGATCCACAGGGTAGGTGGTGATGTTGTAGAAGGACAGATTTGCACGCAAAGAATTTCTTCTTAAGTGCCTGACATTTAACTAACCCAGAAGGAGCCGAGTTAGCAGGCAGGGATTTTGTTGTAGTTGGTCGTCATTGTTACACAGCTATGCATGACTGAACATGCCACTACTGTTAGGTGAGAACAGCTTGTTCTGGATGGTCTTTGTACTTCCTCATACATTTCACTATGGCACATGAACTCAGAAAGAAAGAATGGGTGATTTATTACTAGAGACAGGCATTCAATATTGAATATGGGGGGACTGTGGCTGTTTCTCTAGCTCAGATGTAAAAAGGGGGAAGAAGGAATTTGGGAATAAATCAGGCAGCTCCTATTTTGGGCATACAGACAGTCATTTCAGTCATTTTGCTATTATCAATGGGATGACTGAGGCCAGAGGACTGGAACTATATGGTCTTGGGTAAAGAGATGTATGTAATCCCCTGTTCTCATTTAGCTGAATCTCTGCTCATCTGTAAAAGATGGGACCAGATGCACTTGGCCACTCTTCTCCATGTACATGTGAAGTAGAATTAAAAAATTTTGGGCTGGGCGTGGTGGCGCATGCCTGTAATCCCAGCACTTGGGAGGCTGAGGCAGGAGGATCGCAAGTTCAAAGCCAGCCTCAGCAATGGCGAGACACTTAGCAACTCAGTGAGACCCTGTCTCTAATAAAATACAAAAAAGGTCTGGGGATGTGGCCCAGTGGTCAAGGGCCCCTGAGTTCAATCCCTGGTACCAAAAAAAAAAAAAAAAAAAAAAAAAAAAAAAAAAAAAAAAAATGACTAAAAGGGCTTTATGGGGTCTAACTGTAATATACCTCAGTAGTCAAGCCAAGAAATATGGACATTTTTAGTATGTGAAAAAAATAGAAGGTTTGTGAGCAAGGAAATATCAAGACCAATCCAGGTGCAGTGGCGCATGCCTGGAATCCCAGCAATTACTAGGGAGGCAGAGGCAGGAGGATTGCACCTGGAGGCCAACCTCTGCAATGTAGCAAGACCCAGTCACAAAAATAAAAAATAAAAATAAAAGGGGGGGGGGGAGCTGGGGACATAGCTCCTGGGTCCAATCCCTGGTCAAGCACCCCTGGGTTTAATCCCTGGTACCAAGAAAATAAATAAATAAGTAAATAAATAAATAAAATAAGTAAAATACCCGGAGAGGTGAAACATGAAAAAATTATGACTACTTACAGTAGCATATCATTAACATATACATACAAGATGCATGTTATTATATCAAGATGCATATATATGTGTATATATATATTATATATGTGATGGGTAATTTAGGTTATTTCCAGGGATGAATTTGACTATGTAAGATTTTTTTTTTTTTTTTTTTTTTTTTTTTTTTACCTCGGTACCGGGATTGAACTCAGCGGCACTAGACCGCTGGGCCACATCCCCAGCCCATTTTTGTATTTTATTAGAGACAGGGTCTCACTGAGTTGCTAAGTGCCTCGCCATTGCTGAGGCTGGCTTTGAACTCGCGATCCTCCTGCCTCAGCCTCCAAAGTGCTGGGATTACAGGCGTGCGCCACCGCGCGCCGGCTTTATGTAAGATTTTTGCTTTGTACCTAACTCACAGATTAAGATTGTGAACTTCCAGGGCTGGGATTGTGGCTCAGCGGTAGAGTGCTCGCCTAGCATGTATGTGGCCCGGGTTCGATCCTCAGCACCACGTAAAAAAATAAACGCATTGTGTACAACTAAAGCAAATAAATAAATATTTAAAAAAAAGATTTGTGAACTTCCAGATTAATATGAGATTATTTTCATTGATATTAATTCAGTGGGAACAGTTTTTGCCTGCTGTGTGTGTGTGTGTGTGTGTGTGTATGGTAATCGAACCCAGGGCCTCCTGTCAAGTGCTCTACCACTGAGCTATATGCTACATGCCCAGCCCTTTCTTTCAATTTTTTCCCCCCAGGTCAGGGTCTTGCTAATAGCCTGGCTGGCTTTGAATTTCAATTGCCTATCTCAGCCTCTGCTGTGCTTATTTGCTTTTTTTTTTTTTTTTTTTTTTTTTAAGGAAGAGAAACAGATCTTTGACTGCAAAGAATGAACTGAGTGGACTTTTTAGTGATGCAAATGTGGGCAGAAGAGACGTACTTCTGAAGGGTTTTTTGTTGTTTTTTCCCATCTCCACTGCCCCTCCTTGAGGCCCAGGTGTATAAAGCTGGTCTCCAGGAAGAAGGCAGATTATTTGCATAAGGCAGCCAGGACCTCCCAGAGGGAGGAGACAGAACCCCAGGTGAACTTTCCCCCTTTTATTTGTAATTAGAGAGCTCTTCAGTTGACTAGTTACTTCTCACTCCCTCAAGGCCCAATGGCAAGAAAAGATATTTAGGGTCCAGTGTGTGTGTGTGTGTGGGGGGGGGGGGGTGGCACAAACCCAAAACCCAACTTCCTTGAGGAAGGATGAGTGTGAGTTGATGACTCAGGCTCTGACAAATTTCCAAGGGTTTTCCTGAAACTGTAATGGTTTGGACAGAAGAATCAGCATCGTCTGCTAAGGAGAGCACTTCTCTGTATGGACACCTTTATGTGGTCCAGTAAGCGATGGACACAAGGCAAGTGCAAAGAGGTCTGGCCTCCATTGGACAGAGTAATTTGGGGGATGGGGAGGAAGACCTAAGAGAGGCCAAGAGGTCATGGATTTCATGTGTCAGTGATCTCAAATGACTGACTGCTTGCGGTTGAGTTTATTACTACTTACATAGAAATTTAATTATTTCATTTTATGAATATTTGTTGAGTTTATACCAGGCTCTGTTCTGGTATATAAGATCAAACCAACATAACAGACAAAAATTCCTTGGCTGGCAGGGGGTGGGGTGTGTGTGTGGGGGGGCACTTCCTTCAATAGTGTGGATTGAACCCAGGGGTGTTCTACCACTGAGCTACATCCCCAGACTTTTTTTTTTTGGATACAGGATCTCACTGAGTTGCCAAGTTTGGCCTCCGGCCTGAGCCTCCCAAGTCACTAGGATTACAGGCATGAGCCACCATGCCCAGCCTAGGGAGGGTCTTAAACACCGCTTTAGATCACTACGTGGGTATTCACTTTTACTTTTTTTTTTTAACAGTTTTAATTTTTTAAAATATTTATTATTTTTACTTTAGTTGTACACAATGCAATGCATTTACGTTTAAATGCGTGGTGCTGAGGATCGAACCCAGGCCGCGCACGTACGAGGCGAGCGCTCTGCTGCTGAGCCACAACCCCAGCCCCTTCACTTTTACTTTGAATGACAGTCCTTGGAAGCAATATTTGAATAACAGAAGAAGAAATTCCTGGTTTCCATTCAAGTTTCTCTCACCCAGAGGCAATGGCTGCTTTGATTATGCTTGCAACTCTTTGAATCTTTCCCTTACTTTCTTTCTTTCTTTCTTTTTTTTCTCCCCTTACTTTCTTTGCCGGAAGATAAAGTCCTAAATCTCAGTTTGACCTTTGCCTCTCCTTCTAACCTCATCTGCTTTGATTTGTCTTCGCATCTTACTAAACGCTGTCTTGGTTTCTCATTGCATTTTTCCCATATGGCTTTTGCATATATCTTTCCTTCTGCATGTCATCTCTTTGGGCTCATTCCTACACATCCTTCAGATCTCAATTTTCATTCATTTATCATTCTTTGGCTTCCGTAGTTACGGAGGTCTGTGCTTAGAAGTTCTTTGAGCATGGTTTAATGGTCTGTTGTCACAATCTTCTAACCCTCAATAATTTTTTTTTTTTTTTTTTTTTTGGTACCGGGGATTGAATTCAGGGGCACTTGACCACTGGGCCACATCCCCAGTCCTTTTTTGTATTTTATTAGAGACAGGGTCTCACTGAGTTACTAAGTGCCTCGCCATTGCTGAGGCTGGCTTTGAACTCGCGATCCTCCTGCCTCAGCCTCCCAAAGTGCTGGGATTACAGGCGTGCGCCACCGCGCCCCTGGCTTCTCAATAATTTTTGAACAGGGAGCCCTGCTTTTTTACTTTGCTTAGGGCCTTGGACGTGGTAGGTCCTGTTGATCATCTATTTTGTATCACTGCCTTGGTGCTGGGGATACTCTGGAGTACAAACAAAATGCACTCTACTTTTGCAGAGCTTTCAGCTTAGTGGAAGGGGTAAAATTACAATTTAGATGAATGCTATAAGGGAAAGCTATATGGGAATCTGGCTTAGGGAAGTTGAGATTCTTCCCCAAGGAAGTGAGTATTTAGTTGACCCCTGAAGAATAAGAAGTGAACCAGATTTTCTACGGCTTTCTTACCTTCCATTTCATTAGATCTTCTTGTTCTATTCTGTCATTGTACCCTGTACTTTTTAATAATGTTTGTTAATACTGTAATTACTTATATAATGGCCAACTTTTCTGAGAGAGCATAGGTCCACAGGGTGTTTCCTTTTGTCATTGTATCCTCAGAGCATAACACAGTCCCTGGAACATAATGAATATTTAGGTAATTTTTTTTTAGATCGGGTCTCATCATGTTGCCCAGGCTGATCTTGAACTCCTGGGTTCAAGTGATTTCCTGCCTCAGCCTCCCTAGTAGCTGGGACTACAGGTGTATGCCACTGGGCCCCACGTTCAGTAATATTTTTATAGAGAAAGATTATTAATTTTTTGTATACAATTCAGTAACCTGCATTTTTTTAATAACTTGTTTTAATTTTATTTATTTTTATGTGGTGCTGAGGGTCCAACCCAGGGCCTTACGTGTGCCAGGCAAGTGCTCTGCCACTGAGCTACAACCCCAGCCCCCAGTAGCCTGCATTTTTTTTTTTTTTTTTTTTTTGGTACCGGGGATTGAATTCAGGGGCACTTGACCACTGGGCCACATCCCCAGTCCTTTTTTGTATTTTATTAGAGACAGGGTCTCACTGAGTTACTAAGTGCCTCGCCATTGCTGAGGCTGGCTTTGAACTCGCGATCCTCCTGCCTCAGCCTCCCAAAGTGCTGGGATTACAGGCGTGCGCCACCGCGCCCGGCTTCTCAATAATTTTTGAACAGGGAGCCCTGCTTTTTTACTTTGCTTAGGGCCTTGGACGTGGTAGGTCCTGTTGATCATCTACTTTGTATCACTGCCTTGGTGCTGGGGATACTCTGGAGTACAAACAAAATGCACTCTACTTTTGCAGAGCTTTCAGCTTAGTGGAAGGGGTAAAATTACAATTTAGATGAATGCTATAAGGGAAAGCTATATGGGAATCTGGCTTAGGGAAGTTGAGATTCTTCCCCAAGGAAGTGAGTATTTAGTTGACCCCTGAAGAATAAGAAGTGAACCAGATTTTCTACGGCTTTCTTACCTTCCATTTCATTAGATCTTCTTGTTCTATTCTGTCATTGTACCCTGTACTTTTTAATAATGTTTGTTAATACTGTAATTACTTATATAATGGCCAACTTTTCTGAGAGAGCATAGGTCCACAGGGTGTTTCCTTTTGTCATTGTATCCTCAGAGCATAACACAGTCCCTGGAACATAATGAATATTTAGGTAATTTTTTTTTAGATCGGGTCTCATCATGTTGCCCAGGCTGATCTTGAACTCCTGGGTTCAAGTGATTTCCTGCCTCAGCCTCCCTAGTAGCTGGGACTACAGGTGTATGCCACTGGGCCCCACGTTCAGTAATATTTTTATAGAGAAAGATTATTAATTTTTTGTATACAATTCAGTAACCTGCATTTTTTTAATAACTTGTTTTAATTTTATTTATTTTTATGTGGTGCTGAGGGTCCAACCCAGGGCCTTACGTGTGCCAGGCAAGTGCTCTGCCACTGAGCTACAACCCCAGCCCCCAGTAGCCTGCATTTTTTTTTTTTTTTTTTTTGGTACCGGGGATTGAACTCAGGGGCACTTGACCACTGGGCCACATCCCCAGCCCTTTTTTGTATTTTATTAGGCGCAGGGTCTCACTGAGTTACTAAGTGCCTCGCCATTGCTGAGGCTGGCTTTGAACTCGCAATCCTCCTGCCTCAGCCTCCCAACAGTAGCCTGCATTTTAAAAGAACTTAGCACTATGAGAAATTTTCCTTTTCTAAAAAACAAACTTCATAAAATGGCTACATCAGAGTTTTGAATAATTACCTGGATGTTCCTGTTCAGAATGGATTCCAGGAGGAAGAGATTAGAGGTACAGATTAGGTTAGGACACAATAGGTATAAAGTGGAGGAGGGCTTGAATCAATAGTGTTTATTTACTTATGTAGCAACATTTGCTAGTCAGGCATTGTATTCAGCACTAGTAATCTGATGGTTAAAAAAAAATGACAGAATCTCCTCCTGGAATTTATAGTATAGTGAGAACTAATGTACTGTATAGGGATAAAAAGAAAAAAAAAATTCTTCCCACTTTCAGCCTCTTCATAAATGTAGCAATGACCACATGTGGAGAACTGACACTTTCCATTAGAGGTGGCCTAGAGAAATGTTAGCAAAAGTTACGAAAATTTCAAGTCTGGTGGAATATTTTCATATTTTTTTTGGATAGATTTCTGTATAATTGTAACTTTCTCCTTTAAGTAATGATTTTATCCTTTCTTTTGGTTCTTTTGTGTATTCCTTAAAAAAAATCAAAAGTAACTAAACAGTAAAAAGAAATGGATCCTATGCTGCTATCATTATGAAAAAGTTATTGTTTGGTTTCTCTATTTTGAAAGATTTTTTTTTTCACCTAGTTGAAGAAAACCTGCCCCTCATTTGAAAATGTTATTTCCAGTGCCCCAGGATATACTAAGCGCTTTCTTTTAAAGGCTTTCTCCAAAACTCTTCTCTCCCCTTTGAAAAGCAGCAAGGAATAAATGTGTAGCATTTATTATATGTGCAGCAAGTTGTCACTCCTTTGCCCTGTCCTAGATACTGCAATAGTAAATGTCTGGGGATAAATACTTTCATGGTAAACTCAATCCACAGGAAAGTAGGAAGCAGAGAAGGACACTTCCTTCCCAGAGAGAAAGGTGCTTAGGTTCCCCAAAGGTTAGACATTAATTCAGAACATAAGGAACCAAAAGCCAAAGAAAATTGACTCTTAAGGATGGGTGCTTAGAAGGTCAGTTCTTTCCTACGGAAAAGTTGGAGAGATGGAGTAGAGACCAGAGTATTGCTGTATAACCTTGGTCGTGTCTCCTAAACTTTGAACCCCTATCTTAGCGTAGGAATTTGGACTTAGGATCGCTACGGGTTTTCATCTCTAAAATTCTATGGTTCTATGATTACGTGGGATGAAATGGGCCATTCTGTTGATTTCCTAGTCTCCAGGAGCGAGGAAACTAGCCTCTGGGGGTGGAACTAACTCGATGGAGAATTATCCACGTAGAGGTGGGTGAACTTGACAGTAGTGGGGTTTTGGACTGCAGAGGTGCTTTTGGAAAATTTCCAAAGGCCTTTCCCTTATTCTTCAACCTGGACTGACAATTCTCTCGATGTTTTAGGTTAGGGGACTGGGCAGGACCTTTGAAAACATCGAGACTGTTCATTTGACTAAGCATTTCTCCTTTTCTTATTTTTGAATCCTTAAAAAAAAAAAAAAAAAAAAAAAAAAACTGCCAAGAAACAGATCCAAGGAATAGAAAGGGGAATTATGATTACGGGATCTGGAAAGGCCTGTAAAATCCTGCTTCCGCGTTTCAATCCTCTTTGGGTGTTAGGATCTTCCCTTTTATCTGTATTTTTGGCCGAGTGGGCTTTGGGTGAGGTTCAGAACCGCAGAGGGGCTGGCGGATGATTGTTTGGCCGGAGGGATGGCGTGAGGGAGCTCAGGCCGGGCCGGACCGCACCGGCAGCACGGCGGGCTCCGAGCAACAAGGGCGCGGCTTCGGGCGGACCCCAGGGAGGGGCTTCGTGGAGGCGCCGCGGCCCGAGCCAAGCGGGGCCGCCCGGGCTCGGCGCGCAGCGCGGCCAGGCGGGCGGTGGCGCTGCGGAGGCGGCGGCCGAGATCGGCGGGCGCGGAGGAGGGGCCCGAGATTGGGGCGGCCGGCGGCAGCTGCCTCGGTGACGACTGCCGGCAGCGCGGCGCCCGGAGACCGATCCGCGGCCTCGCCGTCGCCGCCTCTCCGGCTGTCTTCCTTTCCCTTCTCTCGCAGCCCCCGGGGCTTCAGGAATGGGCCCCAACAGCCGTGGGCCCCGCATCCCGCGCCACTCGTAGGCCCAGTTGCCGGAGGCCGGCCGGCCGGCTTCTCACTCTCCCTGGCCCCAGTCTAGCCGTCCCCACCCCAGATCCCGGGAAGGAAGATGAGGGAGACGGGCCCGGCGTTCAGCCAGAGCAGCAGCAGCAGCAGCCGCGGTCGGGGGAGGGTGTTTCGCGGTTTCCTCTCAGCCGCCAGGACAAGATGGCAGCGGCCACGGAGAGGGGCTGAGCCCGGGCTGGGTGGTGCCGCCTGCTGAAGCGCCTGGCTCCCTGTTCCCGGCACGGTCCCGCGACCCACCCCGGACATGCTCAGGGCTGCGGCCGCCCGAAGAGGGGAGAGCGCGGGCCTCTAGGAAGGTAAGGGAGCTGAGAGAGGGGCACCCGCGCCCGGGTGGGAGGATCGGCTCTGTTCGGGGCCCTGCGTCTGGGTGGCCAGCGGACCCGCCAGCCGGACCCCGGCGGGCCCAGATCCCCCCCGGAGCGGCCCGCCCCAGTCGCGCGTAGGTGTCCCCATCTGCATCCTCAGCGCTCTCGCACCCCGGGTTTCCGCCCCAGCTCCCTCCGTGTGGCCCAGCCCCAGCGGCTCCTCGGAGGCCGGCGCCACGCCAGGCCCGAGGCCGCCGGACGCGGGGGCCGCGCGTGGTTCCTGCACGCGGTGGCGCAGCCTCCGGGAAGCCGCCTTGGCCGGGCCGGGCGGTCCCGGCCTCCTCCTGCCAAGGTTGCGCAACGGCTCTTCCCAGCAACCGAAGTTTTGTTTAACCCCACAGGGGGGCCTCTCTTCCCCTGCGCAGCCAGCCCTAGGCCGTAACTACGGAGACCTCTTTCCTTTCATTAGGAGAACAAACACAAACACGCGCACGCACGCCACCGGAGTGCCCCTGCCCGTGGCTGTGCCCAGGGCTTTGTGGCCCCGTCACCCGGCGTCGCGGAACCGCGGGTTTGGAGGGTGTCAACTCTGGGGACGTGCGTGCGTGTGATTGTTGGGGAGGAGAAATGTGATCCGCGGCTCTGCGTCCCCAGCGGCAGCGGGAGGAAGGCGTGGCGGCGGCCGCGCGGCGGGGCTGTTGCCGGCTTCTCTCGTTACGGTGGCGGCCGCCCGCTTCCCTTCGCCGCACTGGGAGAACTCGCGGAAAGACTTGGGAGGAGAATGTCTGTTTTTCTGTCGGGGGGGAGACGGCTGTTTTAAAATGGTATGTGGCTCTCGGGAAAGCCTGTTTCCCAGTCTTATCTGTGCTTGAGGAATTGCGCTGAAGGGTGTGTGCGTAAATTACCTTGGACCTGTTACAGAGGAGTCACAACACGTTCAGTCCTTGAACCGTGTTTTCACAACCTCTTGCTGGCCTGCTAGGGAATTTATTTTTCCACCTGTCAGTTCGCTGCTTATAAGGAGCTTCTGTTAGCAACAGCGCAGCTTCCCCCCAGATTTCAGATTATCGTCCAGTTTACAGCAATGCTCATGGTTGGTTCTCTTGTCAACTTTGTTTTGTTGTCTCTCTGGTACAGGGCTGGGGAAGTTAGCTGGTAAACCAGTCTGTGCTTAGGCGTACTTTCTAGTTGTTTGGAGACCCGGCTGATTTATTTATTTATTTTTCTATTTTAGGTATTCGTTAGCTGTAGTTTCTAAAGTGGGAGTACTTATATTCAGACCATTTCAGTTAACATCAAGATTTTTGAATGCTGGGTGCTTTAACCTTTTTAAAGAGGTTCCCTTTCTTTCTGATCAGATTTTTGAAGAAAACGTTTCATCAGGATGGGGGGGGGGTGGTTGTTTGTTTTCCAGGAAAAATATTTTAATCTTCCGTTCACATTTAATATTTCAGAAGCTGGGCAAATCTCACCATATGTTTGATAAGTCTAGATTCTGCTTATGTTTGCAAGTGCAGTGCTAATTTTATACAATGAGCAATGATAAGGTTTAGATAGATCATGATTAAGCTTAGTATTTTAAGTAAACAAAATATGACCGACCTTTAAAATTGTCTTTATAGTTTTATTGATTATTTTATGCCTTCATGCCACTTACTAGTAATTGAAATTTGACCAACCAGAGTTCTTTTAAGTCAGCAAGGTATTTCTTGGTATGTTCATGGCTGCATTCATAATGTGTAGGGAACTTGTATGTATGAAATATAGTGCTTAACCTGTATGAGCTTTGTTTTTAAATTTAGAAATTATTTTATGTGTGTTAAGGTAAGATGTGCAAAAAATATTTGATTTTTTTTTTTTTTAGGTATTTGATTTTTTTTATATTTATGGAAAAATTTGTTCCTTCGGTCCTTCCCTATTCCCCAATTTTTTCTAAGAGAAAAATATTTGTGGAGAACTGTATATTTAAAAAACTATGTTTTAAACAGGTAAGATGAGCTTGAAGTCTAGAACAGAGCTGGCCATTAAATGTTTCAAATTTATATTTGGACACTGCTGACTACAGTAGCTAAACATACATATTAGGCAAGCAGATCATAACATGGTGAGACAGTCCTAGTTTGTTGTCATAATACTTTTTCCATTGAACTACTCATTATCTTGTTTATAAACCAGTCATTGGCTTCTGGGCATGGGGTTTTAAAGTCACATTAAAGTGGATGGTTTGTATGAGATAATTCTTATAAACATGCTTGAAAAGAAGCTGTAGATCATATTATTTTAATTTTTTGGATGTTCTGTCATAGGATACCATAAAGTAGATGAGTATTAACAAGATTGTATTGACAAGAGATAGGTTGCTGTAGCAAGTATGGCACTGACACATAGGCTTTACATTTAATGTAAAGTATTGAAAGATTTTTTTATTTTTTGGTAAGGGAATTGGACCCGTGGGCACTTTTCCACTGAGCTACATCTCCAACACTTTTTATTTTTATTTAATTTAATTAATTTATTTTTTCACACCAGAGATTAAACCCAGGGGCACTTAACAATGAGCCACATCCCCAGCCCTTTTTATTTTTTTATTTTGAGACAGGGTCTTGCCAAGTTGCTTAGGGCCTTGCTAAGTTACTGAGGCTGGCCTTGAACTTGTGATCCTCCTGCCTCGAACTCCAGAGCTACTGGGATTACAGGTGTGTACCACCATGCCCAGCTCTTTTTTCTTTTCTTTCAACATTAAAAAAGCATCAACTATTAAATGAACTTTTTTTTTTTTTTTTTTGGTACTGGGGATTGAACTCAGGGGCACTCGACCACTGGGCCACATCCCCAGCCCTTTTTTGTATTTAGACACAGGGTCTCACTGAGTTGCTAAGTACCTCACCATTGCTGAGGCTGGCTTTGAACTTGTGATCCTCCTGCCTCAGCCTCCCAAGTGCTGGGATTACAGGCGTGCTCTACCGCGCCTAGCCTAAATGAACTTTTTGATTTAATTTTTGTTTTTAAATATTGATTCATGAACACTGAAGGCATATGGAAGGAGGAAGGGGAAAATGCTTACTTCAGAATGTGGAAATGTTGTTACCCAAACCTGATTCATATTTATTTAAATGGCATACTTATTTGAATTATTTTCCATTTGAATGTTAAAATGATTCTAGTCACTGTTGAAGTTAAGTTTGTCAGGTAAGAGGAGTTAACTTACTAAATACTGTATTCATTGCAGCAGTTCAGCAAGTATGATGATAGGTAGACTAGGGTTACACTATGATGGTTAATTCAAAGGCACAGAAATGTAGTTGCCATTACAACTTCACCTGTGTTTGGATGTGAAAAGATGTCATGGCAACATTTAGATTGAAGGATGTTCTAAGGAACTTTGAAATTCTCCATATTTAAAGTATCCTTCCACTAGTTGTAATTCATGTGTCCTAACTATTAGAGGACACAGAATAACTGATATATTATTTTGTTGTTGCTGCCAAAATAAATATTCCTGTTTAAAATTTGTGGGTTGCAGCTGTCCTAGTTTCCTACTGTTCGAAATTGAGACTTCCAATGTGGTATGTTTAACTTGGAAGTTACTTCTGAAGACAAACTACTAAAACTTTGTTAAAATGGAAGATTATATCAACTTTTTGTATTTTAAAGTTACTCTCCTTCCTCCACACCTTAACTGGGATGTAGTATTATTTCTCTTTGTGGGAACAGAAAACTTTTGCTGGAAACTTTGTCATGGTCAAATTTTACCTGATACAATGTAATTCAAGAGAAATTATCTTAAATGCCCTTACTTATTCTGGATCCAGTTGTTTAAAAGACATATCCTTCTGGACATGCCTGGAATCCCAGGGGCTCTGGAGGCTGAGGCAGGAGGATTGAAAGTTCAAGGCTAGCCTCAGCAACTTAGTAAGGCCCTCAGCAATTTAGCCAGACCATGTCTCAAAATAAAAAAATAGGGCTGGGATTCTGGCTCAGCGGTAGAGTGCTCGCCTAGCACGCGCGCTGCCTGGGTTCGATCCTCAACACTACATAAAAATAAACGCATTGTGTA